>CM016563.1:33218972-33403520 GCA_003412495.2 Echium plantagineum
CTCTCTCTCTCTCTCTCTCTCTCTCTCGCTCTCTCTCTCTCTCTTCTCTCTCTCTCTCTCTCTCTCTCTCTCTCTCTCTCTCTCTCTCTCTCTCTCTCTCTCTCTCTCTCTCTCTCTCTCTCTCTCTCTCTCTCTCTCTCTCTCTCTCTCTCTCTCTCTCTCTCTCTCTCTCTCTCTCTCTCTCTCTCTCTCTCTCTCTCTCTCTCTCTCTCTCTCTCTCTCTCTCTCTCTCTCTCTCATACACACACACATATATATATGTATATGTTACAAAACACTCACAAGTCTTGGCAGTTTTAAGTTAATTACTTGGTTTAATGTGGTTCTTGTAGATTCATTTTGGAGAGAGCAGTATGCATAAGTGTGAAATTATGCTCAATGACTTTATCGATTCAAAACGAACAAATACAAACATTAAAGCTACCATGAAGAAACAGCCTCATTCAGGTTCGGTTTATCTGTTTTACCTTCTGGCATGATGGAACTCACATATAAAGATCACCTCCTCCATAAGCTTATAAGGGAATCAAATAACCTCCTTCGTTCTGATGCTCAAAATGTTCGACAATGCAGTATCTGAAGATAAAGAGGACGATGTTTCTTTGGATATGGTTAATGCTACCATCATATCATCAAACTTCTGGCCACCAATACAGGTATGTGTACCAGAATTCGTCCATGGAATCACCATCTTTTAATTATGGTGTGATTGCAAGAATGTGGTATCATTGAACTATTGAAGTGACTATTAAACTCAGTTGTGCTCTAGATGTATATCAATGATGTTCATTTCACTCTGCTACCTTCAATACATTCCAAACTCTATGAACATGTTTCTTTCACATAATATACAGAGGGCATCTTGAAGATATGTATAATATATCAAACTCATTTGTCAACTCAATGATCACTGGAGCAATATATCCGAAATAAAAGACAACCATGGAAAACATTTCAATCAATTAGAGTGTAACTATTTTTTATTTCCATTTTATCTCCAGAAGATCTCCCTATCTCTGCTTATAATTTGCTGTCACATGTAAATATGCTTTTTACCAAGTCAATAGTCCACCTTTGATAGGGCACTAATTCAGTCCATGTACAGAGACGGGTCAATTATGAACTGCCTTCTTATGTGATAAAATATCTATGTTCACTAGTTTTGCATGTGATCAAGGTTGTCTAAACAAGTTAGTGACTTTTGTTGTAGGATGAGTCAGTGAACTTGCCTGAGAATATCAGCCAACTTTTAAGTGACTACTCAAAAAGGTTCCATGAGATCAAGGTCCCACGAAAGTTGGTGTGGAAGAAAAATCTAGGTACTGTGAAGGTAAGAGACATATTTTGCGTACCTGTTTCCTGTGGCCAGGTTCTTGACAAATTTATCAATTCTTTATTATCTGTATCAGTTAGAGTTGCAATTTGAAGGAAGAGCAGTTCAATTCACGGTGACTCCGCTCCATGCTTCTATTATTATGCAATTTGAGGATAAAAAAAGGTGGCCTTGAATATCACATATTGTTTCATTTTATGTATTAGCAACAGCAAATTAATCTTCCTGATATAGAGTGATTGGTGTTTATCTTTTGCATTCAGTTGGACATCCGAAAAGCTTGCCGTAGCTGTTGGTGTACCGGTGGATGTGCTGAACAAGAGAATTAATTTTTGGATAAGCAAGGTTAGCTAATGATACACTGTAACTCATCAAATAATTAAGTAGAATCAATCAATCTCATAACCCTGAATACTTTTTTGCTCAAATTCGAACTTCTGCATTTAACACAAGTTGAGCATCATACAATATCTTTCGGTAACTGATAAGTCTTAATGTTGTGTCTATTAGGGCATTATTGCAGAATCAGCTGGAGTAAGTTCTAGTGACCATTCATACACACTTGTGGAGGCTGAAACTGGAAAAGGTGGGGTAACCAGTGGAAGCTCCGAGGAGCTTTTGATAGGTGATGAGGAAGGGGATAGGTCAGTTGCCTCTATTGAGGATCAGCTGCGGAAAGAGATGACTATTTATGAGGTGCTAACTCTTATTATTTCTTATATTTCATCCATTTCATTACTTGTGAAGGCGATTTTATTAGTATGCTAAATTCCATCAATTTCCTTATTATGCATCTCTTCGATTGATGTTTTTGATTAAAATTACAGAAATTTATCACGGGGATGCTTACCAATTTTGGTAGCATGGCGTTGGATCGCATTCATAATACTCTCAAGGTAAGTCCTCTAAGAGCAACTATGCTGACTATCAGCAAACAGTAATCGTAATACTTAACAAATATTATGCGACTATCCAGATGTTCTGTATAGCCGATCCTTCATATGATAAATCAATTCATCAGCTGCAAAGCTTCTTATCTGGCTTGGTTGCTGAAGAGAAGTTGGAATTTCGAGAAAACATGTATTTTCTCAAGAAGTGAAGCGCATGAATGTACTCTTCTCCCATGGGACAAAAGGATCGCAGTCGTGGTACTCGTAGACTAGATGGTTGGTGGTTCTCCGATGCTCGGGTTAGTTCAGAGTTCAAATAGGTGTATTTAGAGGTAGTTCTTGACGACAGCCTCGACAAGTGCTTAGCTGTAGGAGTGTATTGATTAGTTGTATGTGCTTGACTTTTTTCAAGTAGTATAATCAAGCTTTAAAACTAGAAATCTTTATGGGATGATGATACTCCGGTATCCGTCCGAAATTCTCGGTCCGTTTATCCACCCGGTAATATAATGGTCCGAGAACAGGTAAAAAAAAGTTAACCGGTACGATAAGTTACCTGATAAAATACTCGATAAAGTATCAGATAACAAATCATATGTTGATTTTTAGATGTTATATTATTACCTTTAGTTTTCTTAACGGTTTTTTCTGTTGAATTTATTTTTTTAATCATATATATTCGGATTCGGTACGGACCAATATCCCCTGATAAGTTATCGGACCAGTAGCGTCTAGCGGTCCAAAAATTGTACCCGATATGATTATTGATTCTGACCAAATGGAACCGGTAACCTATTAATTTGATTCTCGAGAGAGCGAATGCTCGAACCGGATCGGACAGTTAACAGCGGTAGATGATACTAGTACTATTCTTTCACATAACTACTCGGTCAAAGGCAAGCCATGTCGCCATATTGATTTTGCAAAGGTGTCAAATTAGTAGCACTGGATAATGCTTTATGTAGTTGATTATCCATCACTTAATATTTAATTATATCTTAATGATGCTTATTTGGGTCCCTATCCTCAATGCATATGGTAATATTGCTTCTCTAATCTTCCAATAACTTTGGCCTAATGTGTGCTCATCAAGAAGCTTTACATCATATCTTATCGAGAGTACCTTTCCAGTTTACCTCATCATCGAGACATCGACGTTAGCACACCATCATCAACGTTGGCACAATAGGTATATTTGTCGAGTACATAGTTTAGGTTAATGTTTATGTTTGGGGACATCAGTTACTTTTTTCTAGTATCATAAGTTGATCACTTAGTTTTTAAAGGGTCTTAGTTGATCACTCATATTTTAAAATTTGTCTCAGTTGATCTATCGGTTATTTTTCTGGCTGGTCGATGCCCAGTCAACGCACGTGATGACCATTAGTAAGAGCTTTTTTATTTTTCTTATGTCGGAATTAAGTAAAAAGAAATTGAAAATTAGAAATAAACTCAAAACTAACCCTTAATTTCGACATGAAAAGGCAAAAAAACCCTTAATAATGATCATCACAAACGTTGATCAGCCGAAAAATGATCAATAGACCAATTAAGACAAATTTTAAAAGGTGAGTAATCAACTGAGACCCTTCAAAAGATAAATGATCAACATGTGATATTGAAAAAAGGCAAGTAACATCCTCGATTATTAACCCTATAACTTATGTTAATAAGATAGATTTTCACATCTTCTCTACTTTCATAATCTAACCGTTTGGGTGTGTGACTGATATAATGCCATTGGGCCCGACCTCGTGCCAGGCCAACCAGTAATTTCATAATAATGCTTTAAAATTGTTAGTATATGGAGTTAATTGAATAACCTAGTGAAAAAGGTTTTTATCAGTGATCGGAAGGTTCTGGGTTCGATACTCACCTTATCGCTAATTTATAGAAAAATAAAATTGTCATTATGTGAAAGTTTTTTTAATTTATCTACTAAATAAAATATTGATCAGTTCTGTAGTACTCTTACAAATAATGTTGTGCAGCCATATAGCCAGTAGCGAGCAGATTTGTGTTTATTCAGACAAATAGATATTCTTTTGAAAAAAATAAAAAATTATATATGTACAATGAAAATATTCAGTAAAATTAGTATTTGTATTTATAGTTGAATATATTAAAGTTTTTTGATATCGATTTCAAATATGTATTTTACAACATTTAAATTTGTCACTACATATAGCTAATAATAAAATTATTTCACACTCAATATTCAAACCCATCTCGTAGAATATTACTGTAACTCCATTATCAACAAACCAACTCCACCCCACCCTATATTTTATTATCTAATCATGCTATTTTGGATCCTTATCTACACTTAGAACCAAATATAGTAATATTCAATCTTTAATTATGCACCCAACATATTTTACTAAAAAGTCTCCCCCTAATCGAGAAGCTTCCATCATAGAATCGATTATCTAACAATTATTTTACTAGCTAGTTTACATCACCATCATCATCATAAATAATATTTGATGATTAGACCTTGCTTGTCACCTCTAAATTAACTTACTGTACCAAACATTTCTTAGAAAGAGTTTAGTATGCAATTTAATGTAGACAAGCCACCTATTGTTGTTTGTAATGAGCGTTAGCTACACAGGCGCGGACCTAGGAGCAGGGCGAAACCAAGATGAAAATAATGGGGGGTCAATTTGAGAAAAATAAAATAAGGGGACCAAAACAAATAAAAATAGTTAAAGTATCAAAACAAATGTTAAAAATAAATTTTGGAGGGCTTGAACCCATGACCTCTACCAATTAAATGAAGGTTCTTACCAACTAAGCTACACTTCCACTTAGTTTCCTTACACTTTTTAGTGTATATATATATCACAAAAATTCAAAAAAAATCGTATATAGATATAACGATACCAAAAAACCTAGGTGGGGCCGGTGCCCACCCCATCCCCCCTTGATGATTAGACGCTTTTTTTTTTCCCTTAAATTATCCTCCTTTCTTTTCATTCTAATTTCGTCACTATAGCTAGAGATGCATAGAATATTCTCAATTACATTATCTTAACAAGTTCTTTGACTTTGCTACTTGTCGAGAGTGCTTTTTTTGCCTCATCTATATATATCTTGTATCTTTCTTCTAACGATAAATATTTGTTAAAAATTTGATATTTTGGCTTATGTACATGTTGGAAGTCGTGTTAACGTATTACTACATCAACCATTCACCTCACGATTAAGAGTTAAACGAGGATGAAAATTAGATGAAACCAAAAGAAATCAATACATTATTACACACCAAATTAAATAAAAGTATCATACACCTCAAATAACATGGTCAAGTTTTCATATCGTGGTGCTAATATGCTCCAATAATTATGAATCAATTTGTACATATAATAATCTGAGCTTTTTAAGTATTCATTTTATATTCTTTCTATACTCGAAATGAATTCTTTGAAAAAAGAAACAAAAAAAATACTTAATGTTTGAGAATGTTTCCTTTTGCGGAAGGGCACGTGTCTCCTATATAAGTGGTTGCTTTAACATCATATCTTTTGGATGAGTTGAATTTTAAGTATTGTACAACATTTTTTTTGTCGTCATTATACTTAATTATTTAATGAGAATTCATGGAAGGTGGGCTCTTGACCAATATTTGCGACTTAGGAGTATTTGTTTTGTAATGGAATTTAATAAGGCTTATTCACTATTTGCCCCCTATACTATCGTTTTGGTTTCAATTTGCCCCCTGTACTATTAATTATTCCAATATGTCCCCTGATGTAACGACCCGCCCCGAGTCGGCCGCCTCGAGGTTAGGCTCGATATCAAATCCGAAACCAGAATCACCACTCGATGGATGACTCGATAAGTAAAACAGTTTTCAAATGACCAAAGGAATTAAAATACATAAATAAATAATGTAAGATCTGGTTTACTGAAAAGGGTTAAAACATATCCATCGGTGTTCAATACCCTAGACCCGCAATCATTAAATACAACCAAAATCTCAATATACAAGTCAATAGTGTCCGGCAAGGGTAAAACGGAAAACATAGAGGAACACGAAACAAGAACAACTACGACTGAGGGAGATCCTAATGCCACCATCGCCACTCACCGAAGGAGGGTCATCGCACACTACCACGCCACTAACCTGCTAAAGAATAGGTCCCCGAAGGGGTCAGCTCGACAGCTGGTGAATCTTTCTCACGCGTGGCTACCACCCCACATACGTGATGCGAAAGCAATGACATACACAATGAAAATGTCAAACATACAACGGTATAAATACATGAGTAAGTGCAATAATAACCACAATATCCACATAAATGTGTAACTATATGCATGGATCCGGACTTTCGTACTGTACAACACTCTACCTAGCTCAACCTGCAGGGAGTACACATCATCTCATCCGCGGGGAGTACATTATCTCAACCCGCCTACCATCATCACATCAAAAATCATCATCACCCAACCATCATCACACACGTACGGACCCATAACCAACCATGGCGACCGTTCAATCCTAGGTTGCCGGATCATGACCACACACACAACACATATACGACCCGTAGGTCCACCCTAAACATCTCTACTCATGCTCAATGCTCAACATTGATCATCATAATGCATCAATATATACTATCACTACCACACAACACATACAAGAGTAATAACAACACGTGAGTAAGAACTCACCTCAAGCACAGCAACGCACATCAATTTCCGAGTCTCAATCCAGTACTCGTACCACACATTATGACCTATATAACACATATGCTCTATATCAAACACTACTCGAAAGACATCCCATCCCACTCGAATTAGTTACGTCAGGAATTATTATACATATTAATAGCCTTTTAGCTCAATCTTGGAAAAATGACAATTTAGCCCCAATTTCCACATTTATAACACTATGACCTCAAAATCAATTTAAATTACATCTTAGGCCCCAACATGCCCCCTTTAACCATTTAAATCACATTATCATCCACTATTCTCCTAACTTTACATTTTAACCCCTAAACTTATCAATTCTAATTCTAACCCAATTTGTATCACATTCTTAATAATTTAACACTTATAAATACTAATTACTTATTCTAAACCTTCATATAATTAGCCTTAGCACCCAAGCTCATATTTTATATCATAACTTATATCTTTTCACGAATGCCCCCAAACTTGTCTATAATTGCACTTTAAGCCCAATTCTTTCATACTAACCCAACATTCATACCAATAACAATCTAATTTTCCATATCAAGCCTAAATCAAATCCTCAATCTGCCCTAATCATCATTTGCCCCTAACTTTACCAAATTTCGACATTCCGATCAACTATACCTATTATTTCCACCCGAAATCGATTTAGTCAACATCATCAACCTAAATACACCTTCAAGTGCGATAAACATTCAAAGTTGCAGGTTCCAAGGCTGCACTAGGGCTGTTCGAACATGTATGTCATCCTAAAATCATATATTTGTCATGTTTATACATAATTCTTACCCCAAAATCAAGAAAAACACAACTATAGCCAATAATTCCTCAATAATCGAACCCAATGTCAACCTCCATGCTCAAATTAATCACTTGCAGTCCATACTACATTTACAACTCAGTCATGTCACATTTTAGATGATAATTTCAATATATATCTCACATAGAACAATAAATAAAATCCCCAATCCTAGCATCAATTCGGCCACTTCCAACCCCAATTGTTCAAGCTTAAAATCAATTCTATGCATATATAACGTTCTCCATATGATTATAACATGTTTAATACCATAACTAACAACATATGCTACGGAAATAACAATAAATCGCCCCTTTTTAAACATAATGAAAAACGTAGCTATAGTATACCAAAATTGGCGAATTATACCTTGAATCGAAGGGAATTTCGTGAAGAAGAAGATTTTAGGAAGCGATTGCAACAAGAATCAACCGATTTGACCCAGAATTAAGGAAGAACAGTGCGTTTTCTGGTGCACTATACTATAAAAACGGGATTTGGGTCAAACAAGATTTCTCACTCGATATAGCACCAAATTGAGCGATTTTTACCTTGAATTGAAGAGGGAAATAATAGGAGGATGTTTCAAGGTTCGATTCGCACCTTGAATGAGCAAAATCGGTTGAGAAACGAGGGAGAAATCTCAATTTTAATATTAGGGTGTTCTTGGTTGCGGGTTTGAGGAGGGTTTCTCTACCTTTTCCTTTGATTTTTGGCCCCAAGTTTCCTATTTAAGCCAATGGAGGCCTAATTCAACTTAAGTCCGCCAATCCAACTCGATTAAGCCCTATCAAGCCCCGGTCCATTTATCTATTTCTTACTTTAGGGTCGTAATATTACACCTGAGACCTCCTGATGAGCGTTTTTTTCATTAAATCAAATAAAATGACTATTTCACCCTTATTACTATTCGAAAGTATAAGGGGCAACATTAAAATATTTTATATAGTTAACATTAGACCCCTACTCCTTCTCCAACACACCTCACCCTCACCCCCACCCCCACCCCCACCCCCACCCCCACCACTTCCATCACCATTTTCCTTCTATTTAGAAACAGACCTTCTCCAAGGATATTTATGCCGTAGCCTCCGATTGAAGTCTGCCGTGATGAAGACTTGAAAGCTGACGTGGCCATAATTAATTCTCAATATTGTGCATAAATATAAATATACGATATCTAATAATGCAATTAATGAGTCGTTGAGCTGCTAATGCTTTAAGGAGATCACAAGCTAATTCAACAAATTTATAAATAATCGAATTAAAATGAATGTGGAGGTGAAGATAAATGGCGGAGAGATAGAAATTATGGACAATCATTTTGAAACTGAAAATTTGAAATGGTTGTACTTATTCGTTGGTGGGGGCAGTAGGCAATTCAAACTTACATAAACAATTCTTCCTTAGTATTTTGTCCATTTTGGCTTCAACAACTTTCAAATCTCACAGACATTTCATAAACTGAATCTCAATCTGAACTTTTGAATCAGAATATGAGATCTAATCAAAAGATGAACGACGCAGATGTCTCAAAGCAGATCCAGCAGATGGTCTGTTTCATCGGACAAGAAGCTCAAGAAAAGGGTAATACTAAGGAACCATATTGCCCTTAATTAAAATTCCCCGACAATGCCCTATCTCATTACCCTTTTCTTGAGCTTCTTGTCCGATGAAACAGACCATCTGCTGGATCTGCTTTGAGACATCTGCGTCGTTCATCTTTTGATTAGATCTCATATTCTGATTCAAAAGTTCAGATTGAGATTCAGTTTATGAAATGTCTGTGAGATTTGAAAGTTGTTGAAGCCAAAATGGACAAAATACTAAGGAAGAATTGTTTATGTAAGTTTGAATTGCCTACTGCCCCCACCAACGAATAAGTACAACCATTTCAAATTTTCAGTTTCAAAATGATTGTCCATAATTTCTATCTCTCCGCCATTTATCTTCACCTCCACATTCATTTTAATTCGATTATTTATAAATTTGTTGAATTAGCTTGTGATCTCCTTAAAGCATTAGCAGCTCAACGACTCATTAATTGCATTATTAGATATCGTATATTTATATTTATGCACAATATTGAGAATTAATTATGGCCACGTCAGCTTTCAAGTCTTCATCACGGCAGACTTCAATCGGAGGCTACGGCATAAATATCCTTGGAGAAGGTCTGTTTCTAAATAGAAGGAAAATGGTGATGGAAGTGGTGGGGGTGGGGGTGGGGGTGGGGGTGGGGGTGAGGGTGAGGTGTGTTGGAGAAGGAGTAGGGGTCTAATGTTAACTATATAAAATATTTTAATGTTGCCCCTTATACTTTCGAATAGTAATAAGGGTGAAATAGTCATTTTATTTGATTTAATGAAAAAAACGCTCATCAGGAGGTCTCAGGGGGCATATTGGAATGATTAGTAGTACATGGGGCAAATTGAAACCAAAATGATAGTATAGGGGACAAATAGTGAATAAGCCATTTAATAATTACTACTTGTTAGGTTTGTCTTGCTAGATTTCGAGATCACGTAAAAATTGTAAATCACGTATTATAAATTATGCTAGATAAAAAAGTTTCGTATAACAAATTTGACTAAGAAAAATATAAAAAATTGAATTTATAATAGGTATTATAAACTCACCTATTTCACTAACTGAATCCATTACTGGGTGGGAGAATAATTGATCTGAATCTAAACAAATACTAATACTTCTTATTTAGGATGATATATTTTTTAGTTTATATACAAACAGTTAAATTGTAAATAAAAATAAAAAAGATTAAGCAACAATACAAGAAAAAAGTTCGTTGAAATTCCACAAGGAGTAAGAAGATAAAAGGATAATCCCCCTTTATCTCCACGCGTAATCTATATAAGGAATGGACAGAATATTAATTAATTTTGCATGGTCCTCCAAGTATGAGATGCATTGCTAATCCTCCATGATAAAAATTAAAAAAGGTCAAAAGTATAAAGCAAGAATGTTTCGGGACACAGATCAAATGTTAAAAATTTTGGGGTGAATAGCATCACGTTTTTGACTCTTTTGTATTGAGTGGGTTCGAATTTCTTAGAAGGCAGAATCTGGTATGAAAGTGGTTAACAAAAACCCTCAAATCCCCTGATCATTTGACACACATCCCTTAATTTACTTCCGAACTCCTCATTTGACACACACCCTCAAATTCCCTGATCATTTGACACACATTCCGTAATCTATTCATCCTTTTCATAGAACAAGAAGGATTCTACCAAACATAAATGAGGACAAAATTCCTCCTCAATAAAAAGCCTAGCTCTCTCCTTGTAAACATTTCAAAAACTCTTCATTTTTTCTCTTTGTCTTCAAAATATCTAAAGCCCATAATAAAACTTTCATTTGTTAAAAAGTCAACATGTCAGGCACAAACCCCTCTCATCTCCCTCCTGGATTTAGGTTCCATCCAACTGATGAAGAATTAATCATTTATTATCTCAAAAACCAAGCCATATCAAAACCATGTCCCGTTTCAATCATCCCTGAAGTTGATATTTACAAATTTGATCCTTGGGATTTGCCTGGTAAGTATAACAAAGAAGGCAGACTATTTGATCTATTCGAAAATTCGATACCCGCTCTGTTCATGTGATCAAAGTTCAGGGGCCAGATGAATTTTAGCCTACGCATATAACTATTTTAAGTTTAATTTATTTTTTTCTTCGTGACTCGTGAGTCATACGTCTTTATCAGAATATTTTTGCTTCTCACTTCGATCAATTATCAATAACTTTTCATAAACATTGTTTTGATTAATAATGGGAATTTTGGAATGCAGAGAAAGCAGAATTTGGAGAAAATGAATGGTATTTCTTCACACCAAGAGATAGGAAATACCCAAATGGGATAAGGCCAAATAGAGCAGCTTTATCAGGTTATTGGAAAGCCACTGGAACAGACAAGGCCATCTACAGTGGATCCAAATATGTTGGAGTCAAGAAAGCTCTTGTATTTTACAGAGGAAAACCTCCAAAGGGTATCAAGACTGATTGGATTATGCATGAGTATAAATTAAGTGATTCAAGGTCTCTTCCTAACAAGCATAATGGATCCATGAGGGTAAGCCTATTCTTTACGTGATTGTCGATTTGGTCCCAGATACATACAGGGGTGAAGTTGCACGTCAATCGTAGATAGTTATACTGTTGCATATTGGTTCTCAAAAGTGGTCCAAGTATTGTGATATAGTTTTCAAAAGTGACAATCGTTGCACATTAGTTCCTATTTTTCTGGGGCCATACTGCAACATTTATCACTTTCGGGGACTATACTACAACACTTGTGCCGTTTTCATGGACTAATCTGCAATATTGTAACTATGTTGGACCAAAGTGCAATTGTATCCCGGCCACTATTTGGGACCAAATCTGCAATTACCTCTTCTTTAGATATTCCATCGAGCCTTTGATTCAATTCTGACTCGCTTACATGCTCGATCGAGCCTTTGACTTGACTTCGACTCGTTTATTATCTGTTTCAGTTGGACGATTGGGTGTTGTGTAGGATCTACTTGAAGAAGAATACAACAAGGGCAATTGAACCAAGTGATACAAAAGCAGAAGATTCAAGTGATCACATTTCCTCTAGTGTTGAAGAATTGAAATCATTACCAAGACCATGTTCATTGACTAATTTATGGGAATTTGATTGCTTAGGTTCAATGACTTCAATTTCACAACTTTTTAGTGATAATCCATACAACTCAACATTTAATAATCAAACAATTGCAAGTAGCCAAGGATATGTGGCTAATCAGGGCAATAATCAGGGCAATTTGTTGAGCCAACAAATGTATATGAATAATCCTGGATTTGGATTTCAGTGATGATCAACATGCATCATGTTCTTGATCTACAAATAGAGGATTGAAGGATTGAAACCATTTCTTGAAATGATTTATTGTTACTCATTGTAGCAACTATTCATAAGTTTGTACTAGGACAATTTACTAATTTGGCTTGCAATGCTTGTTAATTAATTGTCACCTTAAATATTTATTACAATTAATTTAATCATTTTATGCACGTATGGAGGGAAAGAATTGATCACATTTGAGAGCCATCATAATTCATAAGCTTGGAACACCATGGTGTTTCTTATATAGACATCAATATATTTTGACTTTAAAAATGTGAATTCGTCATACTAACAGTCTTCATCCTTGTCTTAGAATAGACGAAGGAGAGATAAATCGTGGAATGTCTCTTACCTAATCAGGGAACTAAATTTTAACTACGATACTTTGCTACTCTAGTTCTTTATTCAGTTGAGCTATGCTCTGGGCAAGTTTAACTAGTTGCTTTTGTTATTGTTATATATTTCATTTTATGAAGATGCATGGACATATAAGATCATTTTCACATCCCTTAGTTGTTAAAATATTCACTAAGACGATTATACCACATTCATCTAGATTGCTTTAATCCATAAAAAACTTTATTAAGTTTGAGTGAATACATTTGACGTACTTTACTTTAAGATAATCTAAATCCTCCGAGGATTTTCATATGAATATTTTTATCTAACTTTCGATAAAGACATGTTGTAACCACGTCCATCAAATGCATATCAAATCCTTCAGGAATTACCATACTTATCAACTATCTAAATGTAACAACATCCATAAGGCGTAGTCAATCCCATGTCTTTGTGAAAAACATTCGTTTCACTCTATAGCGAACAACTTCATTTATCTGATTTATATTTTCTTACAGACACCGTACCCCTTTGGAACCAACTGGGTTCATATTTTTAGATGTTTGAACTATGGGTCCAATTCTAGTTATGCATTAACAACATCCTTCCATTTTGCCCAATCATGTCTTTCACGATAATCTTCTATAGATTGCGGCTCACAATCATCATTATCCATGGTAAGTAGCTATTGTAATAGACAATTTATCATCGACAAGAACTTTGGTATGATCCCACATTTTCTTTTTGCATTCAAAATTTATGAAAAATTCTTCATTTCCTGGTACCATTTTCCTTCAGGGGCATTTTCCTCGATTGGAGGAATTAAGGCTTGAAATGAGGGTAGTTCATCTATAATATCCTGAAGAGCTCTATCATTCGTCGATTCTAATTGACATTTCATTTTCTAGGAGCAGAATCTTTTGAAGCAATGGGACGTCCACGCTTCAAGCGTACCTTAAACTACTCATTTGTTGGGATGGTCACAACTTGTCCAGATGGGACACTAGTACGTGCGGGCCAGTGGGTATGTACAATTTAGTTAGATTATTCGTATCAACGAATGCATCTGCCATTTCACCAATGCACTTCATGTTCTGATTGATTGGTGCACGTGTTAATAATGAGACACGTGTAACCCCGCCAATGTTGTTCCAGCAAATAATATCGGTGAAGAAAAATTCCTCCGACGATGGGGTCTTCCCAGGTCAATATTCAGATGCACATCCAACATCGAAAGTCGGTGTCTTCCCAAGTCAATATATAAAATCTTCGAATACTTCTTCTATTATCAATTATTTTTAGAGTGGAACATCATAGATTCTTAACACTAACCATCTGTTAGTTAATAATGATTTCATTATATTCAGTTCTCATCACTAATTTACAAAACAAAAACTATGAAAAATTTATGATCGAAAATTCTAATTGTTATTGTTCACGTAATCATACAATTATTTTATAGAATATTCTATATAATTGTATATTTCATTTTGTTTGTCCCATATCTAGAACTTTTCACAAATTCTAAATCAAAATTCTAGGTAACCACTAGATTACTTCATTCCATGAAAGTAGGAAGCCCAAATACACATGCAACACAATTGCACTTTGATCTCAGTATTTACGTTGTAGCATGTTAGTCCTTGAAAATGGTAAAAAAAAAATGCACTTTAGTTTCCACGTCAAGTTTTACGTTAATATTTCAGGTTTAGGTGTTAAAATTTGGGTAAAAATATAATTTTAAAGACTTCAAGTTGACTTTTTTGCCCCAATTGGTTCAAATTGAAACTCCACAACACCCTTCCGCCAAAACTTCCTTTCTTCTTCACCCCAATTAGGGTTGTGAAGTTTGATTTTAGCACAAATTGGAGCAGAAAGAATGAACTTTACGTCTTAAAAATTATATTTTTACCCCAATTTTAACGACTAAACCTGAAATGTTAGTGGAAAACTTGAGTGAGGACTAAAGTGCAACTTTTTGACCACTTTCAAAACTAACGCACAACCGTATAACTATTAGGGACAAAGGTACAACTCGATCATACTATCGGAAACCATTTCAACAATTTTCTCTACAAATATATGTCAATTTTTTTTAAAAGCAGTCAGATTAGAATGAATGAAATGTATGGACGAGAACAAGAGGACTTTTCTTTGCATTTATCAACTTTAAATAGCTTAAAGAATTTGGTTATTGCATATAGTCCTATATTTGTTGGCATGCATTATTATATGAGCCGCAAAAAAAATTGCCTAAAGATAAAGACAATAATATATCCATATTAGTCTATAAAGCACAAGCACCTGGTCGTGGACCACTCGAGGTTGAAATGTAAAATGATGTTTGAAAGAATTTTGATGCATGCATCTGCTCAAATATCATACTTATGAATTGACATCTTTGTTTGGAGTATTATGTGAAAGATATTTTTAGGTATAACGAGATTCATTTCTTTTGGATAAACACTAAATTAATTATGTTGCATTGGATAAGTAAACTAACAAACATAAAATTACTGTTAAAAGAAATTAAAACCTACTAAAGATATGCATATGGATATTTTTTGTTCGAATATGAATACTAATGATCCGAAATATTTTGTCACTTTTATTGATGATTAGTAAATAACTACGTTATGTTTGAAAATCATTTAAGTTAAAAATTATTAATTGTCTATATATTTTTTATTTTAAAATAATTATATTTATATTTTTCTGTTTGCAAGTATACACTAATCTAAGTTGTTATTTATTATTTACGTAGCCACTCAAATATATAACTGCTAAGACCAATTATCTTAAAATAGTAATCGATAGTTAAATAATTATTCTAAATTCGATTTTTTTAAAACTTTCTATTAATAAAGTATGACACAAAATTGTTTAAAAAACATTATAAATTTCATACACATTGAAGAGATATTATAATTCATATACTGTATATAGTGAATGAAATTCTTCTTACTTTTTATCTTGTTACTTTGTAAAAATATGTAATAAAATGTTTTACAATAATATTCTAATCTTTTATTAAATCAATTCAAAAGGTATTTGATACTTTTCTATAAAAGACTTTGAATTTCAATTTTGTTGACCTCACCTCTTGTATTTGCTTTATTGTTGGACACCTTGTAAGCTTGCAGGGGCGAAATTAGGGGGGGACGAGGGGGGGCGCTCGTCCCCCCTAAGTTTTTCGGTATCGTTTATTTTATATACGATTTTTTTGAATTTTTGTGATATATATAATAAAAAATGTTAATAAACCAAGTGTATGTGTAGCTTAGTTGGTTAGTTCCTTCCTCCAAAAGGTAGAGGTCATGGGTTCAAGCCTTGTTAGCTTCATTTTTAACAATTTTTCGGTACTTTTAACCATTTTTTATTTATTTTCGCCCCCCTTAATTTTTTCCCCAAAATTCGCCCCCCCTTGATTTTCATCCTGGTTTCGCCCCTGTAAGCTTGTAGTATATATTTACATGTAGTGAGTTTAGACAAAAATATTTGGTCTAAAGTTTGGCTTAACATTGTAATCTTTATATTTCGTAGTAAAAGAAAAGACTTAAGTAGTATATACATGTACTATTATTACTTATTTTTTCACCCCACAATGCATTTATTTTGGATAGTAAAATACTTAAGTATACGTGAATTACTTTGATCATTTTTATTTATTATATTTCTCAATTTATCTTACTATCCTAATTGAGTATCTTCAACCAAACACTATTCTATTTTATGTATAAATATTTAAATAGTATGCAATGTTATATAGAAATATATAATCAATATTATATAGAAATATATAATCAATATTGATTTTTATATTTTTATAGATTTAAGAAAATTATTTTAATAATATTCATTGGTCATTATTAATTATGAAAGATAAGGATGGAACAAGGGACAAGAGAGAGGGGGTCACTCGGTCTCTAAATTATTTTAAGATAAAAATAGAATCATACATCCTAAATAGTTGTATTATCATTTTTTACTTAATATTGTGAGATTTCTTTACAATTCATTATCAAAATTAAGGGTCTGTTTGTTAAAACTGAATGTTTGAATGTCTGAATCTAAAGTCTGAAGTCTGACAACAAGTGACTGAAAACTGATGTCTGAATGTGAATGATAACTGAATCTGAATAATGAAATATTTAAGTGTTTGATAACAGTTCACAAAAAAAAAACTTAATTTAAGTTGAATTGACAAAATTACCCCATATCATACTTCATTCATGTATATAAATTACTAAACAAGTCCTTTGTATAAATATTATAATCCAAATTATAAATAGTATAAATATAATAATATGATTCAATAAATATTAAAACTTTATACAAAATCATTAATGTCATTCAATAAATTATAAAATTATAAAGATGATAATTAATGTTGGTAAATAAATATTTAATATTTAATTAAAAGTTATAATATCTAAATCCAAAAAGTAAAATATAACATAAACATGGCCGAACAAACAAAAAATTATGATTATTGGTCTTATATATGTATCGACTGCCTCATCATCACCTCTTCATACACACTTTATATCAAGATGTACAGTAATTGGACTGTTCACCAATCACAACTATTGGCAACATAAATCATTATCAACAATCAGAATCACAATGACAACTAATAAGCAAAATATGTACCCAAATTAATACGAAAATAATATTTTAACAATAATAGTAACAAAAAGATGCAAAAAAAACTAAAAATTCAGTTTTAACCATAAGATAACATTATCATAATTAAAATAGAAAATTACATTGAAAATATATAACATCAAAAATAAATTGAATAGAGGAAAAGAAAAATATTATTAATTCGTTTGACATAAATTTCCTCATCAATTGGAGTAGATAATTTTTAGAAGAAGTGTTGCAGAGAAAATAAACATGTAATCTCTGAGGTTAGATTTGGGCAAATTGGTTTTTTGAGAGAATTGTGGGATTCGGTCATTAAGAGGAGTAAAATAAGTAGCAAATTTTGACTTAAAATTTTGTTAAGGATTTCATTAAGATCTAAATTTATTAAGTACTTAAACTTTTTTGTTGACAAATGAAATTAATTAAATAAGTACTGAATTAATTAATTTTAAGTACTTAATAAATTTAACAAACATGCCCTAAATGTTCTCATATACTTACATAGGACAATTTATATAACACTTCTATTATTGCATTCTTTTCATTTTAAATTAGTAAATTAGTATAATAATATAAAACTAACCTATTTTATTTTTAAATAATAATGAAATGCAACACATGAACTTGGTTTGATTTTCAAATGATATTTTTCAACTATTTCTTTCGAAATACATAAGTGTAATAACAAATAAATAGATCATATTCCTTATTCATTTTATTCCTTAGTATCAAGTGTAATGTCTAAACTAAATTTATTTGGATTAGAAGATAAATTCGATCATATATGTTTTCCACCATAGCGCTATTCAAGCATCCATGTTTCCCTAATTTTTATTGCAAATATTAGCCCAATATTCATAAGTGTTTAGTTTTCTTTCAATCAGGTGATTTGAGGAGCAAAAATTAAAATAGTTAACAGTATTTTCATGAATGATAATCAAATAAACATTAATGGATAACTAATGAAACAATTCCTTAATTATTAAGTATCAATACTAAATATTGAACGCAATGCTTTCACAAATTTTTGTGTCATGCATTAATTTTTTTTAATTAGGTAAATTTACACAATTACCTAATTTTAGTAACTACAAAACATGTAATTAGATAAGTATTACCGCTTATATAATTAAGTATCAAACACTGGGTTATATTTCTAAATTTTTTCACTCGCTTTGGGTAGATATATAAGAACACTTATTTTCTACACACATGTTTTATTGTATTGAATAATATATTTGATTCGTACTAATTGTTATACATATGTAGAGCACTTAAAAAATGTCTAAATTGATGGATGGAGGCAACTAATTCGATCCTACCCATGTACTATGTTAAGAATTCATAAATATAAATATTATAATTGATCAACGAAAAACATTTTTATAAAAGTAATAAGGGGGTGGAGTTCAGAAGATAATGTATATTGTTTGTAAATTATTATTCGCAATCGTCCTTATGAGCTACACGAATATATGACGGGATTAATTGTCACAAATTGTAACTCTAAAGGTGTGGTATTAACTTATGATTAAATGATTAAAAATCTGAAAGTTATTTTGTAATAAAACATGTAAGTTTCATCATTTAATTTTAAGATTTCTAATCTTTTATTTAAATTATATTCTTTGAGGTTCATTCTTGTTTGTAGTAAGAAAATTAGTTTCAATCGTCCTTAAATTAAATATTATAATATATGATCAAAGAAATAAACAACATGTTCCATTCAATCAATTTTTTTAACTTTTTACTTGAAAAGTAGTGAGTTACTATTGTCTTGTTTTTACTGTTACCGATTCGTTAGTGCCCAATTAATATCTTACCTTTAATATTATTGTATCATTTATAATTTTTCGATACAAATAATAATAAATTATAACAAAACTGAAAAAATTATCAAAAGAAAAACTATAAAATGGTTTTAGAATGTTACATGATGCATTATTTTGATAACTTGTTAATAAATAAAAATCAATATTTAGGATATACGTTTTTATCTTCTTTCTCTAGAGTAACGCCAAATTTACACTTTAAATGATCAATTATGTATTCATTATTTATTTGTTCTACAGTTAGATTTGACAAATCAAATACCTTGCTTTATTTATATTATTACTATCCAAATAATATTAGATTTTATGATATCACAACTGATCATGTATTTATTTTGTTTTTCATCTTTAATCACTCAACTGGGTAAAAGATGTAATATTTTCATTTGTATGCAAAACATTCTTTTATTTTAATATGATGACAATAAAAAATATTAAATTTTAGTTTTGATAGATAACATTATATACAGTTAACCAACTGATCTTCAACAGTGTTGTACTTTTCTTCCATTTCCTCTTCTTTTAATATGTTTCTTGTATTACAATGTGTATTACAGTCTACAACTAATGATTCATCAACATCAAAAAAAAACTTGAAGTTGAAAAAGTTACATGTGAAAAAGATATTATAATGATAATGCTAATTTATTACTAATAGCAAAGTAAATGTGATTTTAGATTTTGTGGTAGTTGGTCAACGGATTGTTGAAACTTCATTGTAAGACTTCATAGTAATTATCTAATGTATATACAAAGTAATTGATAATTTAAGTTATATTCTTTAAGGTTCATTCTTGTTTGTAGTAAGAAAATCAATTTCAATTATCCTTAAATTAAAGATTATAATATATGGTCAATGAAATAAACAACATGTTCCATTAAGTCAATTTTTTTAACTTTTTACTTGAAAATTTTGATCAGAGATAACTTTTTGTGCATTCATCCGATAAATATAAAATTGATATCATTAAATTTCATTTAATTAATATCTTGAGAATTTTCTTTAATTTGTAATAATGTATATATGAAGTAATTGATGATTAAAGTTTTGTCTATAAAAACGTGAAGTCTACTAAAATGAAATGGAAGTAGTATATAATTTAGTTAAAAGATTGAAATTGTATTTTCATCGATGTTAAATAATATAATTTATTAATTCATACATTGTAAATATTGTGGATATTAATGTCTTGTAATTAAAATAAGTCAAGTACTTTAAATAATTATGTGGACTCTAGCCGTCTAGCGATATACTCTAATATAATAATATTATACTTGTTTTTAAATCATATTCTTATATTATAGTATAATTAGGCAATAATGAAAAACAAAAAAGGGACATGACTCTTCATATACTCTTTCAATATTTTAAGCTACAGGGGATAGAACAAAAGCTTGATATCTAGCTCAAGCAGAACCAAACTAGACATCATGGCCTAGAGAGCATTTTGCTCACTGACCAAAAAAATGTTACATATTTTCTAAACAAACATTAAATTTATACCTTTCTTTCCACTTTTTTTACTTTTACTCTTTTTTTCATTTCACTTTTAATAATCTTGTCTCTCATCTTTTGCTCCTCTCTTCATTTTTCTTGTGTTTTTCTTCAAAAGTCAACTCTTTTCACCATAAAATCAACTTTCACCAAGAATATCATAAAAAAAAATGTCTAGTTTTAAAAACTCTAAACGTCTTCTTATCACCTTCGATCGACAACCATTTCCCAAAAAAAAAGAAGGGATGTTGAAGTGGAGATCGAAAAGACTCAAGAAGCTCAAATCGTGGCTTTGAAAAGGTTTGGTAAGCCTCCTGTTAAAAATCTCCAAGATAATTCTCATCTTGTTACCACATATCATAGTATTATCGACTTTTGGAATAAGGATGTCCAGTTTGATATGATGGATGTAGATCCGCTTATTTTCGATATCGATGATGCTATTATCAGTCCTATCTGCAAATCTGAAAACTATGCAGATGTATTTTCAAAATGTTTGAAACGGAAAAGGGGACTCTTGGAATCGAATTGCTTATTATCATATGAAGATCTTGTTTGGCCTTCTTTAAAAAAACAAAAAAATGTCGAGCAAGTGGAGGATGTTTTTCATAATAGCTCTTTTGGTTTCATCAAAGTAAGTGAGTCATGTTTGAATTTGATTGAAAGAGGTTTTCAGGATAATGAATATGAGAATTTATCAAAAGTTTTCATCTTGGACTTCACTTTCGCTTTTGACTACATTTTGCCTCTAGATGTTCATGATTCATTCAAATGGTATTGTGTCACTTCTCAACGTAAGGATTCTTGCTTTGATTCCTCCATTTACGCTCTCTACTAAGTTCTCAAACTTTACGGCGAAATTGCGAAGTGTTTTTCTTTTGATCCGGGATCAAAGTGGAACTCAATTGATCTTCAGAATGATTTTGAAGGCAACCACGTTACCTGGATGATATGGTTGATAGCGTGGATATTTGTTCTTTGGACCAATGATTGTTTTTACAAAGTTATGGGAGCACTCTTTGATCCTGATTATGTAGAAGATGTTTCTGTTTCGTCTCATGAGGATGATTGCAATCAATTGGAGCTTGTTCTCAAGCACCTTGTTGTCAAGGATTCTGTCAGAACATGGAAACAGGTTTGGGTGATTCATAGCTTGTTCACGGGGAGTTTGGAATCAACGCCGAAGAAAGCGAAGAACGATGGAGACTTCAACTAGCTTGGGTCCCAACATCATCACTTCAAGAAGCTCGGTAATCTCTTTACTCCTCAGACTAATGAACTAGTTAATATTATGGATGATTATGCTTGTGATCAATGTCATTTAAATTGTTTAAGAAAATTACTGGTGGTTGTTTTCGTTCTTAGTAGACTCTCTACTAAGAAGTTTTTTTTCAGTCGATCAATGATCGACAATCTTAAAAAATGTTGGATTTCCCTTGACACCGACCACGAGATATATGATCTCGTCTGCTCATGTCATTTAAGGTTATTCATTCCATTACTTCCTCTGTTTTTCGAGTACCACAGTAATTTTCTTATGCAGTTAAACAATGCTAAAGCGCGAGCAGATACCATTCATGAGTTAATTTTTCTCGTTAGTATTTTGAGGAGTATTTGGATCAGGAATAAGATCCAGACGTATGATGATGCCAACTCCATCTGCCATATCAAACTATCTTTACTTTATGTCATGTTTATTGTTTATTTCAATATTTCTCCAACTGTTGAAGATCTTGTCGCTATAATAGCGACGATTGATCTTATAAGTTTGTAATTTGTTATCTCTATCTATCAAAAAAAAAAAAAAAAGCTACAGGGACAATTTAGGCATATCAAATTAAAAAGGAGGGCAAAACTATCTTCACAACAATGTTTCTTCCCTCTAGCATCCTTTTAAGATATATATATATATATATATATAAATTATACACGATATTTGTATATGTACTTGCTTCGTCTTTAAAGGTCGAAGTAGAGAAACAATGTGACAAACATATATAAAGATAGTGGAAAGTACTATGATATATATATTGAGAATGGATAAGAACCAAGTCTATTTGCAAAGTTTCTCTAAGCGCATGGGATTGTTGCCCAGTACATTATGCCTGGACGAAATCGGACATTGATTGACATGGTGAAGAAGTATGAAATAATATAAAACTTCCATCATTTTTGTGGGTCAAAGCTCTTAAAATGGAAGCTTATATATTAAACTGGGGTCCTTCCAATACCGTCTTAAAAATGCCTTTTGAGTTGTTTGAAGGATGCAAACCGAATTTTCAACATACAAGCATTTGGGAGGCCCGTATGAGGTTAGATTGTACAACCCACATGAAAAGAAACTAGACTCGAGTACTATTACTGGGTATTTCATTAGATATGCCGAAACGTTCAAGGTTTAAGATTTGTTGTCCATCTCACAATACCAGAATTTTGAAATCAAGAAATACTAAGTTTCTTGAGAATAACTTGACTAGTGAAGTGATCAATTCCATGATGTCGTTTCAGAAATTAATAGTGATTAACTTTCACTTACAAATTCAAGTAATAAGTCGATTGTTATTCACACTCCTCAAGTTAAATCGTGTGGTACACTACTAACTAATGAAGTTCCACACAAGTTGATGATAATCTAACATATCATAATGTTAATGTGGAACAAACTGTTCATCATGAGGATGAACAAATTCCATTAAGGAGATCAATTACTTCTGATTACTACTTGGTATATCTACAAGAAGCGGATTGTAATATTAGGATAATAATGATCCTATGTCATTTTATGAAGCCATAAGTTCTACAAATTCAAACTTGTCGATGAATGTTATGAAAGATGAGATAAAATCTTTGGCATCTAATCAAGTTTGGGATCTCATCAAGTGGCCCAATGATTTAAAAGCTGTTGGATTTTGCCTTGAGCCCCACATCGGTCAACTCATGAAAGTGAGGCATCTCTTGGCCTTATAAAAGGAGGTCAAGTGTTTTAGACTTCCACCAAATAGTCAGTTGGTTTTGTTATTTAACATTACCGCAACTATTTCAGTATGAATTATTCTCTCTTTAGAATAGGTCCAAGATAGATAGGATAGTCTTTGGAGTAAAATATCCATTCTTAGGATTGTTCAGGTAAGAGGAGGTTGTTTAGGTTGGTGCTTGGAACAGTGTGTCTTATAATTCTATTCTAGGAATAGTGTAGGCAATAATTCTATTCGTCTGTGGTGTAGTGATCTACACTGGGAGCTAGGCTTAGCTCATCTGTAACTGTATTTCTCTGATTATAGTGATATTTCTGGTGTCTTTGCCTGTGGATTAGTCCTAACATATTGTTAAGAATACCACGTAAAATCTGGTGTTCTTTACTTTCAGTATTTTACTTAATTCCTTTATCTCGTTGTTCACCAAATTAGTCATAAACAATTCGCTTCCGTCATAACAAAAGCCATTGAATGTAAGTGGGTATTTAAGACAAATAGAGACTCACATGGTAACATAGAGGTACATAAAACCAAACTTGTTCTTGAAGGGTTCACTCAAAGGAAGTGAATCGATTAGATGGAGACTTTCTCCCATGTATTAAAGAAAGATTCTCTGAGAGTGTTGTGGCAAGAGTAGCTCATTTTGATTTTGAGTGACATCAGATAGATGTGAAATGACATTTTTCAATGGTGATTTAAAGAAAGGAGTTTATATGAAACAACCTGAAGGATTCCCCTCTCTAAGGACGGTGAGTATTTTGTTTGTAAGCTTAATACATTCATATACGAGTTGAAACAAGCTTCCCGACAATGGTATATTAAATTCCATGAAATAATTAGTTGAAAATACTGTGGATCAATGCATATACCTTAAAGGTTAGTGGAGCAAGATTTGTTTTCTTGTGTTGTACGTGGATGTCTCGATGATATTTTGTTAGCAATCAATGTTAAAATTTTTTTATATGAGGTGAAATAGTTTCTTTCAAGTAACTTTGATATGAAAGATATGAGTGTCGCATCTTATGTCATTGGCATTAAGATCCAATCCCGCCCGGCCTAATTCATGATGAGCCCACCAACTTCCTGGCTCTCGAGTAACTTATATCAACAAAGTTCTAGAAATATTAGGTACGAAAGATTGTTCACCAAATGTAGCCCCCCATTATGAAAGGTGATTGGTGGTAAGATATATGGTGAGAGTGGGGAGGGTGGTGACTGAAAGTTGAGGAAGGTAAAGTGGGGTGAGTTGAGAAAGCTGATGAGTGAAAAAACAACGAAAAGTAGTTTTGATATTTCGTCCAAAAAGTGGTATTCTTACAATAAAAAGTTTATCATAATTTTTAGCAATTATGAGACGTTTAAGTATAGTAATATGCAAATCCCTAAAAAATGCTATCGGAAACCTTTCTTGTAGTAGTTCACGGACCCTTAATTTGTACTTGCTTAGAATATTTCGAACCGCCTTCTCAAATTATTTCTCATGTCAAATGTAGAATAAAAAATGTGTCAATTGGTCTAAAAAGCTACTTCATTAGATTCCCTAAACTATAGTGGGCCTCACGTTTTTTTTTAGCCAAACCCCGCCTTGTGTATATACCCGCCTGGTGCATAATTTCTTAATGTTCCATTGCTACTCTTTACTTTTTATTAATATTATTACATTATTTCTGAAATATACTCATAGTTACTTTTTACCTTTTATACATAGTCTTTACATATTTCTTTTTAGTATTACTATTTTTGTTTGTTTATTCATTGAAGTTTATAATATAAAGAAACGTATATGTAATATGATTTTCTATATAATATTAAAAATAATTTTAAATTTAAAAAAGTAGCATGAGGAGTTGATTTTAGGAAAATTTTATGAAAAATCTGTTACTAATGCTTTTACTCCCCAATTCCCTATTCTTACTATATACATAGAGTGGCCTAACGGTGATTAAAAATATTTTTATGTCAAGTTGTTCTTTACTATTACGAATATAATTACATATAATAGTAATTGATAAATGTATTTTTTTCAAGATTGCCACATTTTGATTTTTGTTGGTCAAACGTTATAAAACTTGATCATGAATTCACATCAAATGATAAAAATATAATTTTGTGAGAACTTGTTAGATTCCTCTCAATATATATATTTGAAAAATCAACGTTTTATAATTTTTTCGCATATAAAATAGGAGATATTATGTTTTAAATTATATTTTATTAACTACAAAAAATTAAAATATAACAATCATTTAGAAATGAAGGAAGTAATGTTTTGCACCTAATACTTCATAATTTATATCATATAATATAATAGTGTCACAAAAGATTCACATAAATGTATAAAATTTGAATACTCCTTCTAGTGCTATAAAAAGCAAATGAATACGAAAGGCCCTAAAACAAGGCAACAAGCAAATGTATTTCGTTCGTTCCTAAATGATTGGTACATTGGTCAACAAACACGATTTCAAACATAAATATCTCATATTCTATATATGAAAAATTATAAAAAGTTGATAGTTCAAAAATATATATTAAGACGAATCTAACAAGATATTATATGACTATATTATTTCTTATTTGTTGATGAGAATTATTAATCAAATTTTTTAAAATTTGACCATGTAAAGTCAAAATGTATCAATTATTTAGAAATGGAGGGAGTATTAATCACTGATTATACAACCGGCTTATTATGTAGATCATGTAGTAGTCAAAACCAATTTCAATACTTATCCAAACCTCATTAATTACTCTCATGTTATATAGAGTTAAAGATTTTTTATTTTTAGCTATTAAACGTAATCAAATAAATAATAAAAATGATTTGTTACCATATTTGCTTCTGTTAATATAAATAAGTTTCAATGTTAGTGTAAAACTAAGAATGGCTACTATTCGAACGTGAATGCAACTCTTTTTAGATAAAAATCTCGTCAAAGATATTGAGAAATAATAATAAAAGAGAAGGTTGAACCGCAACTTTAACGATATTATCGGTCTCTGTTCTTGAGAATTACGACGAGGTAAATCGGTGGATGTGCATCAAATAATGGTCAGGGACTTGAGGTTGCCCATTAACCACTTTCACAACAAATTCTATTTCACATGAGACTATAATCCATACACTGTAAAAAAGGCAATACGTGATATTGTTTATCTCAATCTCTTTACCATTTGACATGTAATTCGAAGCTAAAAGAATAATAATATTGACATTGATGCTGATCCAAACTTGACTAATGTTCAAATTTGCATTCGATTAGTACTCTTATGTATGTCATTTTCGTCTAGCCAAACGATTGTTTGTGTGTTGACTGGAACTTGGTCGTGTAAAGATTATATTGTGGGAATAATAATTGTTGAGTTCGCTTAAATGGAATTTCTTTATGTGAGATATATTTAGTTTGTCAATTGTCAATACTCACTTTTTGTGGGATTTTAGTGAGAAGCTAAAACGTTATTAATATCATGAGGCATACATCCCTTCTTCATATATATCTTGATTGGCTTATTTTTATTTGGTATCCTCAACTATTAATGAATTTTTAAATTGCATTCTTTTTTTTTTTTTTTTTTTTGATAATTCATCCTTATATTGATATGCAAAGATAATGTACATAAACACATGGGACAATACAGAAAAGGAAAATACAATGGGTAGCTGCCAAAAGATCTACGAAAATGTCTTTGATGGCTCAAAATTAGATTTACTTATAATACTAAGATGGCTCGTCTGAAAGATTGCATCCGATGTTGGTTGGGCAAATATGCTAGTGGCCCTATCTACGTTGTCCATCAAAAAAAGCTGCCATGATGAGTTGTTGGTGATTCTGAGCAATAAATTGCATTCTAATGTCTCAAATTGTACCGTAAACTTTATTTTCTTTTCATTTTACACCCTCAGATTGATTTTTTTTGTCAAATATAATGGAATTTCGTTTTAAAACAAGGACAAAATTGAAATATCACATATACTAAACTTTTGAGGCATAATTCACAAATTACAAAATAAACCTCACCTTTCACCTTCTTCATCAAATCCCACAGCCACTCCCACCCCAACCCCCACCCCACCCCCAAACCCCATCTGCAACATACTAACACAAATGGAAATGAAATTATAGATCCAGAAGAATGAAGTGATTTCACATAACACAATCCTTCCATCCTAAATAATTCAATTTGCTCAAGATATCATTCAATTTGCTCAACTACATGTTCAATTATTAACAACTAATAATTTATCAACTAATAATTAATAGATGGCGTGCAAAATATTTATCATTACATATTGCTCAACATTCAATTTTCTAATTATGATTACAATTATGGTCTGGTTCTAAATATCAAGAACATAGTTGGAATCTTTAAAGGAGAATCATTAACAACTAAGCACAGTGACGAACCTTGGAAGGATCGAGAAGTGTCAAGTCAACCTTCCCGAAACCACCAATCCCAATAACTCGCCGTCATCTTCCTTCACTACCACTAGATCTGCTTCATCGTGGATGTCCTTCATTGCCATCATCTTCTTAGTTTGTCCACCATCGTCGTCGATCTGCTTCATCGCTCCCCTCAGTCCACCATCGTCGTCGATCTGTTTCATCGCCATCATCTTCCTAGTTATTTTTTGCCATCTGGAGTCATTGATTTGGTGAACTTGATGAAGATGGTGGGCTTTGCGGGCGGGGGAAGTGTCGTATTTATTTTTTTATTAATTATTTTGTTTTTATCATAAATAGATCCACATGTTTAATTATTTTTTAAAAAGTGCCCCAAAAAATTATAAAAATGCCACAAAAAACGAATAATTGTGTTATTTTAAATTTGCCCTTTTATTAACATTAGTTTAGAAGGCAATATTGCATTTTAGGGGGCAAAATGAGACAAAACGTAGTCTATTGTGCAATTTGAGGCTTAGGAAAGTATTATGAGGCAATTTGAAAATTCGCCGATGGTTGAGGGTGCACAATGAAAATACGTCATCTTGGTTCTTCAACATATTGTTGATATGTGAAAATTAATTAATTAATTAAATTCTAACTTATGGTGTTTAATTGATTTAATTAATTTATGTGCAATTAAAATAATATTATGGACCCAAAAGGTTGAAAGAAAATAAGGTTTCTATTGCAAACGGGCCCAAAATAACGATTAGATAAAATAAAATGGAGTATGAGCTAGGGTAACGTGAAACTTGCAAATAAGAGGAAAAGAGGCGCATGAGGAAAAGAAGGCTTTTTGACCGTTTCGCTGTTATATTATGGACTAATTTTTCATTTGGTGTCTGAACTATCATTGATTTTCTGGTCTGCCCCCGTATTATGAGTTCATTTTAGGTCAGGGACGGATCCAGGACTTCAAATCTAGTGGTGCAAATTTTTTTAAGAAAAAATAATGTGCAAACAAAAATCGAGATAAAAACGACTTGTTTTTGTAACTACCATTTTCATTCTATTGATGAATGAAAACAAGTTCTATCATACTTCTATGATGGAGGTGAATACGAATCGAACCTAGTCTAATTCAAATAAAATATGATCGAATTAAAGTTTTATTAACAGTATTTGAATTCGTATTCTTATTCAATCCGAATAAATATTTGAATTCGTATTCTTATTCGATCCAACTAAATTTTTAATAACAATATTTAAATTTAAATCTTATAGGTTTCAATAATAAGAAAACCATTACATACATTATCTAATTGATCGATGAATATAATATATTTTACAACCCAAATAAATATACTTATTATAGCTTAGGGAAAATATGGTATTATCTACTAAAAGTTTATTATACACGTTCAAATGGTCTAGAAAAATATATTTATCTACACCCTCATTTTCAATTTAATTGACGTTTTAAGATTCATGTCAAACTTTAGCTACAAATTAATTTATATTCATTCGCCGAGAAAATATAAAATTGATATAATTGATTCAATGATTCAAAATATTTTCATAATATTATTTTTTTTGTAATTTTTATATAATTTATATACAAAGTAATTGATGATTAAAATGGTACTTCAAAAGTCGTGAAGTCAATTAAAATGAATGGGAAGAAGTATTAAATTAGAAGAGGCAAAGTTTGAAAATCATAGAGAGTGCTAAAATTGAAAAAGATGGAATAAATTTATTGAGGAAAGAAAATGAATAGTAAAAATATAGAATAAACTTATAAAAATAAATGATTATGAAAATGGATTGAGAAAGATATGTGTAATTTAAGCCAACATTTTTAAAAGTAAGCTCTAAGAAAACAAAGAAATCGATAAATGAGGAAAGGAAAAATAAAAATAAAAAAAGGTAAAATAGGATAAATGAGGAAGGGGTAGGAAAAAATAGTTGTTGTTGGCAAGGTTCGAACTTGGGCAACTAAGGAGAAAGTACGGTCTTTTAACAACTAAACTAGAATTAGAATATGTATTATGCTCCTCATCCAACTAAGTTTTTTAATTCAAAAATTCTAGTGGTGCATTTGCACCACCATTCAATGAACTAGTTCCGTCACTATTTTAGGTTGCCCTTAACCACATTTTTTTCAACTTTAACTGACAAAATGATTATTATACCCTAATACTAATCTAAAGTATAGTAAACATATTTCATATAATTAAAAAAATTAAACCCCCACCCTTTTCTTCTTCACCCTATCCCCACCCGTAATGTTTGGTACTGTCAAAATGACTAAATGCTGTTGTGTGTAATCTGGGTTGAATGTAATTCTGCAGATTGAGGGTTTAATTCGTGAGGTGGGGGTGAAGAAGAAAGGGGTGGGGTTTAATTATATGAAATATGTCACATATACTTTAGATTAGTAGTAGGGTAAAATAGTCATTTTATCTTTTAAAGTTGAAAAAAATGCAGTCAGAGAGCAACCTGAAAAGAAACATAATTTAGGGGGTAGCCTAGAATAGACCTGATAGTAGGAGAACCATATAGAAAATTAGCCGTTAGTATAGGGGTAAACGGCCAAAACGCCGGAAAAGAAAGTCGGCCAACTTTTGATTAAAATATTAGTATTTTAATTAATATTTTATTCAAAATCACCAATCAGATGGAAGGAGTCCAAGTCCATGAAACCTATAAATACCCCTCTACCTCATTCATTTGAACGGTTAGAAACAATTGCCAAGATACAATTTTATTAGCTTAGAAAACGTTTCTAAAAGCTTTCTTCATATCCCACCACAAAACCAGGATCAAACCACCACTAAACCACCACAAAACCATCAAACACCAAGACCGACGCCCATTAGGCTTCTGGCTAACGAAACACCATCGGGATTATAAGCCTCAAAAGCCCTCGTCGGTTCAAATCACAACTGGATAGCTGACATCATCGCCGGGATCAAGCTCAAACGCCCCCGTCGATTTAAATCACAGCTGCATAGCTGAAATCACCACCGGGATCAAACCTCTAAATCCCCCGTTGGTTCAAATACAGCTGGTTAGCTGAAATCATCATCGGGATCAAGCCTCAAAAGCCCCGTTGTTTAAACACAACTGAATAGCTGTAAAACAAGCTCAGGATTAAGCTGCAAAGGCCCCTGAACCAGTCCAGCTATACGGAAGTATTCTCTGGAATGCTAAGTATCATGTACCAGAAGACATAACATCCAAATGCGATTCAACTTCCAGCTCGTTTGCAAGCAGCCCGCAGCCCAACTGTAACGCATGCAATGAATCATTTGGGTCTTATGCACAAGCCATGATGACAAACACTACATCTTTGGAGGAGCAAGTCTCTTCACTTGCAAAGATGATAGAAGATATGTCAAAGCACATGCAACACCAAAACGAGTCTCTCGCTGAGATGATGGAAAAAATATGCAATCAAAAGCAGCAAGCACAAGAGACTGATGCCATCTTGAATGCCCAACCACAGCGGTCATATAACCCTGCTGCAACACAACCGGGAGAACCTTATGGAGCTAGTTCACAACAACCATCAACCGTTATCGGGAAGCAACAGAACCATGAAATAAAGTCCCCGAACACATTTGTTGTTACTGATGGAACGGTCCCGGTAGCACAACTTAGAGAGTTAGTTATGGGGGCAATCAAGAGTAATAAAGGTGATGAAAAGGCCACATACTCATATGTTAAACCATACATGACTCGTATAGATCAATTAAAGATGCCTCGGGGGTACCAGCCTCCAAAGTTCCAACAGTTTGATGGGTTGGGAAATCCTAAGCAACATATAACACACTTCGTAGAAACGTGCAAGAATGCTGGGACTGATGGTGATCATATGGTAAAGCAGTTTGTACGCTCACTCAAGGGAAATGCATTTGACTGGTATGCCGAACTAGACGCAGGCTCAATAGAAAATTGGACCCAGTTAGAGGTAGAATTCTAGAACCGCTTCTTCAGCACTCGTCGTACCATTAGCATGATGGAACTCACAATGTAAAGCAACGGGTAGAGGAGCTAGTTGCTAAATACATCAACCGCTAGAGAAATCTCGGTCTCAAGTGCAAGGATCGACTTTCAGAAACATCTGCCATCGGTATGTGTATCTAAGGAATACATTGGGATTTACAGTATATCTTGCAAAGAATCCTTCCTACGACATTTGAGCAGTTAGCCACAAGGGTGCACGACGTGGAGCATCGCATCGCATCAAACAAGGGGCACATGCTTGCAACACCAAATGTTACTCCCTCAAAGGTTAAGTACGAGGTTATAGATGTTGGAAATCGATTAATATTGATTATATTTTATTATGCCCATTGAGACAATTGTGTATCAATTCATTTACCAGATTGGTTAAATGTGATTACTAGAACTTAGTGTTCGCCTTAGTAATTGTATATTACCAGTTCGGGTTCTCATGATGATTCAAGGGCTTATGAGCGATTACTAGATCTTACTCATTAACCGTTGTAATAATAGTAATTGTTCAATTATTATTATTATTATACATCTTGCTATTATCTGAGCCTAAAGAGGTCACACACATACAATGAAACTATATTCACATTCCATGTATGAAATGAAACAAAGTTTGTAAATTGAGAAATGTATTTCTCAATAGTATATATTTGTAAATATATACATGAACAATTGAGCTTGTTAAGGCAATTGAACCTACTAAGCAATCGAGATCGGTTAATAACTTGATAAGATTATGTAATAGTGACCCGTTGGTACATGCAAATTTGGACGACCGATCTTGCTCGGCCTCCTTAGGACTTTCCGGCCACCCATGGACTCGTCTCTGGACGTAGGAGGGGAAGGGCAGTAGCCGGAGATGCTTCGTTTTTCGTGTCAAAGTCCGACGTTCCAATTAACAAAACCATAATCCGAGAATATTTTCGTTTTTGGGTTTTGATTAATTTGCATTTAATATTTTTAATCCTAAAATGGTCAAAATGAATTTTTGTCATTAAGTTGATTGAGAAATCATTTAGTTGAAAATTAATTGTGATTAATTATATAATCCCTAATTTATTCACTTTCATAAATTGAAAAGTGACGCTTCATGTGACTTTCAAAATTTTAAATTTTGGAGTAAATTATTTGTTAAATAATTTTTCCATTATTTTAGTGATTTGATAATTATTGTAATAATTGTCAATTATTAAGTGTATATTTAGTTTGAGCAATTATTTCATATTAATTGGTTATTAATAATGAATTCAAAAATTCAAATACATTAATTGTAATTAAATGGTGTTTTTGAATATGGGTAATCAATTAAATAATAAACACATTATTTGCCATTTTATTTAAATATATATATTTGTAACATTAACTATTTTATTTTAATGTTGCTTGCCTGTTATATATATATTTGTTTTGAATGGAATGGAGGTGCATAAATATGACCTTTTATTTTATTTTTCGATCTGCTTACCGTACTGTTTTAAATGACCATTTGAGTCATAGTTTAATTTTATTTTTTGTTTATCCCACATGCTTTCATGATGTCTAAGTTGGGATTAGTTAATTGAATTGTAATTCAAGACAAAGCTTGGTGGAGTTTCCAGAAGGCAGAAGAACAAGAAGACAAAAATGTAATGGGGCTAAATGTTAGTTTTCAAGTTTTTGAAAATGTAATAGGGCCTAGGGTCATATCATGCGCCTCTTGAATGTGCATTACTTGTTTTATTTTTCATGTTGTGCATATGTTTGATTATGTGCTCTTAACACATGGTTAAATAAAATCAAAGTAATAATAATCTCACCACTTAAAATTAAGCAACGTATCGATCCAATTTTAAAGTTGTGAAATCAATTGCATCATCTGGGCACAATGTGATGGCAGGTGTTACATTTATGCACTCTGATGACAATGGATCATGTTGAAGTGATTTCCACTAACGTTGTGGGCTTTCATATGATCATTCCAAGTATCTATTTGGTTTAAGTGGTTTGCTTAACCGGTTTGTTGGAGATACATTTGTTGGGTAGCATCTTGATAAGTATGCTAGTGACACAAGAGTTATGTAGTCTTACAAAATTAGTTGATAACCTACTATTATGTCTAAATTCAAAATGTATGCAGTGTTGCCGTTAGAATTTAACTAATAGATCTTGATATTAATATATTTCGTGAGATTTCAAGTATTGGTATTTACTTTACAATTTATTTGTAAATGTTTAACATGATAGTTTGCTGATTATGTTCTTTTATTTACTTATTCTTGTAGAATTGTTATGGCTACCACTACTACTACTCCTGCTAAATCGCTTCGTGCTGCACTTGAAAAGTGCAAGCTCAATAACTCAAACTTCGATGAATGGTCTCGAAACTTGAGAATTATTCTCAAGCAAGAGAGGACCGAATATGTGCTGAACAACAAAGTTCCCACAAAGCCTATTGATGGTGCCTCCCATCGTGAGAAGGGATCCTATAAGAAGCACAAGTCTGATGTTTTGGATGTCGAATGTCTCATGCTAGCCAATATGGAACCTACGTTCCAGATTCAGTATGAAATGGTGGTTGCATATGACATATACCGGCAACTTGAGGAATTATTCCGAAAGGAAGCTAGAAACGTGAGATATGACACTGTCCGTGCTCTCGTGGACAGGAAGCTGGGGAACGGACAAGCTGCAAGCCCACATGTCATTAAAATGATAGGCTTGGTCGATCGACTCAAATTCTGAAGAGTCTTCCAGGAAAATTCTCTTAGTTTGTCATGAACTTCAATATGCACAAGTTTGAGTTATCTCGAAACGAACTGCATAAGATGATCACGAATGCTGAGACGAATCTGGGAAAGACTAAGACTTGTACTCCTTCTGTTTTGGTGGTCGAAAACAAAAAGAAATTCAAGAAGAAGAAGAAGAAGAAGTTTACCGGCAAGGCTAAGGGTTCGAGTAATCCCAGGGCTTCTAAGAATGCTGGACAGGGGAGCACTAAGAAAGATGACAAGTGTCACTATTGTGGGAACCTAGGTCTCACTGGAAGTCGACCTACAAGAAATTCACAGAGGATAGGAAGAATGGTGTCACGATCACTCAACCTACAAGTATGTTTGTTATTGAAGTTTGTACAGCTTATGTGTCTACTTCGTGGGTGCTTGACACCGGTTGTGGTTCTCATATTTGTTGTAATATGAAGGAACCCAAGTCAAGTAGAAGACTCGAAAGAGGAGAGATGGATATGCTGGTTGAAAACGGAGCGAAAGTTTCAGCCCACGCAGCAGGATCCATTAGTTTGATTTTGCCTTCGGGCCTTATGTTGAACTTATACCCGGTTTACCATGTACCTGCGATTTGCAGGAATATTATTTTCGAATCTGTTTTGAATAATGATTGTTTTTCATTTTCAATTGATCCAAATGCATTTAGGATCACCAGAAATGGGATGGTATATGGTACCGCTTCTCTTCAAAATGGTCTATATGTTTTAGACATGATAAACGAGTCATATAACATAAACTTCAAATGGAATAAGCCTAACGACTTAAACTAGACATACCTATGGCATTGCAGATTAGGTGATATTAACGAGAACCGAATCAAGAAACTCCACTCCGGTGGAATACTTGAAGGTTTCGATTATGAGTCATACGATAAGTGTGAAGCTTGCCTGCTGGGGAAAATGACCAAATCGCCCTTCACTGGTTACAGTGAAAGGGCAAGTAATTTATTGGGGATCATACACATTGATGTATGTGGACCAATGAACACATTTACGAGATGAGGTTTTAACTACTTCATTACATTTACTGATGATTACAGTAGATACGGTTTTGTGTATCTGATGAGACACTAACATGAGTCCTTTGAGAAATTCAAGGAGTTCCAAAATGAAGTACAAAATCAATTGAACAAGACAATAAAGATTCTCCGGTCTGATAGAGGTGGAGAATATTTTGAGTCATGAGTTCAATACTCATCTTAGAGAGTGTGGTATTGTTTCACAACTCATTCCAGCAGGAACGCCACATCATAATGGTATGTCCGAAAGGAGAAATCGAACCCTTCTTGATATGGTTCGGTCTATGATGAGCCTATCTGATTTGCCAGTTAACTTCTGGGGATATGCACTTCAAAGCGTAGCACTTACCTTAAACAAATGTCCAACTAAGTCAGCAGAGAAAACTCCCCATGAACTGTGGTTTGGGAAGACTCCCAAGTTGGGTTTTCTTAAGATTTGGGGTTGCGAAGCTTATGTTAAGAGATTAACAAAGGATAAACATGCGCCCGAATCTGACAAATGCTATTTCATTGGATATTCAAAGGAAACAGTTGGTTACTAGTTCTACCTGGAGCATGAGAATAAAATCATCATTGCTAGAATAGGAGCATTCCTTCAAAAGGAATATCTGTCCAAAAGGACTAAAAGTGCTGGTGTTCGTCTTGAGGAAACTCAAGAAGATGAAGTCGATACCGAAGCATCTAATGCAGAAACATCTGACGCACCACAAGAGTCTTCTTACATAAAGACCCAGTTCTTGATCCACAAGAAGTTGTGGAAGAACCAATCCGTAGGAAATCTAAACGAGATCGTCATGAACCAGAGTGTTGGTATGGTGAAGCTTTCATCATTGAAAGTGACGAGCCCACTTCTTATAAAGAAGCGGTGAATAGCATAGATGCTGACAAATGGCAGATAGCCATGCAATCTGAAATTGATTCTATGTACCAAAACAAGGTTTGGTCCTTGTTGGATTTATCAAATGGGGTGCGCCCTATTGATTGTAAATGGGTATTTAAGAAGAAATATGATAAGGACGAAAACGTCGATGTTTTCAAAGCTAGACTTGTAGCAAAAGGTTTTAAACAAGTTCACGGTGTGGACTATGATGAAACCTACTCGCCAGTGGCTATGCTTAAATCCATTCGGATAATCTTAGCCATTGCTGTATTTCATGACTATGAAATTTAGCAAATGGATGTAAAGACCGTTTTCCTGAATGGAAATCTTGAAGAGGATGTGTACATGGCACAACTTCCAGATTTTACATGTCCTCAAGGACCATTTATGGTCTTAAGTAAGTATCTCGTAGTTGGAATCTCCGTTTTGATGAATCAATCAAAGACTTTGGTTTCATCAAGAACAAAGAAAAGACTTGTGTATACAAGAAGGTAAGTGGAAGTTATGTATCATTTATAGTCCTGTATGTCGATGACATACTCATCATTGGAAACAATGTAGAGTTACTAAACTTAGTCAAGAATCGGCTGTGTAAATGTTTCTCAATGAAGGACTTAGGCGAAGCACAATACATACTTGGAATAAAGATCCACCGAAATCGAGCCAGAAGGCTAATTGGACTTTGTCAGGATACTTATGCAAATAAGGTACTGCAAAGGTTCAACATGAGTAATTCAAGAAGGGTAATCTCCCCATAAGACATGAAATTCAACTCAGCAACAATATTTAAGAATGAAATTGAAGTGTAGATAGAGACACATACAAATTGGTACGATATTTTCTACATTTATAAAATTAGAATATTATTTTTGGAGCATTTGAATATAGATATAATATCTTCTAAATTAACAACTAAATAGAAATAAATACTATAATTATATCAATCATAAAATAATAATAATTATTATTAATCAAATTCCAATTAGATGTTAAAATAATAACATCTTTGGACTAATAGGTTTAATGCTTTGAGAACTTTAACAATCCTATAAATAACTATCATATGACCCATTGTATATCAATCAACTCATTTCATCTTTGCTAACCATTTTAAAGTACAACATATTTTTTAGTTTGTATTGTAATACTTTATTCTCACACCATGAGTCATAGAAAAGGGAAAGGTATACAAAAAATAGCTATAAAGAAAATTGAAGATGAAAGTCACCTACAAGTGACCTTCTCCAAGCGACGTTCTGGTCTTTTAAAAAAGGCCAATGAAATTTGCACTCTTGTGACGCAGAGCTTGCAATAACTATTTTCTCTCCAGGAAATAAGGTATACTTTTTCAGTCATCCTTCTGTATTTTTACCATCAACAAATATCTTACCAGTATCGATGATGATAACATGTTTCCCGATAATACCTCTAGAGTTAACCAAGACACAAATATGAAAGAACTCAACAAAGAGGTCACCTATTTGGATGATTGTTTACCCATAGAGAAGGTGAGGAGAAAAGAACTCACTGATATACATAATGCGAATGAAGGCCGTTATTGGTGGGATGGTCCTGATGGGAAGGATAAACTTACCTTGGATCAATTTGAAGTTTTTAAGGCTATGATGCAAGAGCTTCTCCATAATGTCTAAATCGAAAAGCAAAGAATAAATTATGAAATTAACAATAATGTAGGATTCAAATCAACCCATTGGTGGAGCATGATACCCAACCACAGCAGGTTAGAGGAAATTCTTACACCAATATTGCTAATACTCCTGTTAACTCCTTGAATGGAACATATTATTATTCTCAGCAGCTTCAGAAGGTTACACCATATGATTCAACCATACCTGTCTATTTTACTAGCGATTGAGTGACATGGTGTCCTAGTGTAACTAATTCAATCAATATAGTTAATCCTAAGCATAATAATAATTAAACTGATTAACCAATAATTCAATCAATATAGTTAATCCTAAGCATAATCATGGTGCTGGTCCTAGTCGAACTAATCCTTAATATGGTGTGTTTTTACATTATTATAAACACCCAGGGAACACTCTTGAGCTATATGCTTCGTTTTCTCTCTCGACAAAAGTTCGGAAAAAAAATCCTTACCAATCCCATATTTTCACCTTCCTCTTTATTTAAGCCCCACAACAACATAATCAAGAAAAATCAATAGCTTAAACTATTCTTTTCTTCCACTTTCTGCAAACATTAGTTAATTGCAATTGTTTAAATTTCATCTTTATCTTAATACTCTTCCCATTCACTTGCATGCACTACACGTGTATACTCCAAGCTCGAGGTGTCATTAACTCAAGCACCCCAACTCCTCGATTCTCCATCTAAACCTTTCAATATCCCACTCATCAATACATCCTTTATTCTTCTTTACCAAGATTCATCACACTTGAATATTCCCAAAACAATCCAAACTCTTGCTTTTTCCTTCTTCTCTTTTTCTTTCCTCAACAACTAATACTATAATCCTCATCTTTTATAAGTCAACCACTATGTCGTCTTCCTCAGATTCTAACCTACGTCAATTCTCTGGCTTAGATAGAAGAGGATATGTCATCCCAATGGACCATGCAAGAGTAGCACACAATAGATCAATCCTTGCTAGATCTTTAATGGGCTATTTTCTAGATGACCGAAATTTCCCTATCCACATCGTTCAATACTATGTTAAGCGATGTTGGAATCTCCAAGGAGGTGTTCAAGTCCGGAGGTTTGGAAAAGTATACCTTTTCCGTTTTGAATATGAAGATGATATGGACTTGGTCTTATCTCAACACCCCATAAACATGCAAGGTGCTGTCCTACTACTTCAGTACTGGAAGCCAAATACTTGTTTTGCTGATTTGAAAATCAACTTTGCTGACCTCTGGGTTCAAATACATCATCTCCCGGATGACTACTTTGATAGGCCAAACTTGCAACGCATCATTGATGGAATAGGAGATGTACAAAGTGTTGATTGGAACTCAGAATCTGTCATCAATCATGAATATGTACGGGTGCTTGTCCAAACACCCCTCTATGAACCCTTGTTGGCTGGAATTTTTATTGAGACTCTTGAGCATACGTCACACTGGGTAGAATTAAGATATGAAAAGATCTTTCGACTATGCTACAGATGTGGTCAGATTGGACACACCAACATGGCATGCAAAGAAGAGGAGCCTTTCAACAGATACAAGTATCAAGCCCGCATGGAAAATGCTACCTTCTTTATCAATCTGCCGATCCACATAGCTGTAGACACACCCTTGTACACCAACAGGACAAGAGCCTTCTCCAACACAGATGCAAACAGAAATCAAAGAATTACCTCTCCTATACACTTGTACCAAAATGCTCATAACCCTAGCCACACATCATCCACCAGTCACTCCAATACCTCACAAAGCCAATCCTCCCATTCTCATCAATCTCAAATGTCCCCCCATACATCCAATAGTTCACATCATACCTCATCATCCAATGATTCAGATTCAGCCCCACAAACTGATCCTTATCTCCATCCCCATAGTTCCCACAATCACTTAGCCCTAGTTCTCTATTCACCACCATCCCCCCTCACAACCCTAACCCTACCTCTAACCCTAACCCCAACCCTAATTCTAATCCCCCACAAACAACCCATTCACCTACTAGGACTACCTCCACCCAAGACTCCATTTCCTATTATGCCAATCCCAACAGCCCCCTCTCTCCTTTGGATTTAGGTCACCCAATACCTCTTGCCACACTGCCTCCGAACCATCCTATTCCTCAATCTGAAAGCCCTACCCCCAATACTACCTCAAATGAATCTAATAGCACTGATTCTGCAACTACTGATAATGAAGAGCTAACTGCTGATGACCTATTGGCATGGCTCGGTGAAGATAGAAGCCAATGGATTGCAGACATGGTTAACCTTGCTACTATTCACCACTTGAGTCTGCAGGATGTTATCGACATCAACCTGGACAGAGCAAGACATGAGATTCATAATGCAGAGAATGGACCAGAGGAGGCAGTACTTACCTTTCCTAATGATACTCAGGTTATCAAAACTGATTATCACACAGAGTGGAGTGCCCTCAGAGCTCAAATAAGACAGTTAAGCATGGTCAATACACAAGGAATGGATGATTATATGCGACTGACAGGGTACCCATTTGAGCTGATAAACTCACCTTTCTGGAACTCCCTCACAGGACTGTCCGACTCCTCTTTGTTGTCAAGCCTTTCTAGAACACCATCAAGTCAAGAACTCCAAACACTCACCACACAACTAGCTGCTATATCTATCATTACTGGGGACAACCAAATATGCACTCTCAATATCCAAAATCAGGGCTCTCCCCAGTCTCAAATGGCCATTTCCATGGATCACAATCAAGCCAACTCTGCTCTAGTTAACATCCAGACTTTTCATACACTAGCAGAGCTCCAAATCATGGTCGACCAAAACACTCCATTGCACTTCCAGTTCCCAGAGCCTATAACACATGTTGATGAACTCTCCCAGATTTTCAAACCTCCACCAGAACAACCTCAACATACATGGGAAACTGGAGAAAGTTCCACACAATCTCATACTGGCAAAAGGAAAATCAGAGATTATGCAACAACTTCAAGTGGGGAAACTAGACCATTCAAGAAAGCAAAAATCAGGAAGCCCCGTGGAACACCAACGAAGGTTTCCACCCTGGAGGAACTGCTTCGCCCGACTAAACCTGGTACGCCTTCTACAACTCTAAATTATAGTCCTCTATGCCATCATAATGTCTCATTATTCTGCAATCATATGCTTGATCCTAGTTCCTGTTATTCGTTTGACATGATTTTAGCTGCTGAAAAGGTTTTGGTGGTTGTCACTCAACAACCCCAATTTCCTTCTTAATATTTTAAGCTGGAACTGTAGAAGTATTAATAATCCTCCTACAGTTAAAATTCTTACTTCCTTTATTAACTCATATAAATCAGACTTATGTTTTCTAATGGAAACTATGCTTACTAAATCCAAAGTAGATACTGTACTATCTAAACTACGATTCCCTCATACTTATGGACTCGACTCGATAGGTAAAAGCGGGGGTTTATGGATAGGCATAAATGCTAATATTGCTCATAATATCATTTTAATTAATAAGCATCTTATTCTCTTAGAAATTACCACTGAATCCAATCAACCTTGGTACTTAGGATGTGTTTATGGTCACCCTTACTTACATCTTAGAAAACAAACCTGGTCGGATCTTTTTATCCTTTTAAAACCCTATATAAACAAACCCTTACTTCTTTTAGGGGATTTTAATCAAATCCTTTACCCCCATGAAAAACATCCAGTATCTGCTAAATTTATCCCTGGAAGCTCTTCTCTCTTTAATTTTTTCTCTACTCTTAATGTTAAAGACACTTGTTTTTTAGGAAATTTAATTTACTTGGACCGATAAAAGAAACAAGAATATTATTTTTGAAAAATTGGATCGAAGTGTTACTAATGAAGAATGGAACCTTCTTTTTCCTACTCATTTTTCTAAATTTCTACCTATTCAAGAATCTGATCATAGCCCTAATATATTTTACACCAAGCAATTTATCCGTAATAATAATAGTTCTTTCAAACTTGAGTCTTTTCTCTCTCATTATAAAGAATTTAAAACTCTTCTCTTTCAAAATCTTCAAGAAAATTTTTCTCCCTGTTCTGTTACTTATAATTTCTTTACTAAATTAAAAGTTTTTAAATCTAAAATTAAAATTTGGAACAAAAACCGTATTGGTAATATTCATACTCAAATTAAAAATATCCAATCTCTTTTGGCCAAATTCCAAAACCTTCCCCAATTCCCTAATAATATTGAATTAGAATCTACTCTTAGAAATCAACTCCACGATTTACTTCTTTGCGAACAAATATATTGGCATCAAAGATCTAAATTAAACTGGATTTATAATGGTGATATTAATACCCATTTCTACCATGCATACGTTAGTCATAGAAATCGTTCCACTAATATCTTAGAACTTAGAGATATTGATAATAATCTTCTAATTAATGAATTGGACATTCAAAACTATTGTATTAAATTTTTTCATAACCTTTTTAACCCCCCACCCCTAGACGTAAACCTCAAATCAGCTTTCCCTAATCCACTTAATCTTATTACCTCCAAATTGACTACGGACCAACATCATAACCTTTCCCTCCCTTTTACTTCAAATGAAGTTAAAAATGCTTTATTTCAAATGCAACCGTCTAAATCTCCAGGGCCTGATGGGTTTAACGCCGGTTTTTTCAAGATAATTGGAACATGTTAGAGCATGACATCGTAACTTCTTCTTTAGACTTTCTTAACAATGGGAAATTTTTAACTGAACTCAACAAAACCTATATTACTCTAATCCCTACAAAACCTTCCCCTACTCTTATTTCCGATTATCGTCCAATTAGCCTTTGTAATGTACTGTATAAATTAAATACGAAAATCCTTACTAATAGACTTAAACCAATCATGTCAACCCTAATTTCTAATCACCAAAATGGATTCATCTATGGTAGATCTATTAAGGACCACATAATCTTAGCTCAAGAATTAACTAATCATATTAGACTAACAAAGACCTCAAAAAATTCACTAGCAGCTATTAAAATTGACATGAGTAAAGCATTCGATAGAATTTCTTGGACCTTTCTATTACAGATTCTTACTCAAATGAATTTCCCCGCTAACTGGATTAGAATTATTACTTCTTGTTTGACTACCGTACAATACTCTCTAATTATCAATGGTAATGTCACTCAACCCTTTACCCCATCATGTGGTCTTCGCCAAGGCGACCCCATCTCCCCCCTTCTATTTTCTATATGTATGGAAGCTCTCTCTGCCAGCATACTTCATTCTATGTCTTCTTAGAAGCTTACTGGTATTAAACTTTCTAGAAATAGCCCACAAATCTCCCACTTATTTTTTGCTGACGATAGTTTTTTCTTTCTTAAATTAAAAAAGGAAAACATCTTGAATTTTCAAAACATACTCCATGACTATTGTTATCATTCGGGCCAAATTATTAACTATGACAAATCACATATTGTTTTTAATCCTAACACTTCTCAAAATCAAAAAATTAAAACCTTATCCTCTCTTCCTTTTAAAGAATCCACTCTCTTTGGAAAATACTTAGGAATCTCACTAGACATCCAAACCAACAAACCTCAAATTTTCGAAGAATACATTACTAAAATTAAAACTACCATTTCATCATGGAATACCAAATTCTTAAATCAAGCGGGAAAATTAACTCTTATACAATCAACGCTAACAAATATCCTAGTATATCCTATGTCCATTTATTCTTTTCCTAAACACATCATTGATAGAATTGAAACCATTCTTTCTAATTTCTTTTGGAATAACAATTTGCAACAAAAAATTCATTTGATAAACTGGAACTTCATCAAACTACCAAAAAATATAGGCGGTCTTAACATAAAAAATTTTCACCATTTTAATACGGCTCTTCTCGCAAAGACTTGGTGGAATCTTATCACTAATCAAAATTCTCTAGCTCAAACCATCCTCAAGCCCAAATACTTTCCCAACACTATGCTACCTAACACTACCAAAATCACTTACCACTCAACCTATACCTGGAAAAGCTTAACCAAAAGTCTTGCCATAATAAAACATCACATTACATTAACCACAAATAATATTCATCAAATAAATCTTTGGAAAGATAATTGGATTCCTCTATCCCAACCTACATCCTTGATAACCTATCAACCTGCATCCACCAATTTCACACACATACACCACCTTCTAACCCCAAATAAGCACTGGAATACTTCCCTCCTTAACCAAATGTTCCCAAAAAATATAGTGAAACAAATCCTTCACCTCACCATTACAAATCAAATTGACAACTTCACCTGACAATTAACATCCTCTCCTACTACAAAAAATTTCTATACATACATTTCACAAATACACCATAAACATATACAAATCCCTTCCACCTACCCCTTATACCATCTCACACATGGAAACACTTATGGAAGATGAAAATACCCCAAAAAGTAAAAAATTTTCTATGAAAACTCCTCCTTCACAGACTCCCAACTAATATTAATATTTCTTCCAAAACTAAGAAGTACATAAATACAAAATGTGTCATGTGCGGACATAGCCAAGAGGAGATTGATCACCTCTTTCGATTGTGTCCAACTATCTCCCCACTTTGGAATTCATCCAAATCATTTAGTTATCACTCCCAACAAACAAATATCACACAAATTTTATCCAAAGCAATATCACGTAGACCCTCCTCAATACCTATAATGTCCCATCCTACCTATATCCTCATATGTAATTTATGGAATATATGGCTATATAGAAATAAACTACTTTTCAATAAATCATCCTTCCATCTACCTCAATTCCTAGCACAACGAACTAACCTACTTCATCAATGGCAGAAGATACATTACCTTAACACAAAACATATATATACTAATAACAAGATACTTCAAATATCTCACTTTCATACCAATCCTATCAAATCCCATATTCATTTAATACAAACAATCGATTTCCATCTAAAATACTACCCTATTCTCCACATACACATACAAGGCCACATCCAAGACAACCAAATAACATTCCAAACTACTACTCCAATACCGATATTACCTAATAACCGCAGCACAACCTACCAAATATGTATACTGCAGTCTATCATCCTAAGCATCTTAATAATTACCAAACAACCCCTTTATAAACTAACAAACTCTATATATTTAGTGTTTGATACATTTCTCTCGCAGGTTCTGGTTAGAAACATGCAACAGATATTTGCAAATACGGAATGGAGCAATCTTTTGAAAGAACAACTTCCACACCCGGCCAACATCTACATCAAAACTTCGAAGATGGCCACTTTTGACATGCTCCTGAATGATCAAGCATTTAGATCAAATTTTGTTACATAATATGCTCTAAATGCCTCTCTAAAGTTTGCTTAGTTTGATCTTGAAAACACTCTATTTGAGTACCTGTTTGTATTTGCATAAACAATGTTATTTTCTCATTATCAATATAATGTTAATTATCTAAAAAAAAATTATTATAATAAAAAATATTATTAAGTTACCCGTTGGATCTGCTCTTCAAGTTTAGTGATGTCATCTATGTTACTAGTCAACTTAACTAATATTTATTACATTTTATATGCCATATGCGATTAATTTGTAATAGTATTTCTTCAATATTTGTCCTTTGGATTGTAAGATGGTGACGTACGTTTTGCAATGTTAAGAAAAGTTAGTTGTTCCCAAAATTTTCATTACAAATTGAAATTTTGTATAATCATGTTTTATCTTATTATATATAAATACAAGATTATATATGACTGAAAATTAAAGATAATTTCTTGAAACAAGAATATGTAAATATTATTAAAAATTTATTGAAAGGTAAAACTCAACCAAACATTTTTTTCCCTAAACTTTTGAGTGAACCTGTAAACAAAAACTTATATTAAATGTTTAATTATTTTTCCCTATGATCATTTTATTAAATAATCTCGTATAAATATATACAGAATAACTTCATTTTTTCAAAAACGGGTAATTAAATAAGATTACGTCTTTTTATTAAAATTTAACAAACCCTGATGTTGGCACCTTTTAACTTTTACTTAGAATTGAAATTACCATTTCAAACAATATAAAAGTATTGAAAATTGAGGACCTATATATCATACACTAGTACTATGAAGGCATACATGCAAAACTAAAAAATTCATAAGAAATAAACTCAAATTCTCCAAAAACAAGCTAAAAAATTGATTAACTACTCAATCAAATATCTAATAACTTATTCTCCACTTTCTCTTTTCATTAATTATAATTTTTTGTATTAAAAATTCTGACCAACAATATTATGTTTTCAGCACAGTTATTCACTTATTCTCACACACATGTAAATGACAAACAAACAACAAACCTTTTAGGAATATATAGAGATAAATATTGGGATATAAAGTCTGGAGTGGATCTAGATATTTTGTTGGAATTCGACATTAATTTTGAAATTAGTGCTCAAAATACTTACATGTATTGAAATATAAAAACAAATATTAATTTTTGTCTTTGTTTTTACCTATTCAATTTTTAGTTTTACAAAAAAATAATTGTTGACTGAACAAACGCAAACCAAAATAGGGCGCCCATTAGTGCGTACAATATATTTTAAGGGGAGAGAGAGAAAGAATAATGTAATATAATGCTACCATTTTTTGTTTCATTTTTTCACATTATTTAATATTAAAACATAAGGTTTAATAATTACTCTACATAACATGAGGTTTACCAAAAACCAATCTAATGTTAATGTGCTCAATGTCAATGGAGTTTGGTTTCGTCTAACCGAGCTGAGAAAAGGAACTAAACACCTGCAGTTTTTTGAGTTATTGTTTTAATTAAACTATGAGAACTACTAAACCATATTTATCGAACTTTAATGTCAATCTATGAAGTAATTGCTGAAGTAGTCTTATTAAGTGGGTGACCGTTGCAGTTTGGTCTCCGCAAGTAAGATCGATGCACAAATGGTCCCTGGAAGTTTGTGGTAGGTGCACATTTGGTCCCTAAAGTTAACAGATCCGTTAATTTTAAATGTTTTTGTGGTTTTACGTAAATAGATGCAAAAATTGGGCCCTAAATGTATTTTTTAAGAGTTGCGTTCGGCGACAAACTTAAAACTTCATTTTTCGTTTTATTAAAACTCCGATTTTGACGATTCAAAATGCGTTGGAAATCTATTTTCATTCTCTTTAAGAATATGAGTTCAAACCCCAATTTTATCATCATAAGATTTTCAAAACATTTCTCTTGACAAAACATATATAAAAACGTTGAATCACTTATCATCTTTTTGTCAAGAATGATTTAAAAATATCTCTCATATACAAGCTTCAACAAAGATTATTCAAGATACTTTAAGATATGATTGTAGGCTAAATTTTCCTTGTGCATATGTTTTTCATTCATAGCCTAATATCTTTAACGAGCTGGATTAACGAGCGAGTGAAAACGATTTACGAAACTACAAATAGGACTCATGTTGTTAACGAGTTGGTTTAACGAGGGAGTGAAAACAATTTACGAATTGTAGAAACGAATCATAACGAGTTGGTTTAAACAAGCCGGTTTTAATGAATCGATGTGCAAGCAATTTACGAATAGACCAGTTCAATAACAAGCCTAAGAAGGAATAATAGTTTATTAGAAAGAAGTAAAACTTATGAACAAGGAATCGTAGTGCTTACATATAGTTGCATGAGGAAATCAACCCCTAAAACAACATAATTATTTCATATACACGACGTAGAAATTTATGGTCCTATTACGTAAGTGAAACAAACGAAGGCTAAAATCGGGGGAAGTTGATGCTCGTTGCGCACTTGCCATAAGGGAAAACAGGACACTCAATGAGGTTAGAACCAGAAGTGTCAACACAGATGTAAACTTGGTAGAGTTGGCTGTTTCCAGCAGTATCTTTATTGCATTCAATCCAAGGTACATACCCAATCCCATTCTGAATTGCACTCTTTATGCTGGTCAAGCTGTATTTACTTCCATCTGGATAAATACCTGTATCAACATATATGATTGCTTCATGGATGTTGCCCGAAAATGCTCAAAAACGACGAAATTAGTGTTTGTCGTTTAGATAATATGACAATTATGACGTGCCCGAGGTTAAAAATTGTTTCAGCCATTCAGATTGACAAAATATGATAATTTATCATACTATTAGGCAAAAGCGACAAAATATGAGAATTTTTTTTTGACGTTTTTGCCTATTTTCCCAGAAAGAATCTATAAAACAAATCTAATGACCAAAAGCTCCTGCTAAGAATTAGTATGCATTATATACTTATCCAAATTATCACTATATAAAACTATTTCTATGATCATAACACGTGGCATCGTGATTGCAAATAAATTTGTGAACTTGTGACCGTCAAGTAGTTATGGATTCGATTTCCCCTATTTATACTTTACTTGTTGAATATGTCACATGAGCTTGCCTAGAGTGAATTACCTGCATTCGCAAGATGTTGGAGGATGTTTACTTGATCTTTAAGGTTAAGTCCTGAAGCAAAATAGCTATGCTCATCAAGAACATCCTCCGAGCAAGTTCCATGTTTGTCCCACTCGTGTGACCAGAACGTTGTGCCGGTGCCACTGGGACATGCCAATGTTGGCCATTCTTCCTGCATTCTTGGGATCAAATCCGAAACCTACAAATCACGAAATCTTATAAACATCGATGGCTTCGTGAAATAACGAAAACTGATGAGAAACAATACGAGTCGCGGATTACCTTGGATTGATCATATGGATTGCCAGAATCACAGTTAGAGGGGTAAGATCCATCATTATAGTTAGGCCAGAGGCCATGGATTCCAAAGTCTGATGCAGGCTTTCCTGTTGTAGGATAACAACAACTCTGGGAGGTATCACAATATGATCCTGGCCACTACAAAAACAAAGTTTAGGATGACGTGAATCCAAAGTTGTGAATAGCGTTTAGCACTACTTAAGTACCTAACTATACGGCGCGTCAAATATAAGCTTTAGAGAAATCAAAAGACGTGACAAAAAGAGAAATCTTCGACAAGATTAGTTTAGTGGACTTTGAAGATCACGGTCCAACTCCGGTGCGGTTAGATCATCAATGTTTGATACACTCCAATCCTAACTGGTTCTGACATTTTGGGGTTCCCTGCAACACTAAAAATTCGGCTCTTTGTACGAACAAAATTCTGGGCATAATTTATTAAATAAAAGATAAAAAATAAGAACAAAATATATAATTATAAAAAAATAACACTAAAAATATGAAAATTAAAATAAAATAAAAAATATATACAGCAAAGAAGAAATACAAAATAGAATTTACATAAATAATGTGGGTTAAACACATTCCTTAGTGAGCACTGAGTTGGATATTTAGATTGAGCTTAAAGTATAATTGGATTCAACAAACTTTTTAAAATTTTGGAGCCCCTAAAAAGAGGGGGTCCTGTTTAGTTGTACTGTTCAACAACTATTGGGCCGACCCTGACTCGAACTTGTTATATTTGTGAAAATCACAATACATATCATATTTGTTATTTATGAATTAATTTTAAACATTATGTTATCATAATTTTATACAAGTGTAACATATGAACTGAATATGGAATTCTTATAACACAAACCTGTAGAACAAAATAGAAGAAATCAAAGTCTTGTGCTAAACATAAGAAGGGCAAACAGTGGATGAATAATATCATCAAGATTGGACTACTTTTCGATCCCATTTCTATATCTATATGCTTTTTCCTTTCTCTATGTTTCTAAAATTTATAATGTGATAAATGCAGATGGAAATGTTGGATTTAAACTTGACCTATTTATACTGTGGAAACTGAGATAATGTGAACATTAATGTTGTAAAATATTCAAATTAATTGTGATGGTCAACTAGTTACAACCTCGATGGAGTGTGAAAGTGCGGCAAATAATTGATGATATGGTATTCTTTGGCTTCGCATTTATTAATTTTGTAAATTAGCGATCGATATTGTTAAATGCGTTAAGATGTACGTCTCATATTAGAAATGGTTTTAGATTGGTGTGCCTCATAGATTCTTAACATGAAATTAGAGTCAACCCCAAGTTCATGAAGCACTTGTAACTTGTCCGACAGTGTTCCGGCAAAAAATATCGATGAAGAAAAATTCTACCGACAATTGAGTTACACGTGAGAGAGAATGTTATGTACATCCCACATCGGATGTCAGTGTCCTCCCAGGCTGATATATAAGATTTTGGGCTACTCCTTTTATTGTCAATTGGTTTCAGACTGAAACTACATACACTCTTAACAAAACTAATGAATGGTGAAATTAAAAAGTATTACTAATAAAAAATACATGAGTTATTAAATTAATGGTGTGTTTGAATTGGGGATGAATCGAGGGAGATTTAATATTTTTTGTGTTTGGGAACTAAAATTGGTTTCTAGGTAGGAGAATTCAGTACCACTAGTCCACCCCATTACCACTGATTTATCTCAAATTTTCTCCCCTCCAAATCAGAGGAGAATCACATTTTTTATTATATTTTCCATCATTCACCCTGATTCTCCTAGTTTATAATTATGGTACACAAACAACAATAAAATATATTATCCTTGATTCCCACTAATTCCCTTCCCTATAATAATTTTAAAAATCTCTCCTCTCTCATATTCATCTCGATTCAAACATACCGTAAAGTAATAAATATAAAAATAATATGATTTCAACGAAAATTAAACCTGAAACCTCCTAATGAATGCTCGGCTTATATACCACCAGACTATTACGTAATTGGTTTCGACTTTGCTTGTTGGCTTGGGTATCTCCAATGAAGAGTAAGATGGTCATAATTACACGAAATTAATTAGTTAGTTCAATTCATGTGATTGATATATATTCGGATATTCTCTTAAGAAGGTTCCTAGCTTTTATTTATGGTTATTGTTTAGCATCTTGGTTATCTACGAAATCGGCATCTAAGATTAGTTAGCTAATAATAATACTAATAATAATGTATGTAACTTATTAGTCGCATTAATTATTGTTGTGACTTGTGACCATGTGATAGTCCTTTCACATATTGTGAATGTAGAACTTAATATAGAAGACGTGAACTAAATTTTTTTTGTTAAACTACATTGATATTTTTTTTGGTTTAGTTATGTTTAAATGTATAATGTCTTTTTTTTCTTTTTTTTTGTAAATTAGCGATGAGGTGAGTTTCGAACCCAAAGCCCTCTAGTCACTAGAAAGAGCCTTTTTCACTAAGCTAAATGAAAACATACAATTGATACCATAGATATTTTAACGGAACTCTTTCGCATTATTAAATTGACTAATAAACACAACATATAATTCATTTGGTAATTCTGTTGGAGCTAGTTTGATCTTTTCATTGTCACAATAAAGTTGCATATTATTTATACTTTTTTGCTCCACAATGACCTTAAATACACATATCATTTAATTTATGTAATTATGAACACGAAGGCTCATTAAATGATGCACCTGTTTAAATTTGTTTATTGTGTCAAACATATTTAAAAAATTAAACTAAATTTTATGTTTATATACATCATTCGAATAATATTTGATAGAATCAAACTAAATTATATAATTATAGACTTCTTACATTCATTTTCATAAACAATTGATGTCAATTTAAGTAGCCAATGAATTCGACGATATCGAACAGTATTAATGAATTGGTCTCCAATAATTGTATTATATAGAAACAGAATTTGTATAAACTTTTGGACAAATTGTTGCAGCAGTCACTTATGATTATGAAATGTTTCCAATCCATCACTTATGTTTGAAAATGTCCTTGTAAATTACATATCTTTCTAAATATATCCTACATAGTCTATCTTACATGTATTATTTTATCAAAAAAATCACAAGGAATGAAATAATCACTCTTCATTAGCTTAAATAAATTAAGAAATGAGTGGATACATTAACTAAATAAACTATGCAAATAAATGAGGAAAGTTATACAATGTGGAGTTTTCATATTCTCATAATATATGTAATAATAAAATATTAATAATATGTAATTAAATTATTAAACTATGCAAACTATGCTGCAACTGATGCTGTTCAGGCACTTCCCCTGGTGAGTACCTTTTGGGAATCGTCCTCTTCTGCGAGTACCGCAAATCATCCAGAAAAACATACAAATATCTTGTGGCGATGTTGGTAATGTTCGCGGTGGCTATGGTCAGGGGCGAAACCAGGATGAAAGTCAAGGGGTGTCAAGTTGAAATAAAATTACTACAACTAGTTAAACAAAATAATAAAGTTATAGAATATATTTTTAAACGACCCTATAGCCTTTTACTCTGTCGGTAGAAATATTTTTATTTCATTTTTAGTATAAATGACCAAAAAAAACTTAAAGAAATTTATCATCCATCATGTTTTGAACATTCGTCTTGATATGATTAATGCAAAATAGGCCGAATCACTAATCAATACAAAAGGATAAATAATTAAAGTGAGAAATGTAGTAGTTTATGTAGTTAATGGTTTATCCTCCTTAAAATAGGAACATTTTTTTGTCATTAATAACGTGAAAACTAGAATTCCCCAATTATTATTCACAAACAAAAAAAAACTATTTTATCATCAATATATTTTAAACTTAAGTTTAACATATTGCACTCAATCAATTATCACAATTAAATTATCAATTATTTGTAATAATCAATTGAAGTAAAAAGAGCATGTACATTAGCTTCCCTAAATTTTCCTCTATAATTCACTCTCAATTGTTATTTTTCTATTTTTGGGACTAGTTGCTCTTTAGTAGATCCCCTATTATTCACAACTAATTGAATTATAGTAATTACAACTAGAAAATAGGGAGAGTACAAATTTGAGGGTGAGTGAATAATTTATAGGGAGCCAAGCTATTTTAGGGAAGCTGAAAAAATGTCAGTTTTAATAAGTTGAACCCCTATTATAACTTATAGGGGAGCTGATGCACATGCTCTAAGTGCTATAATATTGCTCTACTAATATTAAACTATTACACCATGAAAATATTAATAACTATAATTATCAAAAGAAATTAAAAAAGGTATATTACATATCTATACTATATTTCATTGGGAGAAAGAGAAATTAAAAGTTTTTGTTATTGAAGCCTGATATTATCAAATTTCCTTAATTTTAAGGAAAAAGTTTTTTTCCGGAAATTTTGTAGTTAGTTATAATAAAATATTTGTTGGTAATTTGAATTAATACATTTATATAACATATTATTAAAGAATATTTGTTATAATGATTAATTTTTAAATACTTATTTAGTAAGCATCGATTGTTCCCAAATAATTAGTAAAATTATAAAGTAATATGTATATGAGAATGATTTTATTTAATGGGCCTATTCAATAAAGTAAATTTTAGTATATGGTAAATGAGATGATTGCATGTGATTGGCTTATTAAATAGGGCAAATGGATTCTGACATCACTCACGTTTGAAAAAAAAGCCAGTTAGATCACTCATGTTTCAAAAATGTCAGTTAGATCGCTAATGTTTCAAAAGTCACTCATTGAGGTCACTTCATCAGATTTTTGAAGGGTATTTCTGTCCCAACACATTTTTCCTCTCATAAGCACCCAATTTAACTCTTATTAACACATTGACCCCAATCATGAGATTACAATTTTTCCGATTTCTTTTTAGATATTTTTTGGATTTCTTTTTCGTTTTTTTCTCGATTTCTTTTTTGATTTCTTAATCAATTCTTTCTCGATTTCTTTTTTGATTACTTTTTCAATTTTTTCTCAATTTTTTTTTGCGGTTTTTTTTAATTTCTTTTCCGATTACTTCTGGATTTCTTTTTCGATTTTTTTGATTTCTTTTTCAATTTTTTCTCGATTTTTTTTGTTTTTCATATTTCTTTCTCAATTTTTTCTCAATTTATTTTTCGATTTTTTCTCTATTTATTTATTTATTTTTCGATTTCTTTTTTCACATAATCGAAAAAGAAATAAAAAAATTGAAAAAGAAATAATAACAAAAAAACCGAAAAAATCGAGAAAAAAATCGAAAAACTCGAAAAAAGAAATAATAAAAGGAATCGAGAAAGATCGAAAAAGAAATCAAAAAAATTGAGAAAAGTTGAACAACAAATTGAGAAAAGAAATCGAGAAAAAATTGAAAAAGAAATCGAGAAAGAACCTAATTTTTTTTAAGAAAACCAAAAAAAAATCGAACAAGGCATCAAAAAAGAAATCAATAATGAAATAGTGAAAAAATCGGAAAAGAAATCGAAAATGAATCTAAAAAGAAATCAAAAAATAAATCGAGAAAAAACCGAAAAAGAAATCAAAAAAGAAATCGAGAAAGAATCGAAAAAGAAATCAAAAAAGAAATCGAGAAAAAATCGAAAAACAAATCAAAAAAGAAATCGAGAAAAAATTGGAAAAATATCAAAAAAGAAATCGGAAAAATTGTAATCTCAGGATTGAGCTCAATGTGTTAATAATAGTTAAATTGGGTGCTTATGAGAGGAAAAAATGTGTTGGACAGAAATACCCTTCAAAAATCTGATGGAGTGACCCGAATAATTGACTTTTGAAACATTAGTGATCTAACTGGCGTTTTTGAAACCTGAGTGATCTAACTAACTTTTTTTTCAAACGTGAGTGATGTCAGAAGCCATTTACCCTATTAAATATAGTAATTTTAGTATATGGCTAAATGACTTGTGCAAATGAGATGAGATTTAAAAAGTCCAACAAAAGTGCCTATGTTGGGGTTCTAACCAAGGCTGGCAACGACACTGAGACTGGGGTGGCCAATTGAACTAACAACATAATTATTGAACATACTACATCTATTATATATAAGGGTTTTTGAAACCTTAGGGGGGGGGGGGCATGGCCCACCCTACCCCCTCCAGTTCTGCCCCTGGCTGTGGCGGTTCTCATGACATCGGCAGGGCATTGAAAGGGTTGAGGATGTGTGTTGAAGAGTACTTCATCTTCATTGTATATATTTGGTTATATTTTGGTATGATGTTGACGAAACTATGATATTTTATGTTTTTTAGGTATCACGTAAACTTGACTTGATCAAAACTATAAACTCTCTATCTATGAACATGTTAGTTTATGCCTTGGCATTTTATTTGACTATTATAAATTTAGGTATCACCTAAATTTACATAATTTCTAAATTTTGTAAATATACATCCTTCTTTTGTTATATTGCTCAAAACTATTTATCTTACACTAAAAAAGAAATTATTTTCACAATAAAAGTGAATTCAATATTGATTTAAATTTTATATTTACATGAACTTTGAAGTTTAAAGATTGTACCAATTTTTTGATGAATTAAATGTTAACTTATTTGTTTACTATCACTACTTTAATTATAGTTATTTATAATTATGAGTGTGAGTTTGGAATTAGGATGCCAAGCTAATACATAGGATACCAAAACAATTATGAGTATCAATTAGGTAATTTTTTTCATTTAGTTAATTTAACGATATCATTATCCAAGGCTGAATTCGCCATACTAATTTATTATTAATTATAGCCTAAAATCATGCAACAAAATCAATCCATAACTTTTTTTTACTCCACACCTTTTCTACTCCAAACATTTTTTTCTCAAAAACGTTTCCTCTCTGTAAACAATAATCAACCTTTTTTTACTCCTTTTTTGTCACGTTAAAATTGGTTAATGTTTAATTTGTGTGCAATTAAAATTGATTGTTGAATCGTCTATAATAATCTATGTGTTTACTTATTCCGCCATAACCATGTAACTAGCGTTTGATGGTTATAAGAGCATAACTAATCCTAGTGCGTAACTAATATAGTTGCACAATCGATGTATAGATTCATCTACAATTGTAATTCATAATGTCGATGAATTTGATGACCTCGATGATGATGATGATGCTAATCCAGATTCATCATATACAATAATAGCAGTTGATGACATCGACAATGATGTTAACCCAAGTTCGATATCGATTTTTTACGTTTATAACCACGTTAATGGTCTGTTATGGTTATTGTAGAATGATCATACAAAGACACTTACTTGTTAGTTCACATATGTTAAGCATTCTCTAGTTAATAAAATAGCCAATTATAGGAAGGTAATAATAATATATTGTTCCATGGTTATTTCACAAGAATTACAACCAAATAACATACAATTATAGGAATGTAATCATAATATAGTAATATCATGATAACTTCATAATAACCACCACTAACAGGTTACAGTTTAGACAGGTGAAATTACTAAATCACCATTATAATACCAATAAAATTTGGTACTAGAAGTCAAACTGGAGTTCTAAAGCTAAATGCCTAGACATCAAAATATATTGGTGTAATACCCGGTCCAAAGTGGGCGATATGATATGTTTGATATGATCTGATTGGTACTACCCATACCATCAAGATGCATCTTCTTTTCAGTAGCCCAAAGTGGACGATAAGCGGGCGATAAACATGCTTGACCTGAGGTAATTCTAGGATGGGTGACCCACTGGGAAGTTTCTCGGTGAGCACGTGAGTGAGGACAAAACGTGCTGAAAAGACTCGTAGTGGTTTGTGAGGCCAGTCCATCAAATCGAACAACGTTTCGACCCAATTTCGGAACGGGGCGTTACAATTGCTCTAACTATGATTTTAAAGCTAAACTTCTATAGATATGTTATTATTGTTGTAGCTTTTATAACAGTTAAATGATTTTTTCTTATTTCATCATGATTAATTAATAGAAAATCATGTTAGTCCAAAGACAATAAATAACTTTTAATTATTATTTTTTAGATAATTTGAGTTTCTTTATTATTTTCTTGTCATGTCACATGTGACTTCATTTATTTAGTATAAATAATTTATTTGTTTTTGTATATAATTTCAATACTTAACTTGACACATGCACTCATTAGAAAAATGGATATTGGTAATGAAAGGCCCAAAACCTCATAAACAATCATAACAAACATTTTGATGGCATGTATTTTGTAAAGATAAAAATTATACGTTCCTGAATTGATCAGTTTTGTGATTTGTATTATATAATTTATAACATACAGTATAATATATAAACAACCATTGCATGTTTATATAATTATTATTTTGCAAGATGATCTTAACAAAAACACAGACACACTTGTTCTTAAATTTAAATTGTCATCCTATGAAATCCGATAAGTGTCATATGATCCTGGATTTGAGCACCTTGGCAACTAAATTTTTCAATCAAAAAATCAAGACTCCTCATATACAAAGATACCAAGACTCCTCATATACTTATAAAACACTAACGTCATGAGATTGACTTGAAGCGCCGTTTCTGCATGAAAAACACAAACTTTTTTGTCGAAATTTGAAGCTTTTGCCTCCCTTTTTGGTGAGTCAGTTTTTGCATCGAAACCTTACCGATTTACACCATATTAGAAGAGAAATTTAGGCATAACAAAAAAGGGAAGAAACATCAACCCTTTAACATACTTTTATATGTTATATACATATATATAGATAGTAATTGAGGAAGATCTATTGAGGGGCAAAATAGTAAGTTTATTAATATTGTTTATCAGCTTACAAGCGGGTCGTTGGCTCATTCGTAAGCTCATTGACAGGTTATGAAGGGAACCACGTATAATCTCGTTAATATGGTTACAGACGAATGTTTTGCTCTTTTGTAACTATAAACGAGCACCGTACATTAGGGTGACTTCGGATTGGTTTACCGGATTTTTCCTGGAAAAAAAATCGATCTGATATATCGGTTTTTTTAAAATAAAAATCGAAATTGGTTCGAAAATCGAAAAAATCGTTTTCGGTTAAAACCGCTGCTTTCGGATCGATTCGGTTTTGGAGCGGGTTTTTGGACTACTTTCTGGGCCGATTTGTAGGCCAACTTTTTACCTTTTTCTTGTGTCCATTTTTTGTTCAAATTTGTTGATTAATTTTTAATAGATTAATGAATTAGCTATTAAAGCCAATTTTGAATTACACTTGGTAACTTTAAGTAATTCAAATACATAATAATTTAGAATCTAAATGTAAAATGTCCAAAATACAAGAAAATAATAAAACCTCCCAAGTCCAAATGTCCAAAATACAAGAAAAGAAATACAAATGTGAAATCACATGTATATAATAACCTTTTCTTCATTTGTTAATTTCTCCTTCTGAAACATGAATTGCAAAATTGCTATGAAATGAACCTAAAATTCATGAGATTACATGACGGAAAGTACATTTGCCAAAATGCAGCTTGAGAACCAGAGGATCAACCCCGAAGAACTTCATCTCTAACTGCTCTTATTTAATAATTATAAGGAGTATCATAATTTTTCTAAAAAAATTAAACTATTATCGGATCGGTTCGGTTTTTTAACCGATTTTTGGTTAGCAAAAATCGAAACCGAACCGGTCCGATTGGTTTTCAAAAAAACATCCGAAACCGAATAAATCTGTTAAAAACCGACAAAAAATTGCCGATTCGGTTCGGATAAAAAACCGTATCCAACCGCAGCCGTACCGTACATACTTGTTTATGCCCAAAAGGCTGAACTGTTATATACACCCAAAAAGTGCTAAATAGTGTTTTTTTTAGTAGTAAAATGATTATTTTATCTCATTTACCAGTGTAGTGTTTGTGAAAATTTGATTCAACCGTAAAATAGTCGTTTAATTTATTAAAAATAGCGTTTCGCCCAAAAGGACGAAACAATAAGTTCTCATAATCGCTTCTCTTTTGGTATGTGTATAGTTGGAGACTTGGAGCCACATACACGACATCCCTATATGATGATTCATGTAAATAATGGTAAATGGACCACATATGACATATCCATTATGATACCATCGTAACCCCACGGGTTGTCCCAGTGGTTAGGGTGTATGCAGATTGCTTTAATTGGCATGGGTTTAAATCGCGCCAGCGGCAGTTTGGGAGTTTTATCCCAGGTTAAGTGCGCAGCGTAGACATACTTCCATACACTCTGGTCCTGGAATCGTACCGTGATTTACTCTCTTTCAAGCTATGGATTCGGCGTGAGAGGACGTTTAATGTGAGCGTGATCACATTTTGCTCTAATTATGATACCATCGTTCGTTATTGGTAATTTTCCAAGTAGTTCACTTATTTGTCCACTTTCCATAATCACACAACACGATGAAATTATTTGATTCCAAATATAAAAAGAAAGAGATAAATAGTGAATCTTATAACATCTCTGGCAAAATATAGTTCAGTAGTTCCCAACCCAGTGAGATCATCTAATTCAGAGTTCCAATTTTCAAGCATGTGAGTTGCCAGTTGGTCGTTCTCAATAAGTATTATTGTTGAACTTTATATATGGGCATCCCTATTTTCCTTATCAACAAATCTATCTATAGTACGATTATAATATAATTTTGCAAGTTGGGTTTGATTTAAATGATTATATATTGAGGTATTTAACTATGGTGTTGCAATTGATTTGGTATTCATAATGTACTACTTGGGTAAAAATATTACTCCTTCCGTTCAAAAATAGTTGATGTTTTGGCAATATTTTTTTGTCCCAAAATAGTTGACGTTTTAACATTGAAAATTGTACTTTTACATTTTCAATGAACTTTTTGACTAATTTTTCTACTGCAAGTAGCAACCAACCAATGATATAGTTCCAAATAATTGTATTTCTACTTTTTCAATGTACTTTTTGACTAGTTTTAATTTTTATTAATCTATGTGCAAATTGCTAGAATGTCAACTATTTTGGGACAGAGGGAGTATTTAGCAGTGTATTTTTATTAAACCGAAACTGAGGGTATTGAGATAATTGTTGAAATAATTTCTAATAATATGTGGAAGTTGCACTTTGGACCCGTAAATATATTGTATGGACAAATAGGTGGTCTCTGATATTGGTCAAATTATTTGCACTTTAGTCCCTCTATTAAGGGAGATGTTAAATGTGCATCTTAAACCCTGATATTTTGGTAGAAAAGTGCACTTTAGTTCATCTTTTCTCAAAATTTAACGTCTCCGTCAATAGAACTTGGGTAGACCATACATTTACTTAATTAGACTAATGTGCAACATACACATACTCCCTCCGCTTCGATATGTTTGGGGAAAAAGTACTTTATTAAGGAATGATACAAGATTACTAATATGTCTTCAAATAAAGGTGTTGGAGTGTTATTTTATTATGAACAAAAAGTACTTTATAGGGGCAAAAAGGAGAAAATAAGCTTAAAATTTAGTTGGAAATGTAAACAATCAAACATTTTGAAATATGACAAAATTTCTAAACAATCAAACCTATCGAAACAGATCGATGGAGTATTACCTAAAACAATTTTGGTAATTTTTTTCTCCGAGGGTGTTTACAAATTATAACAGAATTTAATTCAGTGTTAACATTAATGTAGTATTAGCGGTGTTAAAATCTCTTAAATATTGACCGAACAATTATCGGTAGTTGGTCGAGGTGATCGATAACAGAATTTTTTTTTTTTTTTTTTTTAAAAGGAAATCATATTGAAAGAAAACAGAAATACAAGATAGAGGCCCATCTTAAGAGAAGATGGTCGAGCTAAAGCCCCAATCCAGACTAAGCTCCCAACTAGATCTACTCCTAACAATATGTTTCCACCCATTAACACTACTCTTAATGGCCTGAAAACACGTGGTGATCACTATAGTAGTATCCGGGGTTACATTCTCAAAAATACATTTGTTTCGTGCCATCCAAATGTGATAGATTGCAGCAGCACAACTAAGTCTCCTTAGGCGACTCTTGAAAGATTTGCCCAAACCTTGATTAATAATCCATCCCTTCTCCTCATTCCAGGCTCTAGGAGCATGATAATCATGGAGATAGAGCAGAATCTTCCTCCACACAGCTGCCGAGAAAGGACAGGCAAAGAACAAATGCTGCTCTGTTTCTGGACAGCTTCCACAGAGCACACATGCATCATCAGCTACTATACCCATGAGTAGAGTTTAGCTTTTGTGGTAAGTCTTTCTAAACAAACAAGCCACTGAACAAAACCAAACCGAGGCACCTGACCAGGGAACCAGATCATCTTCCACCAATTGACTTGCACTGCTCTGTGCCTGAGACTTTCCCAAACTATAGAGTTAACATGAGCTTTCTGCCCGAACCAGATTAACTCATCAGCTTCTGAGGATAGAGAACTAGGGAAGCCCTCAACAAACTTAACAATCTCATCATTTCTCCTCCTTCTACCTAGCTCAGAAATCTTCTGTTTTGCTATAGCCACACTGTCAGTCTGAGAGATTCTGAGCCTATTGATGCTACCTTCAGACAGGAAATCAGCTGGAAGTCCATCTTTATGCCAGGAATCATATAGGCAATTGGTACTCTCTCCATTATGCACCACCTTTGAGACATATGGTCTGATCAATGCTCTAATGCTTAAGAGCTTCTGCCAGCTCCAAGAATCAGTGCTTTTAACCTTCACACCCCACACACTTTGACCTCTCAACCTATAGGAATGAACCCATTTCACCCACAGAGCTTCTTTGTGACAGCATAGATTCCACAGATGCCTAGCAAGGCAAGCAATATTCCACATCAAAATACTTTTCACTCCTAATTGCCCCCTCTTCTTTCTTCAAAGTAACTTGCTTCCAAGCAACTTTGGGTACAAATTAACCACTCTCATTACCCTTCCATAGATAAGCCTTAACAAGCTTTTCTATAGTTTTTATGACAGTCTTGGGCAACATAACTGTTTGACACCAATAATTGTAGGTGCCAAACAACACAGTTTGCACTAATACCAATCTTCCAGCAAAACTCAGAAATCTACTGCCCCAACTACTGATTCTTGCTTTTATCTTATCAATAAGGGGTCTGCAGTCACTTACACTGAGCTGTCTTGAAGTTAGAGGAAGACCAAGATACCTCACAGGCAATTTATCCACTGGAATATTTAGGATTCCACTGAGCCTACTTGCTTCCATATCACTAACTCCAGCAAAATAGGAACTGCTTTTACTTGGGTTAGGACACAATCCTGAAACCTTGCCAAACCTTTCCATTACCTTCTTAATTAGCTTCATTGCATCAACTGTGGCTGCACTCAGAATGAACAAGTCATCTGCAAAGTTAATGTTGACCAGTTTGATATCTTTACACTGGGGATGAAATTCAAAGCCTTCCTCATTCAGTAACATCTTTGTAAACAGTTCCATAGCAAGAATAAACAAGTAGGGAGAAATTGGATCTCCTTGTCTTAATCCTCTTGAACTCTTGAAATGACCCTGTAAGCTGCCATTAATGGAAAGGGAGAACCAAGCTGATGTTACACATGCTCTGATCCAATGGACAAAATTGAGAGGGTAGCCCATTTTCATCATGATGGCCCAAAGACAATCCCAGTCAACTGTGTCATATGCCTTAACAATATCAATTTTCAAAGCACACCTTGGTTTTCCACCCTTCCTTTGATATCCACTCACAATCTCTTGCATAATCAATATCCCATCATATATGTGCCTTCCAGGAACATATGCAGTTTGTTGTAGACCTACAACTTCTCCCAGAGTTCCTTTCAACCTGTTGGCAAGAATTGTGGTAATACACTTATATAGAGTATTACAACATGCAATAGGTCTAAAGTCCCTCATACTCTGTGGGCTGGGCACCTTAGGGATGAGAGAAATAATGGTGCTGTTGAGAAATCTTGGCATGTGACCAGTTGCAAAAAACATTTTTATAGCAGCTATAACATCCTGTTTCACTGTGGCCCATGAATGCTTGTAGAACTCTGCTGAAAACCCATCTGGACTAGGTGCTTTGCCAGATTTCATGCTCATTAAAGCAACCTCAATCTCATGATCTGTAACTGCTCTACTGAGAAGGCTCTTATTTTCTTCACTAATAGTCTTCCACTGCAACATATCAATCTCTCTACTGTAGTCAACTGGTTGAGGAGGGGCTGAGAACAGTGTTTTATAAAAATCAATAGCAATCTCCTTGACTTTAGCATAATCCTCAGTCAAATTGCCAGCTTGATCTTGAATGGAAGTTAATCTATTTCTAGCTTGGTGCCTTCTAGTTTTTCCATGGAAGTAGGATGTGTTTGCATCTCCCTCTTTGTACCATGTCTCTCTGAATTTGCTTTGAAACAGGGAGAATTCAGCACTGCATAACATTTTAAAATCATGCTCTACATTTGAGGCCTTGAGTAATACATCATTATCCAGACAGCCAGCCAGAATCTGACTCTTAAGTTTGTCCACTTCAATTCTTTTCTCTGCCACTCTAGCACTCAAATTAGAAAATTGTTCAGCATTTAATGCTTTTAGTCTGTGCCTCAGAGCCTTCAATTTCAAATGAAGTATATCTAATTCACTTCCTACATACTGCTGCTGCCAAACATCTTGAAGAATGCTCTCATATAGCTGATGCTTTGTCCAGAACAGCTGGAATTTGAATGGTTTAGGTTCTTTTGGCAATCTCTGATCTATGTGGATATCAAGAGGACAGTGATCTGATTCTCCAGGATCTGCTATATTGACAGAACAATTCCTAAACTGATCCATCCATTTAGCATTACACAAGACACGATCCAGAACTCTAACCATTCCTTGTTGCTCCCAATTTCTACACCAGGTGAACTGATGACCAGTGTGAGGATGTTCAACGACTCCTACTCTGTGGACACATCTATTGAAATCATCTACTGCATGTATATCTGGAAGACTGCCACCAATTGCTTCAGAAGGAGCTCTTACAATGTTAAAATCACCTCCAATAATCCATGGATCATCTTTGACAATTGAGCTGGCCTGCTGCATAGACTGCCACAAAGCCTCCCTATCTCCTCTACTATTTTTCCCATAGATTACAGATAAGAAGAACTTCTCTTTCCCAGCTTCCTTACATTGAATGCTTCCCATCACTTGCTGCTCATCACACTGCAAAACAGAAAAATCAGCACTAACAGGATTCCAACACATAACAATTCTACCCACTCTGTCAGGTACTATATTATGAACCCTATGCCATCCTCTAAGCGCTAACTCACTAGCGCTAGCGCACTACGGCTTTTCAGCCTCCTGCAGGTCCCTTTATTCCCTCCGCCTTACACGGACTTCAAAGAGTACCTAAGGCGTATTAGTGGTTTATTTTCAGGATTTTTTTTCATGGACTCAAGAATACTATCTACATTATCTATACTAAGTTTATTTTCAATGAGACAAACCATATCAAAACCTTTACATCTACTTCTAATTCTATACTGTTTACTGGGGTTGTTTAAGCCCCTCACGTTCCAGATTCTTATCTTCATTTATGTGGAGGAGGATTTTTTGCCGGTCGACCTCTTCTCTTAGGCTGTATAGGCTTACTGCCACTTCCGATCCCCTGCTTCTCCAAGCCACTGTGACTCTTAACAATTTCCTTTGTTCCAATCAACTGTACTTCAGCATTATCATCTAGGATAGAGAAAGAGTTTGTAGTATTCAATACAACAGGGATCTCAGGTGAATGTTCAACCACAATGCTGGCTACAATGCTGTCAACTTCCAGGCCTTTCTCTCCCTCAGCCTCTAGGATAGATTCCTGCACCTTTTCCCCCTCCGTAGATATTTCCTTTTGCTGTTTGGGCACCCAGACCTTTTTTGCCTTCTCTGCTTCCCTACTCTCAGCCTTACCTCCATACCTACAGTGACTAATATCATGTCCAAACATTACACAATGAGAACAGCATGGAGGCACCCATTCATATTCTATTCGCTGTAGAAACTCTTCACCTCTCTCATTTACTAGAGGTACTTCCTTTGGTAGCTCCTTCTTTGCTTCAACCTCAACATAGAGTCGAGCATAAGCAATCCTTGACACATTTGTTGTGCTGCTGTCCGCAAAGATCGGAGAGCCTACATAACTTCCAATCTTACTTAGCATTTCCCCATTCCAGAATTGTAGGCTTAGGAAAGGTATACGAATCCAAATCGGAATTCTCTCTGCACCTTTCTTCTCCATTTTCGATTCAGGGGTCCAAGCCTGAAGCACCATTGGATATTGAGCAAATATCCATGGTCCATTACGTAGCATTTCATCTCTACCCTCACTATCACGAAATTGAAACAGGAAGACTCCAGAAACAACTTTAAAGCACTTCTCAAATCCAAACTTCATCCAATTTCTCTTCGCAAATCCTTCAACTGCACCAAAACTAGGATTTATGCTCATGACATAGCCAAATGCCGACGATTTCCATCTATTAACACTAGGCAAGACATCACTAGACTGATATTTAACCACCGATTTTCCATTGACTTCCTCTGGCGGAATAAAAGTCAACCTCATTCTCGATTCCATTTTGTTTCCCACCACTTCAGCATAAGAGCTTTTCTCAGTAGTTTTCTCACCTGTTTGATCTTCATCGGCGCCACAATTTTGACCGATTCCGATCAAATCCTCACCGTTGACCAATTTTGACTGAGTTGCGTAACTGTTTTGGTTGTTTTTGGTTTTGGTGTTGTTTTTTTCTCTCTCCTGAAAAGAGAGAGCGTTTTTCATCATTTTCTCAATCGTCTATTTCCATGATTTCACAATCGATAACAGAATTTTTATCTCATCTTGCTAGTCACCAAAAGATTTTGGGTTCGAAGCTCACCTTATCGCTAATTTACAAAAAAATTATACATGTTTTAACTTTAGAATACATTAATTTATACTAAATTTTTGTTACTAAAAAGGTTTTTTATAGAATACATTAGTTCACTCATACATTGAAAAAATATAAAAGAAATTAATATGTAAAAGTTAGCACCGTTAACACTCTAGGAATGCCCCTTGATAACATATTACATAGGCTCATGGTCGGTGCAAAACCTTATATTCACACCGATATCAAAATAAGAACCATATTTAAGAGGTAATTATAGAACTGGTTTCAGTAAGTGAGTGTTTATTATAATTTTGTCTCCGTAAGTATCACGAATGCACAAATGATCTCTGATAATGTATAGCGGGTGCACAAATAGTCTTTATTTTAATAGATCTGTTAATTTTTAACTCTTTCAACATTTTTAAAGTCAAAACTGTTGCCCTAATATATTACGTAGGACTTATGGGCTGTTAGGACGCAAAATTTTCCCTCATTTTATCAAATAACCCTATTTTCTTCCAAAAACAAACTTTCAAGCTATTATATATATACCCACTACAAAAACAAACTAATTTCACCAAATCGTTAACATAATTTCCCTCCTTTTTATCTATTTATTTAAAAATTGTGAAGGAGAAGTCATGAATAATAAAATGGTGAAGTGCAATTGTGGCTCAATTGATTACAATTTGCATGAAGATCCAGCCACTCCATCAATGCACTACCTTCACTTTGTTGCTTGAATCTATGGGTATATTATTATCCATAATAATTTGTATCTCAGAAAATGTAAGAAAATAATTATGGTGTGCAATAATATTGTCGGTTTTAATGATAAAATTATACTATTCTCTCCATTTTTTTATATGTCTCTAATTAATAACTAATTAATAATGACATGAATGTATAATTCCTTTTTTTTCAATATATATTTCCTATACATTGAATGCATTCAATAAAGATTTAAAAGAAAATATTAACCAAATATTACATTGGTTTCCTAAAACGTCATATAAAAAAAACCAAAATGGCATATATATAAAAACGGAGAAAGTATTAGACATAATATTGTTGAGAATATCATAGTTATTTGTGAAATGATATTTAATTCATCACAATGATATATTCCCTCCGTCCATAAAAGGTTGTCACATTTTAATTTTTGGTGTTCAATAAAACACGATTTAAAACATAAATATCTATTATTCTACATGCGAAAAAATTATAAAAAATTAATGCTATAAAACTTACTTAATTTGATAGTAAATTTTTTTTTGGATTCATCTAAATTTTTTTTAAAAAAAAGATAATGAAATTTAATCACAACTTATTAAATCAGTATGTATTTTAAAAAATATAATTGTTGAAAATTACAAAAGTATTGAGATATTTGAAAATATAACTTTTGAAGTTTTGGTGAATAATAGGGAAACTGATAAAGTAGATGTATAAAAAGCTAGTGCTAAAAATAGAAAATTGACGGTTACAAGTGTATTATAGGGAAATTATTGGGAAACTGATGTGAGTGCTCTTAGTTTAGTTTCTCCATAAAATTAGATTTATGATTATGAAATACCATAATCTTTGTATTATGGTGTTTAATTTTAATATACAAACACCATAGTTAACAATCAAGCAACAAACTGAGGGTAGTCCATTGATGGAGTGGTTGGGTCTATGCGAATTCGCACGAAAGTATATATAAATATATTATCCATGGCTTCTTCCTCATAATTTTTAAATGAATAGATAAGATAATGACATGAAAGTTATATTAATCGTTTGGTGAAATTGATTTGTTTTTATAATGGATATATGTAATGACATGAAAGTTTGTTATTGGAGGGAAATAGAGTTGTTTGATGAAAATGGGGGAAATTTTTGTGACATGAGAGCTCATATGTCCCTACAACTTTTAAAAATTATAAAATTACCCCAATTTTGATCTTAAAAATATTGAAAACATTAGAAATTAACTAATCCGTTAGAATACGGATTATTTGCGCGGGTTCGGTTTCGGTACATCAATACTTCCATGTATCAGATTCATCAATGTACCCACTTAAAGGCTTCACATGGGTACTGTACCCACTTGAAACTTCATCATTGGTACAAGAAACAATATCAATATAACATGTACCCAAATTATATTATAACAATGGTACAGTACCACAATATTTACCAACCCAAAATAAAAGTAGTAAATATATATGTGATTTGCAAGTTGACCCACAAATATATAGATAATTGCAACGTGGCCCTTAATTATATAGATAATTGCAGTGTGACCCTTAATTTATGAGATATTATGCCCCGACCCCCTTGATGAACCTGATACATGGAAGTGTTGATGCACCCAATCTTTTCACTATTTGTGCACCCGCTACACAGTATCGAGATCATTTACGCATCCGTGTCACTTACAAAAACCAAACTACAACGAACATACACTTAATAAAACTATTTCACCAATTACCTCCCATATTTAACAACCATAATGATGAGCATCTAACGTAATTAATTAATATAACGAGCATTCAGTGGTAGAGAATTGAGATCACATTAGTAATAATTTCTAAAGAAATTGTTGCATGATTTCTCTATGATCAAACGACAAGAAATTGTTGCGTCATATCCTAATAGAATCATAATCGATCCACATAAAACTTGGCTCAGTATTGTGTTGTGAGCGAATTAAACAAATAGTCCTTAATAGTATCACCAGATTGCAGTTTAGTCCCTAATAGTGATACCATTGCAGTTTAGTTCCTGAAAGTGGCCAAAAGTTGAAAATTAGTTCCTACATTAGCTCTTCTATTAATTCATTACGAAGTTGAAATCCAAAACTTTATTATTTCAAACACCAAAAATAAGTTTATGTCTTCAAAAAGGTTCATTTTTTACCTCAAATTTAACCTTTCATCGCGTGTTGGTGTTAAAACTTAACGCAATAATTAACGTAGAGACTAATCTGTAACTTTTTTGCCACTTTCAGGGACTAAACTGCAACGGTACTACTATTGAAGACTAAACTATAACTTAATGACACTATCGAGACTATTTATACAATTCACTATTGTGATGTGTATCATAAGTCAATATCTATGTCAAATCGTCGATGGACTAGCTAGAAATTAGAAGAAGATATAGCTAGAAAAAGAAGATAAGATTACACATCGATCTTTAATTATTGAATGACCAAGCGACAAAGTAGCACCATTCAACATGAACGTGGGAATGATAATGCATGTATACTCTACTCTATTCAATACTTTTTTTATATTACTTCTTTTGAAATATATTATTTTATTTACTTCTTATTATCTAGAATTATTATATTATTTTAGTCGCAATCCAAATTATACATGAAAGAAGTAGTTTTATTTGAAGCTATATATATTCATGCAGGGTGACTCTAACGTTACAGAAACGAGTGCGTACTTGGTAGACCTATTTAGTTGTTTCATTTTGTTGTCCAATTTGAAGTTGGAGCCATGGCTGGAGTTTGCATCAAACCCATGGTTCTCTTTCTTGTTTTGGTCTTCGCTATGGGACACGCCATAGCGGACCTTTTTCCGAGGTTTGATCACCCCATGAAAGGCGATAACAATAATAGTAATCGAACGCTCAGTTTCTTGGTCGTTGGTGATTGGGGAAGAAGAGGTGAATATAACCAATCAGAGGTTGCTTATCAGGTTTGTTGATATTCTAAAAAGAATTTAGACGTTCAAAATCATATTCCATATAGTTTTTTGTATTATATTTGCATGCTCCTTTCACCAATTTGTATTGTGCATATTGCTTATTCTGATCAATAGTTGTAACTCAACTCGGACATTGTTTATGTAACGTTGTAATGTGCAAGTATTAATGACATAAAAGAACGAGGTTTCTTATGAAAAGTTGATAATATGAGTAGTAGTAAAATTATAGAGCGAGTTGCACAAATTAAATAGTCCTCGATATAGTGTCATCAAGTTGCAGTTTAGTTCCCAATAATAAATGGCATCGTTGCAGTTTGATTCTCGAAAATGGACAAATTTTAGAAGAAAGAACGACACTTACACTAAACAAAAGGCTTCATATATAATAGCCAAAATTTCAAGGCTAAAAAGGTCTTGGATGCTTAAAGTCCAACGAGTAAAGGTAATGCTATTCGTGATTTTCTTCGATAGTCGGGTTATTGCTGTCATTCAGGCAGGGGCGAAACCAGGATAAAAATAAGGGGGGCCAACTTCGAGAAAAATAATATAGGGGGCCAAAATAAATGAAAAATAGTTAAAGTATAAAAAAAATGTTAAAAATGAACCTTGGAGGGCTTGAACCCATGATCTCTACCCAATAAATGAAGTTTCTAACCAACTAAGCTACATTTCTACTTAGTTTACTTACACGTTTTAGTATATATATCACAAAATTTTAAAAAAATCGTATATAGATATAATGATACCGAAAACTCTAGGGGGACTGGTGCCCACCCCACCCCCCTTGGGTCCGCCCCTGCATTCAGGGATGTTTTGGGATTGGAAAGAAAGGGTGGAAGCTTCAATGGGAGTTCGGAGATAATGAGTAATAGATTATTACCTATTGGAGTTTTTCCTTAGGAAGTTCATAGATTATTGGAGTTGAAGCTAAACTCGAGCTATTCTATTAAATAAATCATTAAAGAACAGAAAAAGGAAATATTAAAAAAATGGCTACGTTGAATTTTAGATTATTACTAATTGGAGTCTTTTCTTGGGAAATTATTAATTACTATTAGGCAGGTAAGTCATTAATTGTTTTTCTCTATGCATTAACTTGTCTTCTCACAATACATATAGTTAGAGCAAATCATCTAAGAAGATTGTTATGATTTAATATTCTTGAAGAACGTAACAAATGTTCTTGATAGGTCTTGTTATCGGAATTTGCGGTGTACAAAAACGTATTCAACGGTTAGATTATCTAGTGATAGAGATTGTGTAACAATCTTTGTATTCGTTGATGGTACGATCTGCATCAGTAACAAAATGTAGTCATTCATATTAAGGGCAAATCTCTAATCGTTGTAACTGTTTATTTTGACAATTTATTCTTTTCGTTGTCATTAGGATTTTTGAGTTGAAAGAATTATATATGATATCATAATTCTTAACTTGTTTCAACGTGATAAATCTTCGTATTTCTGATGCAGATGGGAAGAATTGGGGAGAAATTGGACATTGATTTTGTGATTTCAACTGGAGATAATTTCTATGATGATGGGTTAACAGGGGAGAAAGACCCTGCATTTGAAGAGTCATTTACCAACATTTATACAGCTGAGAGCCTTCAAAAGCAGTGGTTTAGTGGTAAGCACCATTTAAGTTTAGAACATTCGATTATCTTTTACTCTCTTCGTTCCAAAATAGTTGACGTTCTAGGGATTAGTACATAAATTAAGAAAAATTAAAAATAGTCAAAAATACATTGAAAAAGTAGAAATACAATTATTTAGAATTATATCATTCGTTGGTTACTAATTTCAACAGAGAAGTAGTCAAAAAGCTCATTGAGAATGTAAAAGTACAATTTTTAATGTTAAAACGTCAACTATTTTGGGACAAAATAATAGTGCCAAATGGTCAACTATTTTGGGACGGAGACAATATTAATTATCAATTCATAAGTGTGTTTGTTTTGTCGATAAACAAGGAAATTAAGAGAAATTTAATATTTTATTGTGTTTAGGAACTCAAGTAACTTTTATCTAGAACAATTTATTATCACTAATCACCTCATTACGATGATTCCCATCATATTGTCTCCCCTCATTCCCATCAAATTTTCTCCCCTCCGATCATAGGAGAAAGGAGGAGATCCACATATTTAATTATATTTTTTCTCTCATTTTCTCTGATTCTCCTAATTTACAATTATGGTAAACAAACAACAATGAAATATATTCTCCCAGATTCCCTCTAATTTCCATTCCCTACAATAATTTTTAAAGTTCCCCTAACCGGATTTACCTCGATCCAAACACACTATAGACTTGTGTATCTTACCTAAACTTCTATTAGGAAGTCTCGATTCAATCATTGCTGGAAACATTTGTTTCATTCTTTCTCTAATTATTACATTAGTTAAACATCTATGATGTAACCTTTATTCCTAACACTCTTCAACTTGTATATACTCAAGTTGTCATTTTTATCGTTAATTTATAAATAAATAAAAATTATTTTTTATTAAATAACAACTAATTAGTAAACACCAAAAGATCATGAAAATTTATATAATGAATTATTGTAAGAGTGTGATTAATAATTATGAAATATTTTTGTTTTTGTATTTTTGATTTGGCATGCAGTTTTAGGTAATCATGATTACAGGGGAAACGCGGTAGCTCAAATGAGCCCATACCTTACGAAAATTGATAGCAGATGGCTTTGTTTAAGATCATTCATTGTAAATACAGGTGATCATCAATTACTTCCTTCTTACTATTTTCATAAGTTTTTAGGACTCGTTTAAATGATTGGTACATTTTAACTGTCATGGTCAACATAATTAAATATGATTTAAAACGTAAATTTCTTTTATTCAATATATGAAAAAGTTATAAGAAATTGATCTTTCAAAAATATATATTCAGAATCTAACAAGATCCCACATGCCTATATTATTTCTTATCGTTTGATAAAAATTCATGATCAAATGTTTTAAAGTTTGACCACAAAAGTCAAAATGTACCAATCATTTAAGGAAGTATTCAAAATTTTGATGTTTATGCTGATCCACTGATCCCGAGTAGTTAGTAACATCTTACTCAAGCATTAATTATTATTAGAAATATATTTCTTTCATACTTTCGTTTTAATTTTTTATTAATTAGCACACATTCTCTAATTGATTATTATATAGTAAATTCTATATTCATTATTTGTAATAAGGTCTTTCTAAAATGTGCGCGCCTAGAATTTAGGTTTAGAACTCCAGTAGAAAAATTGATAACTAATTAGCAGTTCAAATTTGATATGGTAAAAAATTTTAAATATGTTATTTGTGTATTAAATTTACATCTATATGTAATGCTTAAGAACACATTCTAATAGAGCCTTTGTAATATTATTGTATGTTTAGTCTCATACTTAATTTTTTAAAAAAAAACGTTCATGTATGTGGTTGATGAGCAGTATATTTAATGGTTGAACCAGGATAATGTTTTTTAGGAGAAAAATTATCATCGTTACAAGCTAACTATGACATTGTTGTGAAGTATATCAAAATTAACAAAAAAATTATTATAATTTGATTTTCTATAATGAACCCTTAAAATACTATAATATAAGAAATTTATTTAAGAACATTTTCATATTCAGTTTTAAATGCAAATTTTCAATCAAATAATTTCATTTGTTGGCATCTTATCTTGTGTCTTAGTTAGTAGCACATTGTAGAACAATCGTTTATAATTTATATTAATTTAATTATGTGTAGTAAAAATAGGTTATTTTATACTCCCTCCGTCTCTAAAAGATTGTTAATATTTCAAAAATATATATTGAGACGAATCTAACAAGGTCTCACAAGACTATATTATTTCTTATCGTTTAATGAAAATTCATAATCAAATTTTGTAATGTTTGACTAACAAAAGTCAAAGTGTGACAATCTTTTAGGGACGGGGGAGTATTAATTTAATTACGTGTAGTGAAAAAAGGTATGTTATAATTTATATAATTTAATTGTGTGTAGTGACTTCCTTTTATTTGGTTCCTTTTGTAGATGTTGCAGAAATATTTTTTGTGGATACAACTCCATTTGTAAGAGACTATTTCTCTGTTCCAAATGAACATTCCTATGATTGGCGTGGGGTCACACCAGCAAGGAAATATATCACCAAAGTCTTAAATGTAAGCTTATTTTAATACAATTCTATATATTAATAATATAAAACATTATAAAAAAGCTTAATAAAATTAATCAATTTTTACATGTAGCATCTTGAAATTGCATTAAAAAATTCAACAGCAAAATGGAAAATTGTTGTTGGTCATCATGCAATTAGAAGTATTGGACACCATGGTGACACTTTAGAGCTTGTAAAGCTCCTCCTTCCCATTCTTCGGGTAATGTTGACTATTCTCTACACTTTATTTTTATTATCAAAATTTAAGAATAAATAGTCGATATGATCCTGGATAGTGGATAGAGATAATTGATGATTTGATCGTAGATAGTGAGATGAAGTTGTATTTTGGTTTTCGATAGTGACGTTGTTGAATATTAGTCCACGACAAAAGTGACACAAGTGTTTCGATATAGTACTTCAAAGTGACAATCATTGCACATTAGTCCATATTTTTTTCGGAGATCATACTGCATCATTTGTTACTTTTGGGGACTATACCGCAACACTTATGCCATTTTCAGAGACTAATATGCAACATTGTAACTATCTAGGACTAAAGTGCAATTGCGTCCCACTATCTGGGACTAAACCGGTAATTTACTCTTATTTGATCTTCAAAAGTTGAAAAGTGTGAAATTAGTCTTCGAAATCGGACAAAAATTGCGACTTCATCCAAAAATTGACGGAGGTGTTAAACTTAACTGTAATTGTCCTAGCCCGGCTTCCACTTTCGGGAAGAAAACTTCTATTAGATTTAACAACTCCGTCAGTATTTTGACTAGGTTGCAATTTTTTTGATTTCGAGGACTAATTTGAATCTTTTAATTTCGCTGACCAAATAACAAGTTCGATCTACTTTCTAAAATTATTTCATCAATTTACTCCAATTACTGATATTGTTACCCGATGTAAAAATTGGCGTTATGTTTGAGTCCCTCTCAAATTATAAATTTTGTAGGAGAACAACGTTGATTTCTATATGAATGGACACGACCATTGTCTTGAACATATCAGCGATGAACAAAGGTAGTCGATATTCTCAGTCGTCAGTCCAAAGTTATACTGGATTTGTTAAGATGCACATATCGGAAGTTGATATTCTTCCAGGTCAATATATAAGATTTGGGCTATTTCTTTTATTGCCAATTAATTTTAGAAGGAGTAGCTCAGGATCTTATATATTAATCCGGGAGGAAATCGACTTTCCATATGGGATGTGCATCTCAACAAATTTTTATAAATTTCTCGTTTCACCGTGTTTGTTGTGTTGGGGTTGTAGCAAGACTCAGTTCCTAACGAGCGGAGCAGGCTCGAAGGCATGGAGGGGAGATGTCAAGGACTTGGATCATGAAGACTTGAAGTTCTTCTATGATGGACAAGGTTTTATGTCTGTGCAGTTGAGAGAGGCAGAGGCAGAAATAGCATTTTATGATGTGTTTGGACAAGTCCTCCATAAGTGGACTAGCTCTAGTGATGAGCTCCATAGTGATATGTAACTATTGTTGGAACATGTTGATTATTGTAATTTGTATTGTATGTGTTTAAATGTAAACTGCATCTTCTTTATTATCTAAATTGAGATTTTGATGTTTTATGATATTGTATGTGTTGAATTGTGGGGATTTTCTAAAATGTGCCTTTAGGGCAGAAATTAAAAAGCTTATAAATGAAAATAGTTGATAATTAATAATTTGTATTAAAAATTTGATATGATAAGAATTTTTTAAATATATTCCTCCCTTCGTTTCAAGATAGTTGACGTTCTAGTTATTTTCACATAGATTAAGAAAAAATTAAAAGTTGTCAAAAAGTACATTGAAAAAGTAGAAATACAATTATTTGGAACTATATCATTGGTTGGTTGCTATTTTTAAAAGAAAAAGTAGTCAAAAATTTCATTGATTATGTAAAAGTACAATTTTCAATCTTAAAAGGGTTAATGGCATGAAAGATAAGACGTCAACTATTTTGGAACAAAAAATAGTACTAAGACGTCAACTATTTTGGAACGGAGGGAGTACCTTGTTTGCTTATGTATATTCTGTTTTATTCCCATATTTAATGTTTAACATATGCTCCTAGGACATATTCTAGAAAGACCCTTAAATATAAGCGCTTTTTAGGCTTCAACAACATGTTTAAACGTTATATAAGCTAGGGAGCTATTCTTTGCACCGCCTCAAATTATTCTTACACCGTTTAGGACAATTATACCCTTAATATATAATATACACTTAAAGTAATAAAAATTCATTTTGATGAATACAAAATACATCATCTACCAAAATTCTCTCAAACCCTAGCCTCCATCTTCATCAGCCTCCATCCTCAAAACCCTAACCTCCATCTTCATCAGCCTCCATATTCATCTATCAAACTTTGTCATGAAGAGAAAGAAAAAATCGAGCCGAATTTCTTCTTCCATCGTCACCAAGAAACCGTCGCAAACCGAAGATGTGACGGTTCCGGCACCATCTCCATCTCCTCCGGGACGGAAGAAGCCTGATGCATTTTATAAGGTACTTATGATATATATATTTCTCTTACAAGACAGATCACTGACTGATTCTAATTAAGCTAAGCATAATATCAAATTGATGATTGATTGACCTTTGGTTAACAGGACAAACACCTCTACTTTGGGTTGTTAGGAAAAAAATTTGATCTATTTTGGTGAATTACGAGACCATTATGACATGTACTAGGTTTCTGAATTATGGATTAGTTGATAGTTTACAATTTTTATATTCAAATCAAGTTACAGCTTACAATTTTTTGACATTTCATATTAATAAGATTAATAATTTATAAGAAATATTTTATATCTGGCCCCGCCCTAAGATTTTGTTATAGTTAGGCGCTGAGTGTCCCTATAGAGAATGTGGTTCATGAATTATATTGATTGGTAGAGAGTTACAAGCGAGAATATTAATGGTAGGTTTAGATTGGATTCTGGAGTGATTTTCACCTTTAAACAAGCTAATGGAGCAAAATTTTATGAACACTTGCGTGCATCATTGTTATTTAGTCCATTGCAATAGTTGTAATTTTGGTAAAGACATCATTTTTATCCGATGTGAAAGGAAACTATGACTTCAGCATATTTAGAAATTTCGTTATGGAATATGTAACAGGAGTAGCAAACAAATAAGTTTCTTTTGCGGAGGTAGTAGAATAAGCAATGCATCAACTCCGTATTGTTAAATAGTTCATGCTAACGAAGTTAGACTGTGGTTTATATAGCATAAGAAAGGAAAACCAAGGATGATTGTGTATTATTGCAGAAATAAAAATCTTGGACTTCAGGTTCTCATGTTTTTTTGTTTTGTAATACGATGCTTTATCCCTTTGTTGTAATGCAGATTACATATGCAAAGAAGAATAAATGCCGGTTGGAAGGTGGTCGAAAAGTAACAGCCTCTCGTAGAAGATCAGACAATGTCATCAATCAAGTTGCACCTCACGAAGTAGTCAACAATGAAGTAGATAATATTGTGAATGAAGTACTCGTTAACTTAAATGTTGATTCTGCAACTGAAGATCAAGACAAGACTGGTGATAAATCTCCTAGCATGAATGAAGGAGATGTCGATATCACTAGTGATGGAGCTAGTGATGATGGCGATTCCGATGTGAGTGTTGATTATACTAGTGATGATGGCGATCAGAGTGTTGGTGGTACTACGGATGATGAGAATGAAAATTCCAATAGTAGTACTACGGATGGTGATGACGACAATGATGATGGTGGTTGGAGGCTCGTTAGACCTGTTGAAGGTGGACCCGAAAACATAAGCATCCTCACGGGTTATCGAGGACATGTTGCTTATAAAATCTGGAAAAATGAGGTACTTCTCTAATATTGAAATTGTTTAGACAAAACAGAAACATGACAGTTAGTAATATCTACTGACTTTTTTATATATAATTTTCTGGTATATGTATATACCCTTTTTATATTGTTAATGACATTGTAAAAATAAATTGGTTTATATGATTAATAATGTGGTGAAAAGCATGGAAACACGTGAGATTGTTCTAAGTCAATAGTAGTAGTCATTAACTCATTTGTTGAATCAGCTCTGTATCATGAGTTCATCATCATCTCAATTAGTTAGGTTCCCTTTGTTCTGTTTCACTTTAGTTCCAAGGAAATTTCAAGTTTTGGTGTGGGCTTTATATGATAGTTAGTATTGGGAAGAAGCAAATGTTAATTATAGTATTATAATATCTGCTGACTTTTTATTTTCATCTTCGATGTGCATATAGGAGCGAGAGGTACTCCAATCCAATACAAGATTCAAGATCTTGAGTTCCTGGAAACTTCCGGATGGTGACGCATGGGTTACGAAAGTAAAAGAAACGGGGTTGAGTCATCTCTCGGCATGCATGTTCGAACACCTGAACATGGCATTGATATCGGCGTTCGTGGAGAGGTGGCACCCAGAGACAAACAGTTTTCATATGCCTTTTGGGGAAATGTCGATAACTCTCCATGACGTGGCATATATTCTTGGATTGAAGATTGATGGGTGTGTTGTCTATCGAGGTGAAATGGATGGGGATAAAATGAAGACATCTCTTGCTAGGTGTCTTGGGGTTCCATTATCAAGATTGAGTCAACGTGGTGAAATAATGAAGGGATATGCTATAAAGTTAGCTACGGTGAAAGAAGTGGGACAAAAGTTAGGTGATGTAGCTAAAGCTAGAGCATATATTTTTTCATTATTGGGTGGTTTTTTATTTGTTGATAAGACATTTGATAAGTCGAACGGTTTCATCATGCCACTGTTAGAAGACTTTTCGCAGATTTCAGAGTATGCTTGGGGTACTGCAACTCTTGCTTATTTATATAGACAGTTAGGCATAGCTTCAAGAAGTGGTACCAAAGGAATTTGTGGATGTCTCGTCTTACTTGAGGTTTGTCCATCTCTAATGTCATTTTTTAAAGTTATTTTTTTCTTTGAATGACACTATTATAACTGTTTAATTTGGTTTTATTTTTAGGCATGGATCTATGAATATTTTCCTAAGATAGCATCTCGGGCAAACATAAAATATAAAGAGAACATGCCTAGGGCATGTAAATGGGTTTCTCGTTCACATGATAAGGGACTAGATGAAGTTAAGAATTATCGGATCGCTATTGATGGCATGACTGCAGATGAGGTAATAAGTCATTAATTGAATCTTTCCTGATTCTGTATTATTGTGATGCTTTCCTATTTTGCTTTCAATTGGCATTAAGTCATTAATTAAATCTTTATATACAAATATAAATAGATTACAACTATTAAATGCAGGTTCCTACTTGATTTTGTAGTTTTGTTACTCTTGATTATGTAGTTTTGTTACATATAATCTTGTTACAGTCATAATTGTGATGGTTTCTGAGATTTTTGTATGCAATGTAGATTGCATGGATGCCGTTTTCTAGGAACCCTCATGTAGACTATCCTGTCAGTCTTTTTGAAGGAGTTATTCAGTGTTTGGGATTCGTCGAGAGTTATATGCCACAACGATTTATCCGACAATTTGGATTTGTCCAAGGCATACCACAAGATCCATTAACTCCTGAGAAGTTCTCGCGACCAGCTGAAGGTTCTTATGTTGTTGAGCACCCCTTAATGTTTTCTTTGTACATGTGGAATAAGCGTCATGATGTTCTTCTTGATACATCTAAGCTTAGAGCAACTATGTTCTCATACGAGACAACTAGTGAGTATTTGAGTTGGTTCTCAAAGATAAGTCCCACCTATTCAAAGTCTTTACCATCGGAGTCGTCCGTAACTTCTTCAACTTCATCTTTATCTGCCGTGAAGGTAAATTTTGAACGTCAATTAGTGATTTGATGTAATTAGTTGAGAAGTAACTTACTACATATTATTTTTGTGTTTTTTGGCAGATGGCAAGGTTGCGAGAGTTACTATATTCTATTAGTGATAATACATGGAGCATATATGACCATGGAGCAGTAGATGCATGCAGTGAATATGCCCTTCTATGAGAGACAACATTCAATAGACATGGCTAGTTTATTTATTATTATTTATTTTTAATGCACTGCAAAAATTTTCTTTTATTTTTTATAAGTGAAAAAAATAGATTCTTTTCAAATTCCCAGTGTGCATGTGACGAACATGAAAGGTGTCGTAGTTGTGCATACGATTCAGATGCACTGAATTTCAAACTAGCATACGCGATACATGCGCCTTGCAAACCAGACTACATAACAGAAACCAGTGTTCATAACAGAACAGTAGGTCTGGACTTCATTAAAAAAACTTTGAGTCTCTACATTTGAAAACTAGTTATACAATCGAAATTGGAGTTTTGGGAATTGAACCAATTCCTCGTAGGTCTAGATACTTCTGCAACCTTGAGTGATAAAGCATTGGGAGGTGAGCAACCGAATCCTTGCGCACAAGAGGCCAATCAGCTGGAATAGGTGGAAGAGGAAAGTTCATGGACATTTCCAGCTGCAAAAACAATGTACAATAATAATAAGATGAATAGTTTCTACCATTACTAATTCAATAAAACAATAAAGTTATTACTTACGGCAACAAAATGATTTTTAGCTAGGAAGACCACAATTTCTCCATCAATAGAACCCAAGTCATCCTTTCTGAGCGGCAGATATGTTTGGGGGCTCGTTGGTGACAGAAGAACAAACAATTTATTATATCGAGTAGCTATCATATATCCCATATCTGCATCCATCCAACAGTCTTGACCACAAGGTGTTACTATCCACCATGATAAAGCATTGCATATAGATTTCGAAGTATTAAACTTAAATGTTTGTTCGTATAACTCAGTCCTTGCATCAACTTCGTGATACAAATCTTGTCGAACTCTCATCCAAGATTCTTGATCACCATACACATGACGAGCAACAGCCCTAAAACCACAATGCCCATCACTTTCAACATCCAACCATCCTAAAATATAAGGTCTAAGGAATGACGGAAAATCTTCTAGATAAGAAGTCGATATTCCTGAATATAATGGAGTGAACGTATTAAGTGCTTTACCTCTACCACGCCCACGTCCACGCCCACGCCCACGACCACAAACACGCCCACGCCCACGCCCACGTCCTTGACCAACCTCATTGTCATTTTTATTCTCAAAGGTAGTAGACGCAATTGGTTGAGTAGTTTCAGGCTTTACAATAGGAGTGGCAACACTTTTGTCGTCTGTCCAACCACCCTCTGGATTTTTGTCAAGTTTCCTTGCTACTTTAAATATTTTCCTTGTATACTCAAATGATGAAGGTAATCTTTTTGTAGAATTTTTGGGACGTCCTTTGTGAGGCTTCACCTTTGGTTCTTTCATGTTGCAGTTCTCATGACTCCCAATAGCTATCACATGATTAACCAAAGTAGGGTCTTTCTCAATTAACTCGATCGCCACCTTAAGCCTCTTCTTTCGAGGAGAAATCATATTAGGATCCACACAAGAACCAATATTTGGTACACCACCATGTCCTTCAACATCTAGTGTTTTCCAAAAATTATCGATCATTGACAAATGTATACCACTTACATCCATACCTAATTGAGCAATCTCATGAGCACATGGAAGACCATAGGTAGATCTCATATTGCAAATGCATACAGAATCGACAAAGTCATCATCTACCATTATACACCTCTGCTCCTCCAACATTTTAAGACATAAGTGGGAAACTCTACCTCTCAAATACCTGAGCAATGGAATATCAGCTATGCCAAGATAACAGATGCGTGACTGCTCGAACGATTTTTGCAAAGTAGTCTTTTGTAATACGATGAAATTATTAATCCTATCCAACATAGTAGCCAAGCCTCCATTGCTTGTACCTAACCAACTCTTCAAACTTGCATGCTGGCTCTCTACTCTGTTGCTTGTATGTGTGCCAAAATGTAGATATTTTTTTGTCCATGCTGCAACAAACTTTTGCTTGTACTTCTCTAACCATGTGTCATTCAAGTATGATAAAATACCAGGGATGTTCTTGTAATGTTCCTTCAAATCTTCCCAACAATATGAAAATTCTTCTTCAGTCTTTTTGTCAATCAAAGTCTTCCATTTCTTAACAACGCTCTTCCCCATCACATTATTCGACATCATCCTAGTAACATAAGACTCTATATCCATCTCAATATGCCGCCTACATAACAAATGGACAGATTCAGGAAATATCTTCTCAACAGCATTCACTAACGCCAATTCTCTATCAGTCACGATGGCATTTGGCATACATCTCATTACACCCTTTAGACACTTCAGTGCCCAAACAAATGTTTCCGTATCTTCCGAACTTAAGAAAGCATATGCTACTATGAATGTCTTCCATGTGCTTGTGAACCCCACGATCTCCAATAATGGCTGCTTATATCTATTAGTATTATATGTTGCATCCATAACAAGCACCTGAGGAAAGGAATTTAGACATTTGATCGACCAAGGATGTAAGAATATGATGTCTTGTAGTGAATTCATCTCCTCATCAATGCGAAACCAATAGGAGTAATTATTATCAACTAGGACTTTCATAAGTTGCTCACACTCTGTCCGACCTTCATTTCTCTTAATTTTGAGTTTCGCCTGAAAATTATAAATTTGTGTAATAGTTGTGGCATCTGATTTGTCCATTAGTTTCAGTTGACTGAGTACCTGCCTCGGTGTCATGCTCTTCGCTAATCTTTCAATCAATTCACGTTTTTGCTTGTCTAGTCTCCCTGATTTAGAATGACCTTCGGCATATTTCCCCATAAAGTGATTATGCTTCCCATTCTCCACATGTATAGACCAAACACTAGACATTTTCGCAATGCATTTCAATCTAAATGGACAATCTATCCTCTTAGAGTCCACCGTATTAGCTCTTGGTCTACCCGATCTCTCACATTGGATCTGTAATCTCCCTAGTCGATTATGAGTAGGTGTAGTTGAATGTCCGGTAACCAAAAACATATTAAGAGGTGTTGCAACTTTTCTTATCCATTCCAAAACTCTTTCTCTAGATTCGAATGTTTTGTTTGTCGTGAAATGACGCCAATAGTCTTCCCATTCATCCTACATAAAAAAATATGGATGTTATACTTCAAAAAATTACATATTTAAACAGGAACATGGGCATATATGGCATATGCCTAAATAAATATGTGGCATACGAAAGGCATGCAACTGGTTAATCTTGAGCATATATGGCATATGGTTGTACAATTAAGGTGCATAAACAAAATATGCCACTTTTAATTAGGCATTGTAACTTTAAGTGAGTCTACGAAACAAACATACGCGTCACATGCCACCTTTAAAAGAGAGCATATGATCAATATGCGCCCCTATTTTTCCTGACATATATGGGACATGCACGACGTTGATACAGAATCGAATTTTTTTTCAATTTTATCACTACCTCATACTACAAAAAATTACATATCCTTCCATTATTGCAAGACTTATGGACAACAAAACTTATACTTGCTATTATACTTCACAATAGGTTGTAATCGACATAATAATCATGGGTAATATAGTTGAATTTATTAAGAATCAATAAAAATTAGTTACCGGATTGTCAAAATTAAGGTCCGGATCTTCACAATAGGTTGTTCCTTTGTCACCATAGTGTAAGGGTTCATCAATACCCATATTAAATGCTTTGCAAAAAAAGTATCTTTTTTGAACTTTGTGTGAAAAAGTTTTTTTGAAATTTGAGAAGATATTTTTTGAGGAGTGTGTAGAGAGGATTGATGAGAGAAAGTTGATTCCAAAGAGAAAATAGTAGAAAAATGAGTCAACTAGTCTTTAATTAGTCCTTTTATATTAAGGGTAATATTGGCAATTCGCTAAATTAAACGGTGTAAGAATAATTTGAGGCGGTGCAAAGAACAGCTAACTATAATAGTTAACACAAACGTTTCGAAAGCGCTATAATAACTAAGATAGGGCTATTTGACCCATTACAAAACTACTAGTTGAAAGGGCCCGGCAATTGCCGGGCCAATTGTCGGGACCTCGGATGCGCGGGACTAATGTTTAAAATTTGTAAGCGATCGTAGCCAGAAATATTTAAGTGCATGTCGAATGAGTCAAACCATAATATATATAGAAATAGGTGTAAAATATTCATATTAAGCTCCAACAAAAGATGAGGTTTTTACACCTAAGATGCGAATATTTGCATCCCAAAAGTGATGATCTACCCAGGAGCTTGGTGCAAAAGTCGCCCATAGCTATATAAGGCTCCACAAACTATCATACCCTGGTAAATATGTTCCTGGTGATCGCTGCCTGTAGTCTGAGATAAAACAGAGCATCTAACAAAAGATGGCTTTTTTGCCGGTGCAGAGGAAGTTCTAATTCATGCTGCTAATAGAAGAGCAGTTACTATATGAACCTAGCATTTTTAGTTAATATTTACATTTTTACTCAAAAGACACAAAACATGGACTTATAAAGTAGCTGTCCAATTGTTACTTCTTTTCAGCGTCGCTTTCGTCTTCTGGAAGTTTTTTGCTTGCTTCATCAAACAATAGTGGCCTTTTTGAAGAACTCTCTGTTGAAAATAATACCATGTAAGTAACTTATTGTTATTTGTTTGAGCACATATTTTGGATGCAAGAAGTCACCTGAGTCAATTGTGATGGAATTCAGCTGACGTTTTAATGGCGACAACGTTAAGTCGCTCTCTTTTTCATTTGATGGCAGACATCTCATTGAGGAGCTGGTATGGAGATTCTGGAAGTTTTCACTCGAGGAGCTGCCCGTACTCTGAATTGCCAGCATGCTTTCATTGCAATATGATCGTAATAGCATTCGTTGATTGGTTGGTGTTCTGCTTAGCCATATGAGGTATCTGCTCGCCGTTAGGTCTTGATTGATTGAGTCAAAATCAAATTTCTGACCCTACACAGAAGTTGTTGATTTCATATTATTAGTAATCGTTTTTATGCTGTTGTAATATTAGGTTGAATTGATAAAGGTTTGAGTACCATCTGATGAAGCCTTTCCAAGTCTGCAATTGTTGTCTGCAAAATTCTTTGTGCCATTTGGTCAAGTGCGGCAATTTCCATGGTGTCACTTTCATCTATGACATTTAGCACGACCAACGGCCTGTGGATGTGATATGAAATAAGTTAGTTTGGAAATTGATTATGTGTGATCAAAGGCTGGGTCATTTGACGTTACCTGAGCGTAGCTACAACATCAGTTTTGCATATGAAACATATATATTTCTGGTGGAGCTCAGCTTTGACCTTTGTTCGACAACCGCTACAAGCTATGTAGTATAGCTGCTGAGTCTTGTCTAACAGTCGCAGGTATCCTCGCACCCAGTAATCACCAGTCTGGTTGTAAAATTAGGGCTGATTAATTATTTTTCTTTATCTTGGTTTTGACATAAAAAAAAGAATGATAGTAATGGACCTTCATGATCCTTTTTAAGTCTATGACTCTATAGGCATTCATCCTGCCTGTTGAGACTAAATCCCTTGTGTAAGTGGTAGTTTTTTTTGTTTTTAGGGTGTCAAGCTGATCAGGAGGAATGCTTTGGAACCTGGTATAGAATAAGAATATAATTATATAATGTTCGTATTTGAAAACTGTTTGGTATTGATGATATGTTTACCAGATTTTCAATTCCTCAGTTGCATGGACCGGTGGATCAATAGCAATAGATGATGCGTTTCTTGTTGACAATGAAGTTGCTGTTATGCAAAGATGAATTAGATAAACACAAGTTCTGTATAGCTATATACATGTGCTATTGTTGGGAAGGAAAAAGTTGAGATCTTACAATCGAATGTTCTTATAGCCAGTCTTCTTGCTATGATGACTGAGTTTTTGGATGCTGCGATACTCAGTGCAGGCCCGTGGATAGGTATCATGTGATCCCACAATGTGATTCGAACAGGAAACATACTATTATGTAGAAAAATGAATTGACTTGTAAATGTACAAAGAAGTGTGTTTGTATCATTCTAATATGTACAAATGTACGACTCAGCTTACTCTGGATCAAGAACTGTAAAATGCTGAAGCTGGTTGTTTCCAGTTTTAACTGTTTGGATGTCATCACAATCTATGACGATTCCCATGATATCTGGCAACATGGCGTTAATATTAGTACTTCATGTAATTGTAGTTGCGAAGAGAAAATCATTATGTCACAAGTGCCAATAAAAGATTAGATGATATAACCTGCTGTAGTCTGGCCTCTTTTGATTGCCTCTGGTAGTTCTATCAAAGGTGTTAAACCTTGTACGAGGAACTTTACAAATGGTCTCACATCAACTGCTGGTTGGATGAGAGTCTGTCGTTTGATTATCCATTGGAATGGAGCATCAAGAATTTTATATTGTTGATTTGTTAGTCTAACATCGGCATTCGAAATATCATACACTTCATACAAGTGAATCATTGGACCAAGAATGTCCAAATCAGGATCAAAGAGGGATGCAACAACATGATTTCCCTGTATGTTAGATCTTTATTTAGTAATATCTCAAACAGATACTTTAAAGTGCTTAGTAAGAACGGTATGTATACCTCTACGTCTGTCAAGACGTATCTTTTTAATTTTGATCCACTTGTACAATGCATAGTCGGAATAACCTCTGATACAGTTATCCTGACTGTCCAATTTTTGCTTTGTGGCATCACATCTGTAATAAGCTGTGGTCTTGTTTCAACCAATGCCATTGAACTGTGTTTCATGGAAAAGAAGGTTCTTAGTTACTTAGCCATTTTGATATGTCCAGTCCATTCCTATCAACTGGTAGATGTTCTTATTTAAACAAAAGTTTGATTCTGTTACACTATATATAAAATAATGTTATTTGATTACTATAAATATCAGCTTCATAACTGGAAGTAGTAGGCCATAAGGTGCGCTTATTTGACAAGTTCATGTTCATGTTTGAACTGAAGTTAGTCAGGCATACATATGAACAAGTAGATAGGATGGTTCGAACACAAAAATTCTTCTGTGGTCAACAATATGATGTGAGCATCAAATATTTTATACGGTTCCTATTATCTTATACTCCTTACTATGAAGTTCATGTACAAAAGTAAGCATAAATTCAAAGAGGATGATGGTCATAAATTTAGAAACACTGGAGATTTAGTATGAGAATATAAAATAACGTTGTTTGATCACTATAGATATCAGGTTCATAACTGTAAGTATTAAGCCATAAGGTGCGCATATTTGACAAGTTCATGTTCATGTTTTAATTGAAGTTAGTCATGCATACATACGAACAAGTATATGGGATGGTTTGAACAAAAAAATTCTTTTGTGTTCAACAATATGATGTGAGCATGAAATATTTTATATGGTTTCCATTATCTTATACTCCTGACTATAAAGTTCAGGTATAAAAGTAAGCATAAATTCAGAGAGGATAATGCTCATAAATTTAGAAAGACTGGAGATTTAGTATGAGATATAAGTGTCTTACCTTTTATCCATCTTTAAACCTTTTGATCTTTCTCTTGAAGGTGATATTTCTGTTGTTGTTGCTGAGGACATGGTTCTGCTTTTATAGAGAAGTTCTTATCTCTGATTGGATGGGTTGAGGCATAATTTTTTCAAGTATTCGGGGCTACGAGGTACATAGCAGCGGTTTTGAAAATATTCGGTCCTATAAGCTATGTGGACTCACTAAAAAAAAATTTTGTTGTCTCAGGTCATGGGGTGATAAGTTGACTGAATTATTGGTAAGTGATGGGAGATTTTTTAGCTACACAATGATGTCAAATGTCAGATGATTATCCACTAATACTGACTGTTGCAGAAATAATATCAGGAGTTCTGCAGAAATAATATAAGTGGTTCAGCTTTCTATTTTGATGGAGATTTTTTTTAAAAAAAAATTTGTGTTTCTCTTTTCTCTGCAATTGTAGTACTGATTATTAGAATGTATTGTTCCATGTATATTAATGTGTTCTATTAAGTTTAGTATGTTAGTAGCGACCAAATAATGACATAATGGTTAGTAATATGTAATAATGGTGAATTATATCAGTTTAAGGACACTGGCAGAGAGATAAATATTTTTTTGAATAACTTAGGCTGAATTGGTACTGGAATGGGGGTCACGTTGAGATATATCCGATAGAATACAGAATGTCCATGTTTTATGTTATGTGACCACAAAATACTCTATATCAGAGGCATCCTTAGTTTATAAGTTTTTGGATTTAGAGACTGAGAGTTAATTTGGAGTATATGAATGTAGTAGCAACTTCTTCTCTAATATAGTAATACATAAAACACATGATCACTTGTAATATGATTATACTATCATGCAGTTTCCGTAGTTAGAAGAGCTAAACAAATAAGAGGGAGAGGATAAAAAACCCCATATGTAGACAATAACCATGGGAGCAATATATATCATGGAAGAGATATTAGAAATTTGAAATCTATGATCATTTGATATGTACAATAAGGTGATGTCAGTTTTCATATTTGTAATTTCAATAGTCCTACTGGCATAGAACTGTCGATAATGCGAGCATGATGCCCATTGAAATATTTAACTGTCACATGTGTATTATGTTATGTCGAAATAAAGGAGAACTGTCAAGATGAATGTACATAGTACATGAAATTTTATCATAAATGACAATTATAGTTGTATTGTAGGAACTTGAGTGATTTAAAAGGCAGAGTTTTGAAAACTTTGACCTTTTTAAGATGCGTTTGAAGAATTCATGGCGCAACAGCAGTTTTCATTTGAACACCTGTATGTTAAGAAAGTATATCTATCATGTACAAGCATATATATAATTGTTTATGAGATATAACTCTAAATGTAGACCTCTCAAAAATGGCAACTACATAGCATCATGTTTCCTTTACATGGTTTTTGTCGATGTTGAATTTAGAGGGCCCCTTCTCTCAATTTATGTTTCTTTTTTCCAATGAGTCCAACAGTGTCGGTGTTAGCCCATTTTTGGATCTGCTGTTTATTAAAAATTACATAAACCAATAAGTACCATATCAAAAAGTAGTACAAACATCAATTTTAGGTGATATGATCAGCAATAAAAGTTCATCTTCAAAGAGAGAAACATACACGGGTAACTGTCTGGTCCTCGGACAAGCATAAACCTGTTATTCCATTGCCCATTTCTTTATTGGAAGCATTGACGAGTTTTTTTTCTGTTGGAGGAAGCAAGTCTGATTCTTGCAATGATATAAGAATGATTATATTTGACCAAAATTGCGAGTATTCTTGAATGATTCTTTGAAAAAAATAGGTAAAACGTTACTCACCTAAATTAATCCTATTGGAGGAGTTCATCTGGAGATTCTTAAACTCAAGCCTAAGGCTCGAGTATCTTGATAGTCTCCCAAGCGAAATCAGGGTCATCATGTCCAAAGTGTTCATAACCAGCAGTGTTCTGGTACCTAAAGTTTCATGATTGATTGCCATCATTCCACGCCAGAAGTCAGAGTTATCCCTGGTGAGAGCAAGAATTTCCTCGTCTTTGAAGGCTCCTCTCACTTACACATGGAAACTGCAGTAAATTATGGTTATTACTAATATTTCAATGCATGTAAATTTTGTTAAATTGTTATACGAAACCTAAATATTGTTCAAAGTTCAAAAGACGAATAAGAAAAGTTCATAAAATCCACAAACACAGTCATGGACTTATATAGTAACCTTCAAAATATTTTGGTTGTTCAGGTGGTGCTGCTTGTGATGTTTTGTGACATGATTAGTTAGTTTTACCATAGTCTGATGATTGCCGATGCTAGCGACCCTAGCGAACTTCTTTTCTGTAAGAGAATTTATTGAGCAAGTCAATAGGCAATTCTCCTAATAGGTAAATAGATAAAAGGGAGAGGATACAAAATCCAATATGTACATAATAACCATGAGAGCAATGTACATCATGGAAGAGATATTTGAAATTTGGAATGTATGATGATTTGCTATGTACAATAAGGTGATGTGAGTTTTCGTATTTGTAATCTCAATAGTTCGACTGGCATAGAACTCTTGATAATATGAGCATGATGGCCATCGGAATATTTAACTCTAACATGTGCATTATATTAAGTGGAAATAAAGGACATAGGAAAACTATGTACCTGAAACTATACATCCATAACCAGCTTCAGGCCTGATTCTGTCATCTGCAGGTTAACAAATTTACCTGTTATTTACAACTACAAATATGAATTATGTATGCACAAAAGAGTCTGTACATATACCTCAAAGCAATGTGAAGTATAGAGGGCGACATTATGTGAGCGTCATTTTTAATGTGCTCAATTTAGCGGCGCCATTTCTTTCATTTCTTGATTTAGTCAACCTATATGTCAACAGAGGAGAAATATTACATGTATGTGTAAATATGAATCTTTGGTGGATAACAAAACAGATAAAAGTAAAGGTCCTGAGCAATATGTAAGCTCATTTTGGTTGGCACGTTCTCTTGAATGTCTTATCCTGTTGAAAAATAGAGATGGAGAATTAGCCAAGCACTTCTTCTTTGATACTATGCTATGACATGTGAAGCAGTGTACAAAATTTACCTGCACTTGATTTTGCTCTTTCCAATACCTCTTTATATACAACATTTTTCGTATATGATGTTGCTGGGTCATTCCAGGTGGGTGGAATTATTAATAGTTTAACATTCTCCCCTGATCTTGCTCTTGATAGGGCGACATAAAGTTGCCCATGTGTGAAAACTGGCTGGCGTAGATATATGCCCACATAGTCTAGAGTTTGGCCTTGGGATTTATTGATAGTCATTGCAAAGCAAAGTCTCAGAGGCAGCTGTCTCCTAATAAATGGTATTGCATACTTGGTGTCTGAGGGATTAGGTTCTAAAGGAATTCGTGGAATCCATACATGCTTGCCCATGAATTGACCAACTGCAATAACAGCACCTACAACATTAGGTAATAAATACTTGCATATTAGCCTTGTCCCATTACACAAACCTTCTACTGGATTGATATTTCTAAGAAGGATAACAGGGCTGTTTACTTTTAGTCGCAGCCTATGCTGTGGTAATCCCTTGGGTTCTAAGCTATTTAAGTAATCTAAGTAATCTCCTTGGTCAATAGGATTCTTTGCTCTGTCATCGCTAATATATAGAAATTCTTTTCCTGTGAATCTATTTATCAATCTTGTGTTGATGTCATCTACATATTCATTTTTGGGGCATAAAATTATTCTTTTCATCATGTCAAATGGAGTTTTTTGAAAGAGTCCTAAATCAGGGTATACTGTTGAAATTAACAATTCAAGAGACTGTTCTAAGTCAAGATAGGGAATTAACATAGGTTTTGGTATTTCTACATCACCTTTGATATTCACAGGTTCTTCCCCATTACCAATTCTCATTAAGTAATCCACAAATCCTGGATCCTCTCTTGCTCGCATGTTGTCTGTGAGCTCCAATTTGATGAAATTTTGCCATATTTCTGCACTGATAATACTTGACTGTATTTGAGCCGTTTTACCCCCACCTTTAACTACTGGTAAGACTTGTCGAAAATCTCCTCCAAAAACTACTAATTTACCACCGAATGGAGAGTCAGAGTCACATATGTCTTTGAGTAGAAGGTCTAAAGCATTGATGACAGATCGATGTGCCATAGGAGCTTCATCCCAAATGATTATTCTAGCAGCTCTAATCAAATCAGCATCAGAACTTTGTTTTTTGATTTGACATCTGACCTCTGGCCCAGCATCGATTGGAATCTTAAATCTCGAATGTGCAGTCCTGCCGCCTAGGAAACAGGAAGCAGCTATACCAGATGATGCAACTATGAGGCCTACGAAGCCCTTTGCTCGGATGTGTGCCAATAACACTCGATATAGGAAACTTTTTCCTGTGCCTCCGGGACCATCGACAAAAAACAAACCACCCTCATTTGTCATAGCTCTGTCAAAGATGAGGTCAAATGCTTGTTTTTGTTTGTAGTTTAGAAGATGTAAAGCGTGGAGATCTTCATCTGGTATAGGCAGGCTTTTTTCAGAAGCAATTTCTCTGGTGTAGCGCTCGAAGTCTGATGGTTTATATTTAAATGAAACAAGCCTGTAGTCGTTGACATCTCTCCCCAGAGATTCCAGAGTATCATTGATTCCTTCGAGCACCTTGCACTCTAATTCATGTGGAGTCAGTTTTAGTTTGTTCTGTAATCGCCTAAAGTCCTCAGCCATGTGTTCAAAATATTGTTGATATAACTTCTTAGCATTAGCAGGTCTACAATAATGGAGCAACGTCGCGAATAGACGCCGCAACTCAACTGGCATCTTGTAAATGGAAGCTTCCTGCATAGTTTTGTCGATGTCATCATCATTGTGTAATAATCCCCTTTTCAATGCAGCCTCTTGAAATGACTCACACATTGTGCCTCCAACATTCAATAAACTTTCAAATGATATAGGACATCGAACATTGTTGAGTAAAATTCTGAGGTAATAACGTTCGTTTTCCACTGGGTTAACTACTGCCAATCTCCCTACAACAGGTCTTTTTTTCCTGCGACTCCAAGTTCTGGCTTGTAGATCCCATACATAGTGTTTAGGAAACTCCTTGTACAGTAAGTTCAACTGTCTTGCCAGTGGATCTTCTCTGTTCACTCGGAAAAATTCTGTTAACATACTTCTTTGTAGTCGAGCATCTTCTAATAACTCATCTAAATTTGAATCTTCTTCAAAAGCGATTGTTTGGAAATTCGGAGTGTGCACTTGGAGCTGCAAAACCGGAGGGTACATGTCATACAATGGGAAACCGTAAATTCGCCAAGCGGCTTCTACAGGTGACACCCATCGGCCTTTTTGGAAATCATCAATTTCATCATTGCCTGACGATGCTGACTCTGTTGATATACGAAACATAATTTTGTCGTGGCCTTTATGTATGTATTTGTATAGATATTTGACAGCTCTAATGTCACAACATATCTCAACATTGATGTGACAATTAAACAACATCAATAACGTAGGATTGTACGGTATGACCCATCTGTTGTCTAAAAATTTTCCTCGCACCTTTGCTTTTCTGTGTGTGTCCCTTCGTCTGTAAATTGGATATGTTCCTTTACCGTGACTCGTGTGTTCAGTGAAAGCTTTAGGGTAGTGGTTTTTGCAGAGCCCATCTCTCATACACACGTTGTCTGGATTCATTTCACCACATGGACCATGCATCATGTGTTTGGCAACTAAACTGTGTAAATAAGCTTCCTTCTCTGGATGAGGCAACTCGGCACACACGATGCGATCATATCCCTCGGGTGTTAAATACTTATATGCTGGCTTCAAAATGATTAAGAAGTGTGCATGTGGCAGCCCCCGTTTCTGAAATTCAACTACATGAACAAGAGATGATACCTTTCCAAATATGTTTCCTTTCATAAGAATGTCATGTAGTATGCCTAATTTTGCTTTAAAAACTCTGGCTACTAAGTCTGGCCGGTTTTGTGCTTCCTCGCCAGGATGTAACAACTCTTTAATTTCTGGCCAATTCGGATTACACGTCATGGTGAGAAACAAATCTGGTTTCCCAAATTCTTGAACCAGTGCCATTGAGTCTAAATATCTATTCTTCAAATCTCTAGGCCCCCCAATAAAAGTTGCAGGCAAATAGACTCTTTTTCCTATTTTGTCGCCTTTAGGAATACCAGCAATAACACTATCTATTAACCCCTGGTAATGTTCAATTCTAGTTTTCTTTTGATTTCTCTTCAGGAAGTCAAGGCGCATAGTTTCCAATTTTATATAATTGTCAATTACATACTGTTGGAGAAGCCTTCCAAATCTTAAGAGATAGGATCTATCATTTGGACGTACTTGAAACTTATAAACATAATACTCTCTGCAACAAACAGTAGATCTATTACGTCTCTGACTTGGACACGTGAAATCACTATCAATGTTTGAAAGGTCATCATAAAACATAGTTCGTGTAATTCCTACAACGAACGAACCCTATGTGAGTCTATGTCAAAGAAGAAAAGATATAGTAATTCTTAAGGTTGGATAACGTACCTTCCTCCTCTGTGCGGATAAGTTCCTCAAATGACAAGAAATCTCGAATTCTTTTGTTATGTAGTCCTCGGCTACCACGGCGAAATGAATGGCCCACTCTAGGGATGTTCCCATGCCATCCTGTTTCGCCTCTTGGAAATATTAGCACATATTGAAGCGGATCATAACACCCGTAGTAGTATTGGACCTTTTGACTATAACCTGATTTGGTGTAGACCCTTATATCCCATAACTGACCATTTGCCTCGCCATTGCTCTCATCCTCCAACCATATACCGGCGACTTCACTGGATGTTGGTGCATTGTAAACCCTTTGGTCTAACCCAGGATCATTTCTTATGACTATGTGATACTGATCTATGTTGGGTAGCTCTGATGCTTGTTTTAGAAATTCAGTGTAAGGGTTCAAATTCTTCATCATATCAACCAACTCTATCACAATGGATGGATCTAGCCTTGGCAACAATGATAACCTATTTTGAACTTGATGCTCGGAATCATAAAAATAGAACTGTATCCCTTGTAATCTGTTTCGACCTCCAGTGGGAATCAAATCATTCAAATAATGATGAACTTGACCCTGAACTTTAACAGTATAGATACCCTGCGTCCGCCGTTCATATGTCTCATCGCATTTCATCCCAATTGACGTAAAAGCGAAATGGTTATTGTAAGTTCTGATCATATTTTGGAACTCTTTGCATCGTTCGGTAGTACCAGTAATTAGTTCGACTAAGTAGTTGGGAAGTGTAGTACCGGCTATAGAGACTTCTCCAGCAGAACAACAAAATCTATCAGTCTCTTTGTGAAACTTGTATGCTCCACAATGGCGACAAGGTGCTCTCTTTGGAAGAACTATCGTCCGAGCATCAGATGGCATAGGTGTAGAAATTAGGTAGTCATCTGGCAAAAAGACATATAAACATTAGATAGATGTACCGACAAAAAGTCAAGGCTACAAATAACAACTTAAGAGAGGCATATTAATACCTAAAATTGAAGAAGATTGATCTTTTTTGCTCAAGCGACGTAAAAATGTTTTTATGAATCTATCATCTACATTGATGGAGAGACTATCTTCTATCATTCTTTCATAACCAAATGGAGCATTTTCAACATTAGGAATTACGGTATGTGAGATAGATGTTTCCTCGCACACTATTCCACCAACCTGTATAAGTCAAATACAAAATAAAGTTTTTTCGTCAGATAGAAATAAACGCATGTTCTATTTGACATGAATTATCCTATATAATTCATACCTCTTGAATGTTGCCGACATTGGGGTCTGTATTTGCCATATGAGGATTGTCCTGGTTCATAGTCGAGGCCGTCATTGGATGGAGATCAACAGTTGCCTTAACACAAAAAGGAAACCAGAAAATAACTCTATTCAAATTCGAGGACAACAAGCATGATATAAGGTGGCATGTAAAAAATATAGATGTTTTCTTACATCATTAAGTAATCTTACCATGGTCTGATGATTGCCGATGCTAGCAAGCATAGCCAACCTTTTTTTCTCTAAGAAATTTTATTCACAAAGAAACTTTGTATTAGTCTCACAAACTCGATAGGCAACTCTCCTAAGCTAGATGAAATTTATTGGCAGGAAAACTATGAATTAGTGTGAAAAATCATATGACAACATCGTACAATGATGCGTAATTACCGGCATATAACTCTCGGCGCCTTTTATTAATTTGCTCTTTATGAGACTCGTAATATTGACGACGTGCCTGAAAACATAAGCAAAGGCGACAGACCTCATTATATGAACACAAAAACAACGAAAAGACAACAATCGTTTCATATCTAATTCACATAAAGATTACCTTGTTTACGGATCTATTATTATCGCTTAATATATCTTTAGTTTTCTCAATATCTGACAATGGTGCATAAGAAGATGTTCCCTCATACGCTGTTCCACCAATCTGTATAAGTCAAATACAAAATAAAGTTTTTTCGTCACATAGAAATAAACGCATGTTCTATTTGACATGAATTATCCTATATAATTCATACCTCTTGTATGTTGCCGACATTGGGGTCTGTATTTGCCATATGAGGATTGTCCTGGTTCATAGTCGAGGCCGTCATTCTTCCTGCCCCAATCAACCCCTATAGATGGATATAAATGTGCAAACTGTAAAGCCAGTGCAGTGGCATATCTTATTTTGGTTGGAATATATTATTCTGTATATGATACTTTCATTGAATAAACATAACAATTACCTGACTGGCTCCATGAAATAGAGGGGACGGTGCCTGAAAACAAAAACAAAAGAAAGAAACATCATTCTATGGCGCAAAAAGCTATGATGAGACAACAGTCATATAGTAACTAATTGACACAAAGATTACCAAGTTGATGGAAGCACCGTTATCTCTTGAGATATCCTGACTTATCTCCATATCTGGCAACGGTGTATAAGTAGATCTCTCACCATCAAGATGACCAGTTACAATTGGATGGCGATCAACAGTTGCCTTAACACAAAAAGGAAACCAAAAAATAACTCTATTCAAATTCGAGGACAACAAGCATGATATAAGGTGGCATGTAAAAAATATAGATGTTTTCTTACATCATTAGGTAATCTTACCATGGTCTGATGATTGCCGATGCTAGCAAGCATAGCCAACCTTTTTTTCTCTAAGAAATTATATTCACAAAGAAACTTTGTATTAGTCTCACAAACTCGATAGGCAACTCTCCTAAGCTAGATGAAATTTATTGGCAGGAAAACTATGAATTAGTGTGAAAAATCATATGACAACATCGTACAATGATGCGTAATTACCGGCATATAACTCTCGGCGCCTTTTATTAATTTGATCTTTATGAGACTCGTAATATTGACGACGTGCCTGAAAACATAAGAAAATGCGACAGACCTCATTATATGAACACAAAAACAACGAAAAGACAACAATCGTTTCATATCTAATTCACATAAAGATTACCTTGGTTACGGAACTATTATTATCGCGTGATATATCTTTAATTTTCTCAATATCTGACAATGGTGCATAAGAAGATAGGTCACCATCGACACATGTACTATGAATAACCTGACCAGTAACAATTCCACAAAGGTCAACAGTCTGAGCACATAAAGGAAAGGAGAAAATGAGCCTATCAAAATCTGAGTATAACAAGCATTATATAAGTTGGCATGTAATAAATTTAATCCTTTTATAACGTTCTAACTTGATCTTACCGTCGTCTGATGACCGCCAACGCTAGCAGGGGTACCCAAGCGTTTATTCTCTATGAAATTTATTGGAAGGAAAACTATGAATTAGTGTATGAAACCATACAACGACATGATAGAATGATGGATAATTACCCGCATATAACTCTCGACGCCTTTTATTAATTTGCTCTCTATGAGACATATAATATTCCCGACGTTGTTGCTTACGTTTGTCTCTGTCAACTGCAAGAACAAATCAGCAACATCAGAAGACTCAACACAGTTGAAGAGACTACATAAATCATCAAACCTAACTGCTAGTCAAAGACATCCATTACCCGGAGCCATTTCAACTCTTCTCGTATCTGAGTTCTCCATATCTACAGGGCAAGAAAAATATTAACTATAATGACAAATCTTTCTAATGCAATATCAACTCACAATAACCAATATTAAATCAATCAAAAGAACAATATAATGAGACAATAATAATTACACTAAAATGTATACAAGACAATAATAACATTCACAGTAAAATATAAATGTGCAAATCCGACACACATAGACATTGGAATCAATACACTTACTTGATAGACGCACGTCGGCACGCTAAGACCATACATCCAAAAGAACAACAACCCACGGGGAAAAAATGGACATGGTAAGAAAACTCAATCGACCTAAGGGTCACAAAATTCAATTGACTCAAGGGCAAAACGTCCAATTAAACCCGAAAATTGATAAAATATAAATCTAGTCTAATCACTACAATAGGTGAGGCGAGGGGGGGGGAGGGGGAACACAATTCCGACACACATACATATTCAAATCAATACACTTACTTGATACACGTAGGTCAGCACGCTAACACCGATCCAAAAGAACAACAACCCACGGCCAAAAAATGGAGAGGCTAACAAAACTCGATTGGCCTAAGCGGCACAGAATTCAATTGACCCAAGGATGATATGCCCGACTAAACCTGAAAATTGATGACGTCAAGAAGCTGAAAGACGAAAAGATGACAGATCGAAGATGGTGTGAGGAGACAATTAGAAGGGGAAATTGATGAGGGTAGAAGAAAGTAAGAGGAAAATGAAAATACAGGATAAGAAAAAGAAAGGACGAGAACCTCCAAGAAGCGTAAAAAAATTAAAAAAAAAAACAAATATGCGCGAAATGCGATTTGCGCGAAAAGTCACTGTGCCAAATGCATTGGCCGTTTATATATTACTAAGTGTATTGATTATATCTATTTTATTTTTATTTTTATTTTTTGTAAATTAGCAATGAGGTAAATTTCGAACCCAGACCTTCTGATCTCTAGCAAAAGCCTTAACCATTAAGCTATTCAATTAATTCATTATATTTATTTTAAATTCAGTCAGATGTTTAACAACCCAATAATTAGAAAAATACTTAATGTTGAGGTCAAATTAGTCTCACTCACAATTTCTTTATTTTCCAAATTTAAATATAAATAATTTGTTACTAAGCCATATATAATATATAAGGTTAATAAAAATTTAAATATAAATAATTTGTTACTAAGCCATATATAATATATAAGGTTAATGGTACGGTCCATCATGCATGTCAGAATACTTTATCGTTTGATTACACATGGTTCAAACTTCAGTTTGTCTTATTCGATCACATATCTCTAAAAAAGTGCCTTGCTTGGTCATTCCGTCATTCATTGAGGCAAATTGGATGGATGTTTCATAATATTTTATTGTTCAACTACACTTGTTCAATATGTCTAATTCGATCACATACCTCTCAAAAAATAACTAAGCTATATATAATATATAAGGTTAATGGCACGTTCCATCATGCATGTCAGAATATTTTATCGTTCGATTACACATGGTTCAAAGTTCAGTTTGTCTCATTCGATCATACATCTCTAAAAAAGTGTCTTACTTAGTCATTGTTAATAATCTATGGGGTTCCACTTTAAAATCAATTGACAATAGAGAGAGTAGCCCAAGATCTTATATATTGACCCGGGAGGACATAGACTTCCTATGTGAGATGAACATCTTAACACTCCCCCTCACGTGTAACCCAATCATCGGCGAAATATTCCTCGCCGATATTAATTGCCGGAACAACATTGGCGGGATTACACGTGCCTCAATAACTCGGGTTTAGCTTATCATACCATGTTAAGAGTCTATGGGGTTCCACTCTAAAACCAATCGGCAATAGAAAGAGTAGCTCAAGATCTTATATATTGACCCGGAAGGACATCGACTTCCGATGTGGGACGTGCATCTTAACACTCCCCCTCATGTGTAACCCAACCATCGGCGGAATATTCCTCGCCGGTATTAATTGCTGGAACAACATCGGCGGAATTACACGTGCCTCAATAATTCGGGTTTGACTTTGATACCATGTTAAGAGTATATCGAATTCCACTCTAAAACCAATTGGCAATAGAGAGAGTAGCTCAAGATCTTATATATTGACCCAGAATGACATCGACTTCCGTTTTGGGATGTGCATCTTAACAGTCATTATGTCATCCATTGAGGTAAATTGGATGCATGTTTCAGAATATTTTATTGTTCAACTAAACATGGTTCAATATGTCTCATTCGATCACACATCTCTCAAAAAGTATTTTACTTGGTCATTCCGTCATCTTATGAAGTAAATTGGAAGTGGTAAAATTATTGAAACATATATTTTTTTAAAATAATTAATTTTGACTTATTTATGTTTTAGTGTTATTTACAAGTTATTATTATAATACTGAGTTGGAGTTTGTCTTAGAAAATAAGTACGTACAAACAAAATATTTATTCCTGCATATTAATAAAATTGACAATTTATCTTAAAAGTGTTGGGCCGAGTTTACACTTGTCAATTTGCCCCTAAAGTAAAAATTAACGTCCCTTATAATTGAATGACATTTTAGACCACTGGATCCTCATATTTTCAGTTATTTTGATCTTGTAACTGATATTAAATAAGAGTAAAATTGTCAATCGAATAAATAAATTTTTTAAAAAATGCAGGTCATGGCCCCTACTTTTTAGCAAGAAGTTAACAATCATTAAATGATTAGAGAGTCTTTCAGTTCACGGGGCATAGCTCAAATAGTAAGGGATTCACTATAAGAGTGTGTTTCTCCACAAGTGTGTGGGTTCTGCAATTGTTCAAGGGATGATCTGCTTGTGGGTGGTTACCTAGCCTACTCTGAGCACTCTTGAGGTGGAGTACCGAGCAGTTAGAGGCACATCCCGGATTCACCTCCTCTGTTGGACGATGGGCTAGCCAAGCGGGGGCACCTTAAATGAGCGTATCATTTATTAGGGAGTCTTTCAGGCCTTTTTGTTGAGCATGCTTTGTGTGCTTAAGCAAAATTTAAGTACCATGCTTAAAAAATGATAGAATGGATAATACAAAAAAAAAAGGGAAAACAAATAGATAATTGCAACATGCCTAATCCTAGCTTCCTCCCACTTAACGTAACATCAAGAACATTTTGAATTGCACCTCCCTACTAGCCGATCCTCCCAATCGAAATCTCCTTCAGGGGGGTTTTGAGAGATGGAGGAGGAAGGTTGGGATTGGGGGTTGGGGACGATGGACAGGGGAGGGAGGAGGGTATCACATGGCGGTTTGAAACGTTAGTGCTTTAATTACCTGTATTTTGAAAACGTGAGCAATGTCATTTGTCAATAACCCATATAAAGTAATGAAGCAACTAAACTATTTAAATTCGCCCAAGCTTTTAAATTAATCTATGTAAAAATCAACTTACGAATAGCTTGAGTATATAGCCTCGATAAATTTTGCTACGAATATAAACGGCATAGCTCAACTAGTAAAAAACTTGAATGTTAAAGTAGATGTTGATGGAGACATAGTTTGGATAAATGAGTTGGGTCCAAAGGCCCTCAACATGGTCCGGTTTGCAGCCCACAAAGTGGCCCAAGCCTCACTTCTCATTTCATCGTCCCTTTAGAGTAGGACAAGTGTCATCATCCCAAAGGTGAATGTATTGTTAATCTCTCTCCTTTCCTCTATAATTAGTAAACAAGTTCAGGCAATTTATTTTTTACTTTGTTTTGACATACTGCTCTCTGACACTTCGATCGTATATATACTGAGTTAAGCATTGGAGTGTTTGTCGTCATACCCCCACCACACTTTCAGGTACTATAGATCCCTTGAACTCTGGACGTTCGTTGGCACCTAAATAACCTAACCGTAATAAGAAGGAGATTCCACAAAGAACCGTATCCACTAGAAGAAACCCACAGCGTCCGGTGGCTCGAGACAATTTACCTAGTGCACAAGGAGGTCCGCTCAGTTTAGCTACTTGTCTCTTCACACAACTGAAGCACAGCTCGCCCACGATTTACTTCTATTATGAACTCCAGAATGGGGGATGTGGTACCGTTAAGATGATAGTTTCGTCGTTTTATAGATGAAACTAATCCAATACAATACAAGTAGAGGTGAAGGACTACATATAAATGTGTTGGTTAAACGGCTCTATCTCGAAAGGGACAGCTTCTCAAATATTTAAGACAGAGCACATGTTAACGTCTTCTTACCATAGTACCATCATCATCAAATTTCAATCAGTCGTTGGCATTGAGATCGATAATCCCATTTCCAGATCGAAAATGGGTTCATCATCACATGAAGAAGTGAAGAACATGCAAGTGATCCTCAAACAATACGTTACGAGTGGCTCCCCGAAAGAATCAGACATGAATATGCAGTGTTCATGGATGAAGCTCAAGGTTCCAGATGGGCTAAATGGTGCAGTTTTAGTCAAGAATATGTACTTATCTTGTGATCCTTACATGGGCCATCGTATGCGCAAGTTGGAAGACCATTACATCCATGGCTTCACTCCTGGCTCTGTATGTATACAATTTACTACTCGTTTCCTTCGTGTTTTTTAGTCGAATTTATATGAGCTTGTTCATGGTATAGAAATTCATTGTATAGGTATTGCTGTTTGATAAAACTACAGATGTTTAGGCGAAAATATATCTTAGAGTGTTCTTGCTGAATGCTTTCTCCATAATTAATAAGGAAGTTCAGTTGGAGAAAGTTTATATAAGTTTAATGTAAAACCTTAACTGAATAATCGCGTTTATACTATTCAGCCAATTTCAGGATTTGGAGTGGCGAAGGTGTTGGATTCGACGCATCCAAAGTTCACCACGGATGATCTTGTTTGGGGAGTAACAGGATGGGAACAATACTCCCTGATTACAGATGCAGCCACTCTATTTAAGATTCAGGATACTGATGTTCCACTTTCCTACTATACCGGGATTCTTGGTCCGTTGTTTATTTTCCTAACACGCAATGATCTTGTTGTCTATGGGCTACTTATTGTTTGATTGAACCATTTTAACATCAACAATCGTCAGTGCCACTAAATAGGCTCTCACCTAAGTAGGGAGGGGGGGGGGGGGGTGACTCTGTCTGCATTCAGCTTAAATCCGTTAGTAGGTCAAAGAATGAAATTAGCGTTGGCTGTATGTGAGAAATTTAACTATGATACTGTTGGTGTTGTTTCGATATGAAGGAACTGCGTGTGTTAATGTGATTCCGAATCCATGAAATGACTATGCATTACCGCTGAAGATTCAGCAATGCATATTACCTACTCCATCGTCTTGAATAAACTTTACGTTATCTGTTTAAACGAAATTCACAGTGTTAGTTCACTAATATGAAGTCATTTGCTTATTGGGCCTTAACAAATGTAACTTATATGCAGGTATGCCGGGAATGACTGCTTTTGCTGGTTTCTACGAGATTTGCAGGCCAAAGAAAGGCGATCATGTCTATGTCTCAGCAGCATCTGGAGCCGTTGGTCAGGCTGTTGGGCAATTCGCGAAATTGATGGGCTGCTATGTTGTGGGCAGTGCTGGAAGCAAAGAGAAGGTATATAGCTCATGTAGATTAATTTGCTTATAGCATATGGAAAAAATATCACAAACTCCGGGCGGGGAGTAATCTGTAAAGATTTCTTTGTGATGATACAGATGCGGATAACAATTTCGTCTTTAATTTTTTTAGTTTCTGATTTCTACATTGATAAAGAATGATGATCAACAACTACTAATAATTACATTTTATTTTATAATATGCTGGCTAGTCGTTTGTTTCGATGAAGTTTATATTTCTTTGGTCAATGTCTGTAGGTCGATTTGTTGAAGAACAAATTCGGGTTTGATGAAGCTTTTAATTACAAGGAAGAGCAGGACTTGGTTAGAGCTTTGCAAAGGTTAGTTTCTTGAATCAGCTAAGATATTTATATCCCCTTCATTTCGCGAAAAACCAGTTCTAATGCGAATCTTGTGATCAACGAACAGGTTTTTTCCCAATGGCATCGACGTTTACTTTGAGAACGTTGGCGGAAAGATGCTCGATTCTGTGCTATTAAACATGAGACAACATGGGCGCATTGCTGTATGTGGGATGATTTCGCAACACAATCCTGATCAACGCGATGGTATACACAACTTGTTCTGCCTCGTCACGAAATCTATTCGCATGGAAGGATTCCTGTTTTCTGATTACGTTCATCTTTATCCCAAGTTCATGGAGACAGTTCTTCCACTAATAAAAGAAGGGAAGATAGTGTGTGTGGAAGATGTCGTTGAGGGTCTCGACCGCGCACCTGCTGCCCTTATTGGGCTCTATTCTGGCAAGAATGTTGGGAAGCAAGTGGTGGTTGTGTAATGTGCCGAGCAATAAAAACACCAAGTATGTATCCAGAAATCGAATGATATGGTCGGATTTGATATGATACACATACATCCGAGTTTTTAGTATCACTGGGCACATTTGTTAGGTGATCAGTGCGGTCGCTACTCATAGAGTGCATACTTTATAGTTCTCGGAAAAATGCAAATTTTAACATTGGATCTTTTATCCTATTGTAGGAACTAGGAAGGGTGTAAAAGTGACTTCAATTGGTTAAGCAATTACAATGGCTGTGATCTAGCCTTTGATGTCAAGAGGAATATCTTCCTATCTCACTGGTCTTTGTGAATCAAATTTCCACATGAAATAATAAAAATTTAGTTAAAAATTAATTATAATGAAACCTAATTTAAACTTCAACGCATTTTATATATTTTTCATCGCATTTTCCACTATATAAAAAGATCGATCTACTGCTTTTTATTTGCCTTTTCACACTTAAATATGTTGATTAAAAAATCATAATATAAATTTGCTTACAAATCCTTAAATAATTATATTAATATCTACCTCCATCAAAAAAAAATAGTAGGATTAAAGGAGAAATCTATACTAAAAATAATACAGTCCAAAAAAGTCACATTACATATTTCATTTTTAGTTATCTTTTTTCCTTAGTAAATTATTGTAGTTAATAATTACCTAAATAAAATCTTCATGATAAAAAACATTTTTCTGTAGAAGATAAAATTATTTTCTAACCTCATTTTCAATGCGCCCCTCCGAACTATACGAATTTCATAATGCACGACTAATAAAATAGGATAAAAATTCATGACTCACAAAGTAAAACACCAACATGAAATTCATTGAAAGCAAAATTTGAGGAATAACTTCTGTCCATAATTCATAATGTTCTGGATCTTCTTCAAGACAAACATAAAGCAACAACGAGAATCTAGAATTAGTATCCGCCCTTGAGGTCGTTGACAACATCGTAAGGGATTGGAGTAACAGTCTCCAAAGTTGCACCTTCAACCATGAAACCAGGTTTTGGCCCTGCTGGTTGCCTCTTGGTGCTGATGACCTCGCCTCTTGCCTTGGCATCAGCCTTGAGTTGGTCGTTCTTCTTTATCCGGTTCTTCACTTCTTCGGTGCACCTTGAAGGTTGCACATGCTCTACACGGACATGAATCCTCTTCTTAATAATTTTACCCCGAACCTGTGTATCGAGACAAGGTTACACTAATTACATCCTTCACAAAACACTTTTCACTAATTACAACCTTCATAAAAAACTTTTCACTAATTGCAATCATGGTATGATGTTAATGCAAGGGAATAACGATAGAAAAGACAACAGCTCACATCATGGATAAGTGAAAAATATTACAGACCAAAGATTGGGGCAGCTATATAAATAGGGACTCTCCACTTCATTGAACTCATAGCTTACATCATCTCGTCTGATAATAACCATAGCAGTGAACAACGATCATAAGCAGTTTAGAAGCAGACACGGCCCAAAGAACTGATGCTAACCATTGCGATGATGTCTGTTTGTTTAATATGAATCGAGGGGATTGGGCTTCTAAAAATTAATTCACCTTGGGAAATAGATTCAACTTCATTCACATCAAGTAACCCTCAAATCATTATCCCCAAAAGATGGTACACTCGAGGTGAATGTTATCGTTACCTACCTTTCACCCCCATTCACCTCAAAGCTCAAAGAATTAAAAAAAGGGGTAAATGCTCATGTTTTATGTTCATAAAAGAAAATTTCCAGCATTCGTAGTATTGTTCATCATATCTACTACCAAAGTATCCAAACCAGTAGAACAATAAATTGAGCACCAAACAATTTGGCCAAAAAGATGCAATACTCATTAAATATCATACCACGCTCTAAACTAATGTAATGTCGAACGATTTAGCCAAACAATTTTATATTCAATAAATTATATACCAACCTCTAAACTTAGCCATACTCAGTAAATCTATACCCAACCTCGCTCTATCTCTAATGTAATGTCGAACGATTTAGCCAAACAATTTTATATTTAATAAATTATATACCAACCTCTAAACTTTACCATACTCAGTAAATTCTATACCCAATCCAGCTCTATCTCTACTCACTAACAATTCCAATTCAAACCGCATTTTAAATCGAAACAAAAGCGAACAAGTTAAACAGATCTCAAAACAGTAATTAGCAAATCTATCACAACTAACTAAACAAAACAGGACAACAAATTCAAACAAATACTCAATTAAACAAAACAGGACAACAAATTCACACAAATTCAGACATATACGAATACAACCATATCGGTAATAAAAATAATTAGAAGAATAAAATGTAACCTGTTTGTTCATCTCGACACCAACGGCACGTTTGGTGATGTTCCAGATGCGACCAGTGCGACCATGGTAGTATTTGTGGGGCATACCCTTGTGTACGGCACCGTTGACCTTAATGTCCACGTACTCGCCTACGTGGTAGACACGTAAGTATGTTGACAAATTGATGGTACCCTTCTTCCTAAAACCCCTGGAGAACATGTCCCTTGTCCTAGCTCGTAATCCATGGCCGGCAGGCATTGTGTCTGTGTGGGTAGGGTGGCGGAGGAGGAGGAGGCGGAGGCGAAATATGAAGAAGATTAGTGATGGAGGTTATAAAAGTGATCGATATGAAGTATAAATGGCTAGGGTTTTTGGATTTTGGGTTTTTGCTTTGGTGGGTTTGGGCCAATTTAGCATAGTTGGGCGGAATTTATTGACTTTAATAAGGGCCTATAGGAGTAGGGGTGTCCAATGGACCTGGGCCCCCTCGGACCGTCCGAGCCCCAGTCCGTTAGTCAGGTTCGAGCCCGGTTTGGGCCCACCAGGCCCCTTTGCTTATGAACCAGGGACTTCATTTTTGGGCCCCGACCCGGTTCGAGTCCATCTAAAATTTGGTGTGTGTTCGGACCGGGCCCGGTTTGAGGCCCGTTAGGACCCCTATTCAACATGGGGATGTTGGTACCAACATGCCCACGTTGATATAGCAGAGTGTACCCGTAGGCAGATTTCAATGATGTTATATCTTTAAACGTTAGCTAAAACAATTTAAGACAATGTAATACATAATAAAATAAAAGTGACACAAGTTGTCATATAAAAGACATTACACTGTATTTCAAAAACCAAATCATATCACTTATACCAACATTCATTCACAATAAAAATAAACATCCAATATATCAAAATATTTAAAATACATGAATTAAATCAAGTAAACATGTAAGGATGTCAAATAAGGTACACACAATTATAACACATATATGTAATTAATTGTACATCAAATGTAACAACCAAATCAACAACTCATGGGCTGAAAATAATTAATTAGGCCTTTAATTTTAATTAATAACCATTTAATGATATTTATAACTATTATAAATAAAATTAACAACTAATCATATTAGTGCTATTAATTAAAACATTTATAACATTAAAATCTAATCAAATAATCATACAAGTTAGAAGAATTCAATTAATTTTAATGATAATCAAAAATCAAAATACTAGAATAGCCAAAAATATTCACCATAAAAACAAAAAATCCAAAACAATTTTTTGGAACAAAAAACAATGGAGAACGATTTTCCAATGAGGGAGTGACACGTGGCAGTCTATGTGGTAACACACGTGGCAAACAGTCCAGTGGCAGTCCACGTGGCTGCCCATGTGGCAAACCATCTTTTATTGGCCAAAAACATCCTTTTTGTTTTTCATTTTTCAATTACTTGAACATATGACTATTCGAAAATCATTTTCGAGTACTTAATAAATCCAGAAAAATTACAGTAGACTCGAAATTCATTCTAGTATTTGATTTATATTTTTTAGATATTTATAAAAATATATAGAGCCTTTAAAAATTGTTCAAACGAAGGGTATATCAAATCTGTTCGGATGAACATATGACTGTTTCAAACATTTATTTCGAGCACTTAAAATATTGAAACAATTCCAGAAAAATTACAGTGAACTCGAAATTTTATCTACTGTTCGAAACATAGTTTTATAGAATTTTCGAAAAATATATACATGCCTTAATAATTACATAATTGTACAATACACCTAATGCACAACAACCTCAATTGATGATATCAAAACATACACATATGATATATTATAAATCATGAAATCAAATTTCAAGACATTTAAAGTGAATTAGAACATATGTACCGGGCTCATGATGCCACGGTTGGGTTTTTATACAAGTTTTGCATATCAAAATTATGCAAAATCATATAAAGAATCGAATACAATGTTCTAAAAATTCACATTTAACTAGAGTTTAGTGTATACATCTTGAAGCGTGTTTGAGTGTGCAGCGGAAGAGCAACGATCAATTCCTCTCTCTAGTTAGTCCACACCAACGCTATCTTGATTCCTTCCTTGAAGCAACTAAAGCTTGAGTGTATTTGACAAAGAATTAATCAAGAAAGAAACGATTTTCTTCTCTTGATGTTATTTTTGTTTTGGCCGAATAGAGAAGGAAGAGCGAGTATTTTTCTTTTCAATTGTCTTACAAGTGAAAAGATGATAATGAGAAGATTAATGATATGTTTTGTCACCAAATGGTGTTTATATAACATTAATACAAAACATAACCTCCATCTCAATTATTCACCACTTAATACAATAATAAGTGTGTGACCAATTTGTGGTTTAATCATATTAAACACAAAGACGTAACGTCTCCACAATTAAGCACCACTTAATACAATATTAAGTGTGTTTGAATTCAAAGTCAAACAAGCCAATTGAATTCCTTTGATTCTTTGACATTTACACTTTTAATCCGAAAATTTCAATCATATTGAAAATCAAGTGCATTTTATGTGTGTGACCTTCTAGGATCGAAATGACATTAGCCATATGTTAATAAAATATCAACCAAGTATTTTACTAACATATAAATCATGAGCGGGCCCTTGTAAAACCATCATGACCCCTAATGCATTTCGAATTCCTTCTCAGCATGTATATTATTGTCAAACATAATATACGTATGAACTTAATTTTAAATAAGTAATCACTACGAACAATCAAATTGTTCAATGGACACTTATTATGACGTGTCAAACACCTTGTTAGCACAGAGTGTATTGGTCACGTTTTTCTGTGAAAACCAACTGTTATACCATCTAAGTAATAACAGTGAGCTGAAGGGAACTAGTGCGTACAAGTTCTGGTCACAAGTGTTAAACACAGTGAAGACTCCAATTCATGCAAGCAATCAAGGAAGATTCTAGAAGATCATGTCGTGTGCTCAAAGAAACGTGAATTAGGATAGATTTGGTCATTATGGCGCGTGTTTATTGTGTGTATTCTTTTATGGTAACTTTGGTTACTTGGGGTGCAACCAATGATCAAGATGGAAAGAAGACAAGGGCCTAGATACACATTCCATATGTGATGCGCAAGAAGATATAATGTATATTGACATTACCATATTTGTCAATAATATACAGAAGGAGGCCCATGACCTAACTTTATAAAAGGAGACCTCAACTTCATTAGAAGCTGTCAACTTTTAGAAGAACTCAGAGCGAATAAGAGTCGTGTTTTAGTGTTTAGTATTTGCTAGGTCACTGTATGTGTTAGAAGACTAGAGCTTGTCTTCTACTGAATGTCCGGTTGATATACCACCCATTGGGTATATTCAACAGTGATGGTTTAATCTCTACAAATCCATCTTTCTTTTATAAGTATCGAGAGATAAATAGTGTTAGGGTTTATCTCATATAAGAGAGTCTAGGTGATAGACAATAGAGTACGGGGAGCGTACTAGTAAGTCCAACCTTGTAAAACTCATTATAGTGAATCTTCCCTTGGACAGGCAGTTGTTGGAAATTGATGTGTCAATTTCCTCAATTAGTGCCCGTGAACTATATCATCTATATATACGGTTCAACATCCGATAGTTATCTGAACTATCAGTAGTCTCACCCGAGATAATGCCGGGGGTCATCGAATGGTAGACTAGGCTCTCACGATGATCTTCGGGATTCGTGTATACGGTCTTATACGTTGAATCCCGATGCCTTCGTTACTCGGGCTATGAGGTCACACACGTAACAATTACCGAAGATACTTTCGAGTAATGACCCGAAAGTGAATAAGGGATTTGATCCATATTGAGGAATTTCGGTTCGATCGAGATCGTGTCCCGACCGAACCGATGGTGCGCCCGGAATTGGTTCCGGACACACCATTTGGGGTTTATGTATATATATATGTGAGATATATATATATATTATCATTTATTGAAATGATTTAATTAATGAATGAATTAATTAAATAAGATATGATTTAATTAATTAATTAAGATTAATTAATTCCATCATCATGAATGGTTGACATCTTGGTGGCTACTTTATGCCTTGGGAAGGCTTTGTAAGTCTTGGGAAGAACTCTTCTAAGAGAATCTTCCATGGACCAAGAGGCATTAACCATATGGATGGTTAATGTGTTTGTTTAGTGTATAATGTGTTTCATCATCCATTCTATATCATAAGATGATATAGAATGGGTAGAGAATCAAGCTAAGTATCACACAACTCTTGTTAGAGAACAAAAACAAACACACACACTTCATCTTCAAACCCTCTAGCAAAACTCTAAGTGTTAGAGTATAGAAATTGTTCTATAGTTTGCTATAGTAGTTAGACTACACACTCCTCAATAACACACACTAGTCCAAGTGTGTCTTATTGCTATCTAAGGTATTGGTGTGGACTATTTCATAGTAGTTCCATATCACCTTGGTGATAGAAATTTCATCAAGAAGAAAGCAAGGAGCAAGGTGTGGGGATAAGCACTTGAAGATCATATCGCTTCCGCTCACGCTTCAAAGGTATATCTTTTTAGCCACACTCTTTGATTATGTTAGTTGTAGCATATTCACACTATCTTTAAACATATACTTCTATGAGCTAGTTCTATTGTGTAAGTTCTAACGATCAACGAATTAGGGTTTTCTAGACATATGAACTATCGTAGTTCATTGTGTCTTGCAACCCCGGGATATTCCAACATGGTATCATGAGCTATATTACACGTTTAACATGTTCTAGAAGTGTTTAAAGTAGTACCATATAGTATATATGTCGATATATGAACCATAGCCGATTTTCGTATTCGGAAAACCCTCCCCGACAAAACCAAGTTCCGCGTAATTCCAGGCAAGCCAAAGACACGGCTCCACTGGAACGCGCACCCACGGCGTTCCCTGAATACGGACCGCCTTGGCCGAAGCCTGGTTCGGCCCCCCTGGATGCGTCCATGCACGTCCAAAGTCATTTGATGATTTCGAAACAAAACAAATCGATTAAGTCCAAAGTCATTTGATGATTATGGACGTTTTCGGTTTGTTATGGGTGATTTAGAGATTGTTTTGGAAATAATCTTATAAGTCCAAAACATTCTTTGAGAAGTTTAAAATAGTTTAAAATTAGCATGTATGTCAAAGTGTTGATTTTATCCTATCGGTACTAATTAAATTGTTTAATTGAGTATCGAAAGGAAGTTTGTGGTTTGAGTTATTATGAATTTCAAACCTTAAACTTATGCTAAGTCTCTTTGAATGTAATTGGGTTATTAGTTCAAAATGTTGAACTTATGGTAAAACTTCCGATAATTGGCTATGTTAGTTCTTGGACAACTAAAGGTTATGATATGCATATATGACTATGATTCACATTATTTGAATGTGAGTATGTGTGTGAGTTGTGTGTTGCTTGTGTGTTTTATTCCATTCCTAGCATGTTTATGTGTTTTATGTATAATGTGTTATACATATATAAACTGTAGTCTGAATGGAATGGGGATTTGATATGGCCTAGTATTTATTCGAAATACAGTCTGCGTACTGTCCTTGATATTGAAATACGACGCATGTGTCGTTTTAAATTATTGTATTGTTATTTCTTTTTCGCGGCGCATGTGCCATTTAATGCGAAAGTTGATTATGTAACAAGACATGAAGAGATGGACTTGGAGCATGGCGATGCCCAAGAAGACGGAGACCAAGGACTTAGTTTAGAACTAGTTAGACTAGTTTTATTTAATGTCTTTTAGGCCATATCACGTCCCTTTAAAGTGTTTATTATTCATGCCATGTTTCATGCTTACATATATTTTCTTGAAGTATATGTATACCTTATGTGATATGCATGAAATGTGGATTACATGTTTAATCTAAACCCCTCCACGTAATAATTAAGTGTTTGCCAAACCTAAGTTCAAAGTTGTCAAACTTTCCTACGTTTCGGGTGGATCATCCCTAGATGGGCACTTTGATTCATAGGAATAGGAGGCAATGGGATTACATGCGCTACAGGTTAGCCCATCGAACCGGCAAATGTAATCCATCCCTTTATGGTGAACTAAGGTTGCTTAAAACGTGGCTACAGGTTAGCCCATCGAACCGGCCCGTTTGGCAAAGGAAGTCTATAGTGTCTTAAAACGACTAGTGATAGACGCCAAGAGTCATATATAATCATTGGATGATTGATATATGATAGTCTAGTAGAACTTACCCATGGATTGGACTATGAGGATGATTGCGTGTGCCGCTCATACCCAAGTCCGTGGGGTCTTGGTATACTTGTACACTTCGAGGGGTTGTTGGTACTCGTATTATTGTTTCAAGCATACTTTACTTGTATCGTATGTTTTACATATAAATTAAACTGAACGTCGTTTCATACTCGCATGTTTTAGATGGCAACTGCTAAGAAATCAACTTCAAACTCACTCCGATCTACACTTGAGAAGTGTAAACTCAATGGCAATAACTTCAACGACTGGTCTCGTAACTTGAGAATCGTTCTCAAGCACGAGAGAGTCGAATATGTTCTTAAGGAAGAACTTCCTCCTCCACCACATGAGGATGCCGATGAGCTAGAACGTGGTGCATATGATGTACACGTGGACGATGCATTGGATGTCCAATGTCTCATGCTGGCCAACATGGAACCGAATCTTCAGATTCAGTTCGAAAATGTGGCAGCATATGACATGTACTGCAGACTGGAACAGATGTTCCAGAAGCGGGCAAGAAATGAGCGGTACGAAGCTGTTTGTGCCCTCATGGATTGCAAACTATCCAATGGTCAACAGGCCAGTCCTCATGTTCTCAAGATGATTGGGATCATCGAGAGACTTGAGTCTTTGGAAACTCAGTTTTCCAAGGATTTGGCTGTTGACATAATCCTCCGTTCCCTTCCTGACAAGTTTGGTAACTTTGTCATGAACTTCAACATGCATGACTTCGATAAGTCGTTGTCGGAGTTGCATAACATGATCAGCACGGCTGATACTGCGTTGAAGGGTGGGAAGAGCTCTACCCCTACTCCCTTTGTTCTGATGATTCAGAACAAGAAGGCCTTTAAGAAAGGTAAGGGGAAATGGAAGGGAAAGGCCAAGACTGGAACAGTCAAGGCCCAGACTTCCAAAACTCCGGGTAAAGGTCCTAAGGGGACTGACCAGTGTCATTATTGTAATACACCTGGTCACTGGAAGAGGAACTGCAAGAAGTACCTCGAAGATAAGAAGAGTGGGACTCTTCCGACAGGTATATTCGTTATTGAAGCTTTCATCACCTCCAATAACTCTACTTGGGTACTTGACTCAGGATGTGGTTCTCATATTTGTCGAAATATGCAGGTACTACATGACAGTAGAGCCCTTCGGAAGGGAGAGGTGGACTTGCGGGTAGGCAATGGAGCAAAGGTTGCTGCAGTTGCCGTGGGCAAGATAGATTTAAAACTACCATCCGGGATGGTCTTAGTTTTAAATAATGTATATTGTATTCCTACTATTTCTAGAAATATTATTTCCATATCTGTTTTGAACAATGATGGTTTTACCATCCTTATGGAAAGGAATATATGTTCTATTAATCGTGATGGTTTACTTTATGCAAAAGCTTCAAACCAAAATGGTCTTTTCATACTAGATGAGGACCATGAGGTATATAACGTAAATATTAAAAGGAACAAGCCTAACGACTTGAATCCTACCTACCTATGGCATTGCAGACTTGGTCATATAAATGAAAATCGCATCAAGAAACTCCACGAAAGTGGAATTATTGAGTCACTTGATTTTGAATCATATGACCAATGCGAATCATGCCTTTTGGGCAAGATGACCAAATCACCTTTCACTGGAACGAGTGAAAGGGCAAGTGATTTATTGGGGATAATACATACCGATGTATGTGGTCCAATGAACACTCATGCAAGAGGTGGTTTTCCCTACTTCATTACCTTCACGGATGACTTTAGCCGTTATGGCTATGTCTATCTAATGAAGCACAAGAGTAAAGCCTTTGAAAAGTTCAAAGAATTCCAAAATGAAGTAGAGAATCAACTCGGCAAGACTATTAAGACTCTTCGATCCGATCGAGGAGGCGAATATATGAGCCACGAGTTTGACGCTCATCTTAGAGATTGTGGAATTGTTTCACAACTCACACCGGCCGGAACACCACAGCATAATGGTGTGTCCGAAAGGAGGAATCGCACTCTGTTAGACAGTTTGCGATCCATGATGAGTCGAACCGACCTACATGTCAGCTTCTGGGGTTACGCGTTGCAAACTGCCGCACTTACCTTAAATAATTGTCCAACCAAGTCAGCTGAGAAAGTACCATATGAGATGTGGTTTGGGAAACGTCCCAAGATTAGCTTCCTCAGGGTTTGGGGTTGCTTGGCCTACGTCAAGAAATTGAACGTAGACAAGCTAGGCCCAAAGGCTGACTTGTGCCATTTATTGGTTATCCAAAGGAAACCAAAGGGTATTATTTCTACCTTAAGCCAGAAAATAAGATTTTCGTGGCTAGGACAGCACATTTCCTTGAGAAAGAGTTCTTATCAGGAAATGTCAGAAATACGGTACAACTTGAAGAAGTTCAAGATGATGAGCCGAATGAGTTAATGAACTCATTCGACACGTTTAATGAGCAAGTTGAGTTGTCGAACTCAAGAAACTCATTGAATGAGAGAGATGGGTTATTGAACCCAAGTGTCTCATCAAATGAGCAAGTCGAGTTAACGAACTCGGCAGGCTCACTTCAGGAAGTAGATCCTCCATTCATGGCGGATCCTATCTTGGACCCTAGATCCACGGTAGATGAGACTCCTGAAGAAGTACCGACCCTTAGGAAATCCAGTAGGACTCGTCATGTTCCCGATAGATGGTATGGGGAATCCTTCTTGATAGAAGACGACGAGCCTTATACTTATGGAGCCGCAATGAAAGGGCCAGATAGCGAGTCATGGCTTGAAGCCATGAAATCCGAGATAGACTCTATGTACCAGAATGATGTCTGGACATTGGTTCACTTACCCGAAGGTGCTAGACCTATCGAGTGTAAGTGGGTCTTTAAGAAAAAGCTTGATAAAGATGGAAATGTCCATATTTACAAGGCTAGACTAGTGGGGAAGGGTTTCAAACAAATTCATGGTATTGACTATGATGAAACCTACTCACCGGTAGTCATGTTCAAGTCTATTCGGATCCTCTTAGCCATTGCCGCATATTATGACTATGAGATATGGCAAATGGATGTAAAGACCGCTTTCCTTAATGGAAACCTTGAGGAGGATGTGTACATGACACAACCTCCAGGCTTTACATGTCCGAAAGGACCTAAGAAGGTATGTAAGCTTCAGAGATCCATTTATGGACTCAAGCAAGCTTCTCGCAGTTGGAACCTCCGATTCAATGAAGCTTCAGAGAGGCACAGTATATCCTTGGAATCAAGATATATCGGGATCGAGCCAGTAGGTTGATTGGCCTGAGACAGGACACTTATATTGATAAGGTTCTGAGACGATTCGATATGATCGATTCCAAAAAGGGATTACTGCCTATGACAACTGGCACTATTCTCGGCAAAAGTCAGTGCCCCACCACTGACGTCGAGAAGGAGAACATGAGTAGAGTCCCGTATGCTTCAGCCATAGGATCTATCATGTATGCCATGTTGTGCACTAGACCAGACGTATCGTACGCTCTGAGTCTGACCAGCCGATATCAAGCGAATCCAGGCAACAGCCATTGGACCGCTGTGAAATCTATCCTTAAGTACTTGAGAAGGACTAAGGATATGTTTCTGGTATATGGCGGAGATGAGGAGTTGATTGCAAAAGGTATCACCGATGCCAGTTTCCAAACCGATCGAGACGATTTTCGTTCTCAAACCGGGTTTGTATTCTGCCTGAACGGTGGAGCCATCTGTTGGAAGAGTTCCAAGCAGGACACAGTTGCAGATTCTACTACGGAGGCCGAGTACATTGCAGCTTCTGAAGCAGCCAAGGAGGCATGTTGGCTTAAGAAGTTTATGACTGAGCTTGGGGTAGTTCCTAGCGCTGATGGTCCAATTGAGTTGTTATGTGATAACACTGGAGCCATAGCACAGGCTAAGGAACCCAGGGCTCATCATAAGTCCAAGCATGTCCTCAGGAAGTATCACCTCGTCCGTGAAATGTTCCAGAGAGGTGACATCAAAGTATCCAAAGTAGATACAGACGACAACGCAGCTGATCCCTTGACTAAACCATTGCCTCAGACCAAACATGAGTTCCATACTTCAGCTATTGGACTTAGACTTAGGTCCGAGTGGTCTTAGTCTTAGTGGGAGCTTTATTTCAGTTTATTTGATTTATATGTATGAAGTATACTTTCGTAAAACTCTTATTGTTGAATAAAAGTATTACTTCTTGTTTAATTGATTGCCTATTCTTTTATAGCACTTGAATAAACAATTGAATATTTAATCATAGTTGTATGATAAATATTTTAATTCCCATGTAATCACGAGTTCTTGAAGAGGAGCCAATAAGTGTATTGGCTAAGGAACCCCTTTTTCAAGACAAGAACTGTGGTGATTACATTGTCCCTAGTGGTGTGTCCCAGCGTTTTGGGAACGGACACAACCAAACTAGTGTGTAATGATTCGTTTGACTTGGTTTCTTAAGTCAAAAGGATGGTCCAAATCATTACATGGGTTCATTGTCAAGAGAGTCTTGACATGGTACTGGACAGTGACCGTTGTGAAATTATGGAAGAGATCTTGTGTCCTATATTTCACACGAGCCATATGATAGAGGTTCTGAGACCTACATGCATATCATTCTCATGCTACGTGAGCATGAGGCTTTGACTACTTCCGGACCCATCCGTTACTGGTGGTAATGGGGTACGTTGGGTCTTATGTGAATGTAGTGGTGAGATGATCGGTGATGCATTGGTAGGGTCTTTGTCCACCCTGGTATACAGGGAAGGTTTTTCTGGCCACTCGGAGAGTGAGTCTTACTTATGAATTCACCCGTTATGAACGGGAGTGAGACTATCTCGTGTTCCGAGAAATTATGTCATAGGAGTTGGCGACACGCTTTCTTGCTTTAGCCTATGACGAAAACCGAGGACAAAGGGAATCATGTGACAAGGATGCAAGTGTACATCCAAGACATTGGTAATAGTCCAAGGGCAAGTGGGAGTGTTGGAAATTGATGTGTCAATTTCCTCAATTAGTGCCCGTGAACTATATCATCTATATATACGGTTCAACATCCGATAGTTATCTGAACTATCAGTAGTCTCACCCGAGATAATGCCGGGGGTCATCGAATGGTAGACTAGGCTCTCACGATGATCTTCGGGATTCGTGTATACGGTCTTATACGTTGAATCCCGATGCCTTCGTTACTCGGGCTATGAGGTCACACACGTAACAATTACCGAAGATACTTTCGAGTAATGACCCGAAAGTGAATAAGGGATTTGATCCATATTGAGGAATTTCGGTTCGATCGAGATCGTGTCCCGACCGAACCGATGGTGCGCCCGGAATTGGTTCCGGACACACCATTTGGGGTTTATGTATATATATATGTGAGATATATATATTATCATTTATTGAAATGATTTAATTAATTAATTAATTAATTAAATAAGATATGATTTAATTAATTAATTAAGATTAATTAATTCCATCATCATGAATGGTTGACATCTTGGTGGCTACTTTATGCCTTGGGAAGGCTTTGTAAGTCTTGGGAAGAACTCTTCTAAGAGAATCTTCCATGGACCAAGAGGCATTAACCATATGGATGGTTAATGTGTTTGTTTAGTGTATAATGTGTTTCATCATCCATTCTATATCATAAGATGATATAGAATGGGTAGAGAATCAAGCTAAGTATCACACAACTCTTGTTAGAGAACAAAAACAAACACACACACTTCATCTTCAAACCCTCTAGCAAAACTCTAAGTGTTAGAGTATAGAAATTGTTCTATAGTTTGCTATAGTAGTTAGACTACACACTCCTCAATAACACACACTAGTCCAAGTGTGTCTTATTGCTATCTAAGGTATTGGTGTGGACTATTTCATAGTAGTTCCATATCACCTTGGTGATAGAAATTTCATCAAGAAGAAAGCAAGGAGCAAGGTGTGGGGATAAGCACTTGAAGATCATATCGCTTCCGCTCACGCTTCAAAGGTATATCTTTTTAGCCACACTCTTTGATTATGTTAGTTGTAGCATATTCACACTATCTTTAAACATATACTTCTATGAGCTAGTTCTATTGTGTAAGTTCTAACGATCAACGAATTAGGGTTTTCTAGACATATGAACTATCGTAGTTCATTGTGTCTTGAAACCCCGGGATATTCCAACAGCACTCCCCCAGACGTCGGTGGTTTATCACCGAACTGGGTTACCATCTTATGTGCCTTTTACTGTTTAATATTTTATATTCTGTGCACTGCTAGTTACACTGTTATACCAGTTTAATAACCAATCAGGGTTCACACTTTCAATTGGTATCAGAGCGAGCACTCAACACACAGAGTGTATTTTGTGAATTCTTGGAGCAATGGGACCAGTGTGGCTTCAACCCCCTCTCCTTCGTAAGGATACAGATTTCGTGTGCTGGAAGATGAAGATGACTATATACCTAAAAGCCATAAGCAAGGCAACCTGGTTTGCTGTTGTCAATGAATGGAAGCCACCTACTGAGGAACTTGAAGGGATAACATCAGTAAAACCAGAATCAAGATGGAGTAAATCTGAAGAAGAAGATGCCTTAGCCAACAACGGAGCCATACATGCGCTACTATCAAGTGTAAACTCAACATTGTTCCCTCTTATAGCAAAGGAATCTAGTGCTCACAAAGCCTGGTCTATCTTAGAAGAGGAGTATTATTCGAAATTTCAACTACTCAAACTAGAGGAGATTGAGTTAAACTGGCAGGAGATCAAGATGAAAGACCATGAGACCATACAAAATTATTTTACTAGATTCCAGAAGCTTGTCACTACTACAAAAATTAACTTGGACAACCCTTGAAAAGTCACTTAGATGACACATTTGAGGGTTGAGATTAGAGGGGTTGCCCAAGTGGAACTCACTTGGGCGACCTCACGCGGGAGTGTCGTCCAAGTGAACTCACTTGGACGACGTCACACGGGAGTGTCGTCCAAGTGAGCACTTAGACGACACTCCCGTGTGAGGTCGTCCAAGTGAGTTCACTTGGACGACACTCCCGCGTGAGGTCGCCCAAGTGAATTTTTTTTTTAATATTATTATATTTAAAATATCCTGAATTATATATATATATTACACAAATTTTGTGGTTTAAACCCACGCCTGAGGCATACGTGTTAATTAAGAAAAATAGTAATACAATGTCTTTCGGGTCTTCCCAAAATAGGCAAAAAATACAATAGTTCTAGAAAGACAAACTAAATAATATAAAAATAGACATCAACAACAAAAAAATAAGGGAAAATATCTTAAAACCTAATTAGTACTTCAAGTAGTACATACATACAATAATTTAACTAAATCTCAACACACACTAACTTCAGCGACGAAATTATGGTAAAAATAACTGCACCATCCATGTTGAACTGCAGTAATTCTACTATCTGGAAATTTGTTGCAGTGGCGTTTCCGAGAATACTGAAAATTAGAATAAAAAGTTAGTTTTATCATTGATTTCATACAATATTACTAAATATTATTATTAACAAAGAAAGATGTTAAAAAATATAATAGAATAAACGGTATTAATAATAAGAAATACTTACAGCCAGAGAAAGACTTGTACTGTGGGATTCTAATATATCCTCTATGAACAAACATATATAGAATCCACATAAGCCTGAAGCAGGATCTTGCATCGGGCACTACATAAAGTGTATTTCAATCATTAAAGTTATACTTTAAATATTAACTACATCTCTTTCGATAAAGATTAATTTATAAATATACCTCAACATTGACCCAATTGTTCTGTTGGGTCAATTTCTTCCTAACTGAACTCTTATTCTTCATACCTCGATATGAAGTCATCGCGCTGAAAGTAAAAATTATCAATGTTTTTCAAGGCAAAACTTACAATTAATTTCCTCAACTGAGCATATCCTTTAGCCCCTGATCTATGCAAATTCTTCTTATTTTTGGCACTCTTAGAATTTGATTGGCTCATTTGCTACAAAAGTAAAAATTAAGTTTCAAGTCACAGTTACACTAAACAAAATATTAATATAATAATTACCTTAAATCTTTGCGATCCTATAGCCTCTACGAATTCCTCCCAGAAATCGCTGACAACACCCAAGTGAGCATATTCGGCAGGCGGTGTCATAATCGGATTATCCTCAAAATCATAACAATGTTTGGCCAACTTTGATCGAAAGCCTTTTGCTGCTTTCCCCACCTTCTTGAGAATTAACTTTCTATTTTCTTCACATACTTCAAAACATTGCTGGAAGAACAAATAAAACAATCAAATAGGTGTAAGTAGTTAGTGCAAATTATAACATCATATTTGAACCAAATGGAATTTTCATAAATGTAATCTAGTGCCCATTAAATGATATTTGCTACTATTACCTCTATATCTTCCCACACTTTTTGTTTCAATTCCTGAGAAACATCTCCCCAATCATTTTCTGTCAAAGGAATATGACTACGAGCAACAACACCGATGTAGCCAACAAATGTAGCCTTATTATCTCCAACTGGTTGGCCTCGGCGATCAAACTCAATCTGCAAAATATACCAAAGTATACAGGTTATGAACAATAAAGTATAACAAAAAAATCTATTAATAATACCTTAATCTTATCTCCTCTCTTTCTAGCTTCCGCCACTTTCTTCATCGTCACAATGCCTCTTTTCCGCTTATGAGATGTTGTGGTGGATCCAGAACCAACACGACTGTCATCACGATCACTAGAAGACGCATGATCACTATCAAAACTACGGTCTCCCATCATCCTACAAAAAACAATACATATAAAATAGTATTTTTTGTGTTCCTAATTACAGCAACTAATCACATTGACAAGAAATCAAATTTCTTCACAAAGATTTCAAAAAGGCAACCAATTAACTACACTAAGAGGATCAGTAATTTAATTAGTCTGATCTTTATCTTACAATTAAAGGGATGAGTAGTAATTTACAACTAATAGCTAACAGAGGCGTTTGTATAGCTAGTTACGATATCTACTATTACTAGCCTAATACGCTCCTCGTAAGATTTGATCATGTGTATGTTTTTGCCTTAACAATTTTGCAATGTGATTCCTCTAATTTTCGATTCATACAAATTAATCTCCGATACTCCAACTATGATCTATTCTCATATATGTGACGCTTTTACGATTTTTATGTAACATAAAACATATATTAAAAACGCTAGCATTTCATAAATTTCTCACCAAATATTACACAAACATATATTAAAAATACTTGAATCCAAATATGAAGAGTCAACCATCAAAAGTAGAAATTTGGCAATCATTCTACCAATTTGATACATCTTACATACTTTCTAATTTTAAACTAATTATATCTAAGTAATTAATTCAAACTAAAATTACAATATTAAACTAAAATTACAAAAATACTAACTTGAACTATGTATGAGCTCGAAATTAGATGCCGGACCTGGTGGTGGACGTGATTATGCCGTAGGTAGGGTGTAGTAGGTATGAATTTTGGGTGGAGGTGGAAATGGGGAGTTATGAATTTTGGGGATAGTAGCTCGAATTTCGAAGGACAATGGAAAGAAGGAGGAAGGAGAAGGGAGGGAGGAGGAGGAGGAGGGAGGAGGAGGGAGGAGGGACGTCGGAGGTGGAGGTCGGAGGTCGGATTTGGTGGTAGAGAAGGCTGGAGGAGGGGACTTGGCAGTGGTCTGCGTGTTTGGGGCTTTTGGGGGGGGGGGCAATATCCCGCCTAAACCATGGGGGGGGGGGGGGGCAATATCCCGCCTATTTTTTATTAACGTCTTGGACGACCCTCCCGTGAGGTGTCGTCCAAGCGTAAAGGTTTTTTTATTTTTTTTTTAATTTATAAACAACTTGGACGACACTCCCGCGTGGGGTCGTCCAAGTCAAATGTGTTTTTTATTAATTTTTTTTTTTAAATCACTTAGACGACACCCGCAGGGGTCGTCCAAGTGTTAACTTGGACGACACCACGCGGGAGTGTCGTCCAAGTGCCACTTGGACGACCCCTTTTCTGAAGGGTAGTCTAAGTGGGTGTTGTCTAAGTGCATTTTTGTAGTAGTGTGTGGATCTAAAAGTCTCTGCTGGCTTGATAGGTCATAAGGCGAATTGTACAAAGAATTCTTGAGTTCTCTTTCTCCGAAATTTCATGCAAAGGTGAAGGCTATTGAAGATATTGATTCTCTGTCTTCGTGTGACATCTTTACTATAATAAGAAGTCTCTCCATCTATGAAGCTCAGCTTAAGAAGAACAATGTTATGAAAGTTGATCATGGCATCGAGTCAACTCAGTTAGATCAACCAAACCAGAAGAGAAGAGGTCTATGTAGGTGTTTTGTTTCTTGTGCATCATATGAGTGGTATAAAGACAATGCAGTGTCTGATGATGAGAATGAACTATCAGCTAAAGAACTAGAGACAGAATACAAGAACTTATTTCACAGCTGGAATAATCTAACCAAAGCCTTCATTAAATTGAAAGAAGAAAAAGAAAAGCTTGAGTTAGAGAATGTATCCCTACTCACTGAAAACTCAGAATACAAATCAACTATTGGAGTATTAGAAGAAAAAGTTGCTAACTTGGAAAAAGGTATAAAAATGATGAACCCTAGCACCAACATATTGAATGAAGTTCTTCTTATTGGAAAACACCCTGGTGACCATGGTGGGATAGGCTTCGGTAATCAGCAAAGACGCCAAGAAGCTACAAATACAAGAGTCAAATTTTCACCTCTTACTCAAGCTACCCAAGTGGAAGAAAAGACAAGAAGAAAGTGGAGATGTACCAGCTGTGGAAAACGAGGACACATCGCTTCATTCTGCTATAAGGTCTATGGCAAGAGAAAGAACATATATATGCCCAAACAAATGTGGGTACCAAAGACTCAACTGGCAAGCCAAGTGGTAGTGACTATTGATAAAACACCCCAGTATGAATTTTGGTATTTTGATAGTGGATGTTCAAGACACATGACTGGTAATGTTGATCACCTTGTCAATCTAGAAAGGACAAACAAACAAGGGTTGTATTTGGAGATGGGAACCAAGGAACTGTTATAGCAGTAGGAACTCTTAATGTTCCAGGGCTTCCAAGGCTGACCAAGGTAATGTTTGTCCAAGGTCTTATCGCAAATCTCATCAGCATTAGTTAATTGTGTGACATTGGAATGCATGTAGAATTCTCAAAGGAACACTGCCTTGTTATTGACAAGTCCAGATCACTCATGATGAAAGGGAAACGTTCGGAAGAAGATTGTTATGTCTGGACATCACCTGATACTCAAGGCATCTGGTTTGACACTAACAATACCATTCTGAGCTATGATTTACCTGTGTATCCACAAACTTATAAAAGAGGTAATCAAAGTTCTGAAAGGAAAACATGTATGCTTCCTCAAGAAGAATTTCAAGAAAAATTCATGAGGCCTACCACTGAGGATGATGACCTAAGGGAAGATTTGAATGAGCTAAAAGCAAAGGTTGATCAAAGGTATCATTCAATCCGAAATTCCAGAAAACATCATGTGGACTACTTGAATAATTGGAGGAATATGATTAAAAATCAGAAAGTCAGAATTAATCACCCAACAAATCCTTCCTCAGTGAAGTGGTATACCAACATAAATGTGTTCAAAGCTACGGTTACTCATTGAAAAAAGGAAGTTACTTTTTGCAGAGGTGACGTCAGCACATGCAACTTTTCGTGGAAACGTGAGAAGTGGATTAATGAGACTATTACCCTGAGACGCTTCATTGTTTCACCACTTACAATCCATTTCAAAAAATCCTTTCAACTGCTACACCTCCTTCTCTCAAGCAAAATCAAGATTTCAAATGGCAAACTTGAGTGACAACTCAAGCTCAGACAACAGCATTCCCATGCCGTTGCAAATGAGATCCCCTGAAGAACCTCTGAATATGGAGCCGCTTGCTATGTGATTACTGAAGAAAGTCCTGTGGCTGTTCGTCCTAGTGAAGTACTCTGCCTTCCATGGACTGAATCAGGTACCTGTGTTTAGGCCTGTTAGCAAACGTGTGGATTCGAAAAGGCTTGGCATATTTGGCTCTAAAAGGCTTGGCTTGAAATTTGGTCCGGGGTTCAAATATAAACCCAAACGATAAAATTAGGTATTTGTCAAATCAAGCCAAACCGTTTGAAAAGGTTTGGCTCGATTGCCCCCCTCCCCATTTATATTATATATATAAATAATGAGTAATGATCTAAATTCTATCAGTCCATAATGTACATATCAGTCCACTAGTCCACTTAGGTCCACTTATATTTAGTTCCACTTATATGTTCATATATAACCCTCCCTTCCAAAATCTAAACCCTAACCCTCATTCTCTTCTCCCTTTACTTCTAGATTTCATGTTCAAAAGATTAGGTTGTATATGTATTTTCAAATCAAACCTTTTCAAACGGTTTGCTTGAGTCAAACCAAATAGGATCAAATATATACTTAAAAATTTCCCTCAAACCTCAAGCCAAACTACTATAATTGATATTTGACCAAATCAACCTAAATCAAACCTCACTTTAATAATTGATCAAATCAAATACAAATCTCTAATAATTCGGCTTTATTCGGCTCGATTACAGGCCTACCTGTGTTGCTTCCCCTGTTTTACCATCGGAGCAACCTGTTATGTCGGATAATGTGGGTTTGTCACCACCTAGGGTTTTTAGTAACTTAGGCCCTGATGAAGAAGATTTAGCTGAATTTTTTAATTCTTGTAAAAAATCAAACCCTTCATCCTCCAAAAAGAAAAGAGTTTTAAGGAAAGGAGGAAAACATGTTAGACATATCAAAACTGAAGTCAAGCCAAACCCTTTAAAGAAATCCCCTGAGAAGCAAAGGAGTCCTGGTGTGAAGGTGGCTGATAGTGATGATGAGATTAGAATTACTGGGTCTACCAGTAGGGTTGACAGGAGAAATAGTAGGGCTACTATGTCTGTTATGCAAGAGAATATCAAGGAAATGTACGTAGATGAAAATATACAAGCCTTTCTAGAGAATGTCAGAATTCAATCTGAAAAATTTAGGGAATATCTTAACAAAATTGAGAAGAAGAAAGGTGAAAAGAGAGCTGCTACGTCTGAGTATAGCAGTAGGACGAAAGCCAAGGGTATTCATATAGCTGAACCTAGTGCATCTCAAAAGAAATCTACTAGCAGAGGTCTTGTTGATACCAGCTCTGATGAGGAGGAGATGACTGAGAAAGCTAAAGAGACGGGAAAAAAAAAATTCTAGAGTCCAGGACTAGGTCTGGAAAGAAGAGGATGACCATGGATGATCTACTAATGACCCTGATTTCATTAATAATGATCAAACAGATAGGTGGAGGATTGTATCTACTAGGACCATCATCCTTGAGAAGCACATTTCAGAAGCGGTACAGAACATTGCCACATATATGGACATTATTACTGAAGCTGGTATGCTTGATATCATTCTTGAACCTACTCAGTACTGGCCTCAGCTTGTTAATGAGTTCATTTATAGCATAGTGAGGAAATTGAGAATCCTTCTCACCCTATGTACTACAAAGTCAAAATCAGAGGGAAGGTGATGCAGTTTAGTCCTTTGGTGATCAACAGAGCATATCTCAGAGCCAATGAAGGTTACACAGGGGAGCACCTCAAATTAAATGACATCATCAGTGAGCTCACAGCTGACAGCATCAAGAGATGGTTAGAGAAAGGGCAAAAACTTCAAGCATCCTCTCTCAGTCTGAAATACACTGTGATTCACAAGATAGGACTGTCTTGCATTATTCCCTCCTCTAACAATACTAATGTTAGTGAGCCTCTAGCTAGAGTTATGTTTATTGCAGGGACTGGTGAGACAATGAACTTTGGGCAGCTGGTATTTAACCAAGTCATCAGTCATGCCACATCCAATGCAACTTTCAAGTCCATTGGTTTTTCTGCCTTACTCAGCACAATGATGATCAGTAAGCATCCTGACATTCTGAAGCCTTCTGATGGTGCTGGAGCATGGACTAAACCTCTGATACTCAGTAAGAAATTGATGACAAGCCACAAGCTGGACTTTGAGGTAAACATAGCTGACAAAGAACCTGAGCTGGAAACTGAGGACAATCCTGTCAAGGCACTCTTTGCTGCCAGAACTGAAGAAAGGGCCAGACTCATTAAGGAGATTGGAGAGAAAAAGCTTCTAGTGCAGGCATTGGATGAATAACTGAAGCAAATGAAGCAAACTGCCAAGCCTGCTGAGTCTGACAATGAGGAGTAGCTGTGATTGAAGAACCCCTGTTTGCTTTGGGTCTGTTTTTATGCCAAAGAGGGGGAGAAGAAGAAGAGCTTTGGAATGAATGATTATGACGATTGGTTTTTTTGCTGAACAAGTTAGACTGCCTAGTATTTACTCTGTTATGAACAATATGTTGGATTTGTCTTATGACTTTTTGTGGTGTTTTGTTTTAAAACATCTGACTGCCTGTGTTTACCACGCTACTGATGGTTGAACTGATATGTGGTTTCTTAGAACCATTGTGTGTGTCTTCTAACACTTGTTTTGCACTCTGCAAACACCAAGAGCATTTGTCATGAAAAACATGCCCAAAGGGGGAGTTTGTTAGCACAGAGTGTATTGGTCACGTTTTTCTGTGAAAACCAACTGTTATACCATCTAAGTAATAACAGTGAGCTGAAGGGAACCACTGCGTACAAGTTCTGGTCACAAGTGTTAAAGACAGTGAAGACTCCAATTCATGCAAGCAATCAAGGAAGATTCCAGAAGATCATGTCGTGTGCTCAAAGAAACATGAATTAGGAAAGATTTGGTCATTATGGCGCGTGTTTATTGTGTGTATTCTTTTATGGTAACTTTGGTTACTTGGGGCGCAACCAATGATCAAGATGGAAAGAAGACAAGGACCGAGATACACATTCCATATGTGATGCGCAAGAAGATATAGCGTATATTGACATTACCATATTTCTCAATAATATACACAAGGAGGCCCATGACCTAACTTTATAAAAGGAGACCTCAACTTCGTTAGAAGCTGTCAACTTTTAGAAGAACTCAGAGCAAATAAGAGTCGTGTTTTAGTGTTTAGTATTTGCTAGGTCACTGTATGTGTTAGAAGACTAGAGTTTGTCTTCTACTGAGTGTCCGGTTGATATACCACCCATTAGGTATATTCAACAGTGATGGTTTAATCTCTACAAATCCATCATTCTTTTGTAAGTATCGAGAGATACATAGTGTTAGGGTTTATCTCATATAAGAGAGTCTAGGTGATAGGCAATAGAGTACGGGGAGCGTACTAGTAAGTCCAACCTTGTAAAACTCATTATAGTGAATTTTCCCTTGGATAGACAGTCCCCCAGACGTAGGTGGTTTATCACCGAACTGGGTTACCAACTTGTGAGCCTTTTACTGTTTAGTATTTTATATTTTGTGCACTGCTAGTTACACTGTTATACCAGTTTAATAACGAATCAGGGTTCACACTTTCACACCTCATAATTCTAACACTGGGCCCGTTCGGTTATGTTCGTTAGACACCTCTACGTAGGAGTGCGGAAGTAAACCGGAACCGAGCTGAACCGGAATGACGCGAGAATAATCGATTTTTTAGAACTGGTCTAGGTTTTGCTGGTTCAGTTTATAAGAGAACCGATAAAAACCGAACGGATCACTAATTTTATGTAGAAAAAATGAAGTTTAGTAGAGGATGATTGGCTAGACGATTTAACATTGTTTATTATTGGTATGATATAATAATAAGCAAATGGCTTCATTGATCACTCACGTTCGTTAAAAAACACTAGTCGATCACCCTAGTATGACTTTGTATACTTTCGATCACTCATGTTGAGTATTATGTATATTTTTAGTCACTCATGCGTTTTTTTGGTCCAACTCTTGATTTTTCTATGCAACGCCATAATCTGTTGCATTAAGGCAAAAAATCTATTGCATTAGACTTAATGCAACGATTAGCTAGCATTGCATCCGCATGCGTTGCAATAGGCCTAATGCAACACCTTTTGACCCTATTGCAACGGATACTAATAATTTACAACCGTTGCATTAGCTCCTAGGACCGTTGTATTGGACTTATAACTAATGCAACATCCTTTTGATCCTATTGTAGCGGTATATTGATTAACTAATGCAACATTTATTTAATTTTATTGCAACGGTAGATTTATTAACTAACGTGAGGGACACATGCATTAATTAACAGATTTATTAACTAACGTGAGGGACACATGCATTGATTAACAGTTGGCTTTATAGATAGTTAACAATATTAGTAAAAAGTGACCAACCTAAAAATACCGAGGGTGAATGAGATATTAATATTCATGAGGGGCTGAATGGTGAATGCAAGTAAACATGAATAATATTGACAACCTCTTGCCTTAACAAAAATGAAAAAAACCAATCATCTTCCCATTCTACACCATACCATAAAATTGAATCCCAAATCGTCAATTGCATTAAAACATAAAGGAGATCAGCAAGAAACTTCCGTACGAAGATGGCTAAACAAACTTTCGATGATGAAGGAAATCCTATACTATCTCCTCCTGAAAAGTATGCAGGGTTTCCACTTGTCCGTGATCATTGGATCGATTTTGTAAATGCATGTGGACAAAAGAGGTTCAAGGTAACAAGTCCTTTGTATTTTATATATATATATTGTCAAGGTACTTGAGTTTTCTTATGAATGGTTAGCATATTTGTTATTTTTAGGAGTTGAGTGCAACAAATTCTGAAATTGCCAAAAATAAAAGGTTTATATATAGAAAGGGTGCTTTGGGTTATCCACAATTGAGGGAGAATCTGGTATGTATTTTATAGTCTCTTTAATTACATTTATACGATCATATATATATTTATATTTTAATGATAGTGTAACAATTTTTGTATATATATGTAGAAAGATGTACTCGCAAACGAGCCACCTTCGAGACAAAGATGGATAATTTGGAGGGCATCAAAAACTGACAAAATGGAATTATTGTTGACGAAGATGTTAGAGCACTAATAGAAGAAGGAGTAAGTCCCATTACATGAGATAGTATTTTATAAGTAGTGGGAAAACTGTTACTACACATTACATGAGATAGTATTTTATTAATAGATTATCTTTCTGTTAATAGAATTCCATAGCTGAGACTATGTCATATGACGAACTATATAATCGAGGACCGGATGATGTCTTAGCAAAGACCTTGGCGAAGAACTCAATAAAGGAGTATCATGGACGCGTTCTCACAGCAGGTTCATGTGTCACAAAGAAAAGTTACTTCGGAAAGAGGCGTGAGGAAGCATCTGACGCTAACTTCTATCAAATGGAGCAGGCTTTACTTGAAGTACAAAAGAAAGTTGCGAAATTGGAGGCAAATAAAGGAGTGCCGCATGAAGATGATGATTTCTAAGACGATGATGTCGATATGTCATGTTAGTTTGATGAGGAGGTAAGACCACACTTAAATTATTCATCTTCTGGTATAGTCTGATATGTCATGTCAGTTTGATGAGGAGGGGCTTTCGTTACGTTGGACCTACTATTATGATAGGATTATTAAGTTGGAGATGCATACGGAACTTTTGTTGTGTGGCCTCTTTTGTTGGTGTTCTTACAAAACAAGGTAAAATCACCTTAAGTTATTATTTGTAATTGATGATTTTAAGTAATATATATATATATATATATATATATATATGTGATTCTAAAATGGTGAATGTGTTATTAGGTGTCTGTATTTCAGAGTAAGGATAAGTCAGGGATGCAGTCCGTTGCTCCATGTCCAAAGAAGAGACCAATTTATCCTCGTCCAGATGACGATGACTCTATTGTTTGTCGTAAAATGTGTAAGCTGTATCGTAAGACCATCTATAATGAGGCAATCAGTGTTCCAATGTCTGGTCCATTCTGGAATGAAGCCTTTATCGATCATGTTGGTTTAGAGAACATTGAAGAAGTCTTGCAGCTTGAGTGGTTAAGTGCTACGAGCATAAGTCTATATATCAGGTATTGTTACGGTTAATCTTATTACCAAATCTATAATATATATTTCTGACTTCTAATTTGTTATTGAAGGTACTTGTGTGATGCTTATTTGAGTCATGAGGAGGGCGGTATACAAACCAACTCAAGTAAATATTCGTTGTCTTAACTAACTTAATTATTATGTTGTTTTTTAATTTTCAGTATTTTCAGAATCGACGCTGCAACTCCTTTTCTGATGCTCGGATTGAGCATGTCCAGATAGAATGGTGTGGTTACTTTTTTAATAGGTTTCTGAATGATATATTGTAATAATATGCTTGAATTGTTTACATTCGCACATGATAATTCTCTTTTCATACATTGCGTTGTAATGTTTGTAAAATGTTCGAGTGTAATGCGAATTGATAGTGTTTTAATGCATATGATAATTTTGGTTGCTGCATACGATATTTGTTTTTTATTAGCATTACTGTGATTGAAAGCTGAAAACAGGGTGGGCTGGTATTAAACAGTATAATAGTGAAAAAAAAAATCAACTTAAACAGCGCTCATAGTAGTGATGTCTAAGTGAACTATTAAAAATTAATTTAAAAAAAAAGGATCTTAGACAGCGCGACACGGGAGCGCTGTCTAAGTCCCACTTAGACTGCGCTCAATGAAACGCTGTCTAAGTGGAACTTAGACAGCGCTCCCGTGTCGCGCTGTCTAAGTGTTTTTCACTTAGACATCACCCTCCTTAGTAGCGTTTTTTTATGCTGTCTAAGAGGTTTTTTGAGCGCTGTCTAAGACGTTTTTTGTACTAGTGATAGTATACTGAAAGTAAATCCTACAGTATCGGGAGGGGGGAAATTTACACTACAATGGGGCAGAGGCATTAGTTTTTATTAGGATGCTTTGCCAGGATTAGAAACCAAAACCTCCAATTATGGAGACTGAGTCGATAACCACTAAGTCAAAGCCACGGGTTAGTTAAAGGGCATCTTGATATGGAAATATTAGTCTGGAGGCAACCCGACCATAAACGACTATTTCGTGTAACGATTTGACCTATATAAAAGTTTGACCCTTCATTTAATAGATTTTAATAGTTTAGCCTACATAATCTTATATAAACTATCGGTGATTATTAAGGGTGTTTTTTCGGAGTTTTTTGTTTGAAACTCAATCCTACCGATTTTTTAACTAGATGAACCAATTTGGTTGAAAATTAGTTTGGTTTGAATCGGTCTGGTTGATGCCGATTTTGTTACAAAATCAGTTTGGTTAGGTTAGTTTTACGAACATACGATTGTTATCCGTAATGGGAGAGAGCATTTGCCTGTTTATATAACATATCTCTTGGTAAGACACAAATTGGATAATTCAGACCTTCTTATCCTTATCAATGCTATAAAATTCATTGTGTAGAGTATAGCTACGAAAAGAGGACGAAGATGAGCTACAAGAAATTCCCGCAATTACCATAATAGCCGCGTGGATAAGAGATGAAATAGGGGTAGGTCCCTCCATTGCATCCGGTGACCATACATGAAGTAGAAATCGTCCAGATTTTGAAATTGCACCAGTAAAAGAAAACAAAATATTAGGTAAAGAATAAATAGATAATGAACAATAAACAATGATTACACTAGATGTTTTTCACATCCCGCTAAACTAATAAGTAATTTATTCATTTTCAAATGGAAGTTCATCCCAATAGAAATATAAATCTACCCACTTTCACTTTCTATTTCATCCACACAGCCATCTCGATCTATTTAAAAATAAACGAAATAGGGTCGATAGAAAAAAAAATCTGTATGAAATTTTATATACAATGCATTATTTAAATTATGATTTCAATTACAACATAATCTATTACATTATTAGTTGTCCTGTTTAGGCTAAGGTTAGGTAGGGTGATGATTAAGGTATAAGGTTGAACATAATGTATTTTATTTTATTTTTATTCCTTAACTAAAATTGATTACAATTTTTTTTCTCATTTAAGTATTTATTAATTAATAAATGACACGTAAGTAGTGTAAAATATATAATTTCGGTTTGCTCTTAGATGTACTTGCTTATGTAGAATTCAGGTGCCAAAAGAATATATTGGGTGCTTATAATTAAGTTGTCAATTAACTAAATTTTTTGTATCCATTATTTTTTATATATTAGTTCACCCTGGGAGGATCGCGACGTTTGTCTCTTGGATCCCATGAGGTGGGCCCTGGAAAGTTTTAACATAACTAGGAGGGATTCGCAGATCGGGGATCTCTATTAATAATGGTTAATAGTTGCTCGCACGATTTTGGAAAACGAAAATTTACTGAATAAAATATTAATATGCATAGACATTTGTCTATGCAGTAACTAGTATAAATGAAACACAAGTCAGCCGACCCACGGGGCATAGCCCGAATGGTCACGGACTTCACTATAAGAGTGTGATTCTCCACAAGTGTGTGAGTTCGATCCATGAAAGGTGCATGAGTAACTCTCCATTTGTTCAAGGGAAGACCTACTTGTGGGTGGTTACCCAGACTCTGAACCAGGGACGGACTCACCCTAAGAGTACTGGTGCAATTGCACCACCAGTATTTTCACTTTTTTTTAATTTTTTTTTTAATTATTAAAATAACAAAGTCAATTATTAAAATAACAAAGTCAACAACTTTTTTAATGCTTTTCTTTGTCTTATTCCCAAACGTGTTTCATCTTCCAACCTTTTCTCTCCAAACCCCAAACACAAGCAACTCCCGCCCAAAACACAACCCCCATCTCCTCCAAATCCTAATCGTGTTCTAGCTTTTCTTGAATCACATTGTTGCTGGTTGCTTCCGCTTCTCAATTCTCATCGGCTCATCCTAACAGTATGCTCTCTGTCATCCTCTTTAGTTTTTGCCCTAATTTTTGTAATTTAATCTAATTTTTCAATTGTGATTGTGAATTAATTGTCAATCTATTTTTGTTTTATGAATTGTGAATTGTTAATTGAGCATTGCCGTGTGGCGTGTGCGGAGGTCATTGTGTGGTATAATGAAAATTATGGAATTCGATAGTGTTTCTATACAATTAGACAATTAGTATATTCAATACTTGTAGATGTTAATCACTAAGTTTATGCTAGTAGCTTACAGTGTGCACTTAGTTTGTTGGTGTTATTTATTTGAGATAACCTCCTGGAAGTCATATGGCTTATTGTGTATGTACCTCCTGGAAGTCATATGGCTTCATAAAATGGACATATGCTAACCTACTGTTTAATATTTGAATTGTGAATTAGGTGTTCATTTATTCAATTGGTTGATTGAATAGAATGAAAAGGCTTTTCGAAGTATATGCTAAAAAGAAAGACGAAGCTAGCTCAAGTTTCGCAGTTGAAGCACCACAAGTTGAACATTCTCCACATTTTGCTAATGAAAGAGAAACAAGTGTTGACTTTGAAACATTAAAAGTTGATCCTGGGCTAAGGAAACCAATTTCTGAATTTCATCCGGATGTTCAAGATGATGTGAGGAGATCTTATCTCAAAAAAGGGCCACATCAACCTCGCAATCATGAGTTTCCTTGGACCATCATCGGTAAGAATCGTCGTCGATTTAACCCAGATTGGTATGATAAATATACTGTTGGTTGCCTTGAGTATAGTATTCATGAAGATAAAGCATATTGTTTGCCTTGCTATTTGTTTAAAAATGTGTCTGGTTATGGTGGTGAAGCATTTGTAAATGTTGGTTTTAAGGAGTGGCATAACCCTCCTAGGCTTGGAACTCATGTCAATGATTGTGGTAGTTCTCATAGGGATTGTGTACACAAGTGTCATGATCTTATGAATCCGAATTAAAGTATTGGATATTCATTGATGAGACAAAAAGAGCAAAAGAATATTGATTATAGAGTTCGTGTGACCACATCACTTTTAGCTAGTAAGTATCTTTTAAAATGTGGCTTTGCATTCCGAGGGTGTGATGAGTCGGAAGACTCTCTTTATAAGGGTCCATTCCGTGAATTGTTGGAAACTTTGAAGGAAAGTAACCAAGATATAGCTGCTATTTTAAATTCTGCTCCCGGAAATAATTTAATGATTTCTCCTAAGATTCAGAAGTCCCTTGCTGCTGCTTGTGCCTTTGAAGTAACTGCACATATTTTTAGAGAGATTTGGAATGATGTCTTTTCTGTGTTGATTGATGAATCTGGTGATTGTGGTGGTAATGAACAAATGGCTGTCGTTATTCGCTTTGTCGATTGTACAGGTGTTGTTAAGGAACGTTTTCTTGGTATTGTACATGTCATGGAAACGAGTGCGATGTCACTTAAAGAGGCACTTGTTAATTTGTTGTCCGAGCATGGCTTGAGTTTGTGTAGAATTAGAGGGCAAGGCTATGATGGAGCGAGCAATATGAAAGGCCGGTTAGGTGGGTTGAGAACTTTAATTCAAAATGAGAATTCATCAGCTTATTATGTACATTGTTTCGCTCATCAATTGCAATTGGTCCTCGTTACTTGTGCAAGGACTCATCCTGATGTTAGTCTTTTTATTGGTAAGGTTAATCACCTTGTTACTTACATTCGCTCCTCCGACAAGAGACAGGAATTGCTTCGAGGCAAACAAGCGAAACACTACAAAGACTTGATTGATGAAGGTGAAATAGATATTGGTAGTGGTCAAAATCAACAGACAAGTATAGCTCAAGCCGGTGAAACTCGTTGGGGTTCTTATTTCAGGACGATGAATAGCTTGAGGACTTTATATGTTCCATTGATTGGGGTACTTCATGAAATAAGGAATGATTGCTCTTTTAATAGATTCGGGGAAGTAGTACTTTATTTGGGTTATCTAGAATCATTTGATTTCATCTTCATGTTGTTCTTATTGATAGATGTTTTAGGGGTCACACATGATTTGAATTTAACTTTACAAAAGCGTGATCAAGATCTCCTAAATGCTTTGTCTCTAGTCAAAGTTGCCAAAGAAAGACTTCAAGAAATGAGGGATGAAGGATGGGAAGCACTTCTATCAAAGGTTGTGGTAAATTGTTTGAAAGTTAATATTGATGTTCCGGATATGAATGCACCATACATCCAAGGATATAGAGTTACGCGAACATCTTCAAGTGTTTCCAACTTACATCATTACAAGAATGATTGTTTATTTAATGTTATAGATTTGCAACTACAAGAGCTTAATGCTAGATTTGATGAAGCAAACACTGAACTTTTGCAATGTGTTGGATGTTTGAGCCCCCGATCATCATTTGCAGCTTTTGATGTGGATAAGTTGATGAGGATGGTTGAATTATATCCGAAAGACTTTGAAGAAGAACTTGAAGTGGTGATTCGCAATCAGCTTCAAAACTATATTAAAGTTGTTCGAGGTGATCCTGATTTCAAAGAGTTGCAAGGTCTTTCAGATCTTTCTGTACAACTAGTGAAGACAAATAAGTGTTCAACTTTCAATCTGGTGTATAAGCTCGTGAAGTTAGCTTTTCTTTTGCCGGTAGCAACAGCAAGTGTTGAACGTGTTTTTTCTGCGATGAATCATGTGAAAAATGACAAGTCTAGTAAGATGGGCGATCAATGGTTAAATGACCGTCTTGTAACTTATCTTGAACGAGATGTGCTTAGTACTATTAGTAATGATGTAATTTTAGCACATTTTCAAATATTTGATAGAATATTTTCTTTGTAGACTTATGAATATTATTCTATCTTTAATATAATATTTTGTTAGACTAATTTTATGTTATCTTTTCGATAAATTTTTTTTTACTTTGCACCACTAAAATTGGACTCCTGGGTCCGTCCCTGCTCTGAACACTCTTGAAAACCAATAAAAGTACATTCCGGAATATCTCATCTATTGAACAATGAGCTAGTCAAACAGGACGCTTAAGATGAGCACGGTCATTCTTTTTTTTTTAACAAGTCGGCCGTCTTGACCAACCAACTCCGTATGAAATAGTGGACTACTACACCCTTAATTTAATTAGGTAATGATGTTAACAGCTGACCATACTAAAATTATTTGGACGGATCCGTCCAAGAAACAAGACCCTTTTCATGTACGGTAACACGGTATAGTACTCACTATATTTTAAACAATAGTTTACTTGTTTCAACTAAAATTATTTGGTTAATCATTATATCAAGTTTCATTTGTCATTCATTAAAATATAAATAACCATTAGAGTATATTTTAATAAAAATTACAAAAATGCTAAAAGGATAAATTACAATATCCAAAATAATTGAACTATAGGGGAAATTTCACAAATAATATATATTTGGCCACCAAAAATGATAAAGTACTTCTATTAACATGAATTAATGTGCAACGTTGTTAAGAAATACATGTTTAATATTTTTTGTGTTTTCTACTCTAAAATGTTATATTCTCACTAAGAGGACCAAATACTAGTCCGATTTGTATGTTTAAGTATCTTTTAGGTATCGTATTTAAGTGGAATGATAGTCATTTAATCTAGTTAGTTATAGTTTTTAAAATGTCGTAATTTGACAGGAATAAAAATGTAACAATAAATGTTAATTAAATGATCGAAAAACACTTTAGCACAATGCTTAACGATATCCTCAAGCCTTTTGAAATTATATCTATGTAATTATAATACACATGTTCTATACAATAAGAATTCGGGCTAATGACAGTAGCAATCACCTATGTTTGCTAAATGTTTTCAGTCAATCAGTTGTGTTTTAAAAAGTTTCATTCCATCACATATGTTCCAAAAGTTTCCGGTCCATCACCCATTCTGTTAACAAAACGTTAAATATGTCATGTGACTTTTTTCGGGGGCATTTTAGTAATTTTACACGTTATTATGTTTTCTATCCATTCCATCATCTCACCTATGTGTATATATGTATCTATATTAAGTATAATTATATTTATATATATGATATGTATTATGTATATACATATAATTATATAAAATAACTATAAATATATATATTAAATACGGTCTCACGCTTGGGGAAACATGTAGCGCCCCGCTCCGGAACACCGGGTCGGAACGTTATTTGATTTGATGGGATTGGCTTCACAAACCACCACGGGTCTTTCCAACACATTTTGTCCTCACTCACGTGCTCACCGGGACACGTCCCAGTGGGTCACCCATCCAGAATTACCCAAGTCAAGCACGCTTAACTTTGGAGACACCTCTTGAGGCCGTAGGAGCCACCTCTAGAGTCTCACACGGATGGTACGGTCTTGGATGTGGAGTGGATGTGGCTCAACGAGGACGTTGAGTGTTTAAGTGGGAGAGATTGTAATACCCGGCCCAGAGTGGGCGATGTGTGTTTGATATGATTTGATTAGTACTACTCATATCATCAAGATGCATCTTCTTTTCGGTAGCCCAACTCATAAGAACTCCAAAGTTAATCGTGCTTGACTTGGAGCGTTACAAAACATTAGGCTACATAGTGTTTATGTTATTTTATTTCTAAGTTGATATCTGGTCCGACTTATATTCTTTAATTTATATAGATATAGTTACTTACTACATACATAATATATATCATACATATTTAATATTTGTCATATATATTTAATATTTGTCATATATATTTAATATTTGACATTTGTATTTAGTATATATAATTATATTTAATATATATATTTAATATCTAATCATATTTAACATATATATTTAATATATATAACTATATCTAGGAATGGGTAATGGACTGGAAACTTTTGAAAATAGGTGATGGAACGGAACACTTTAAAATACAGATGATTGACTGGAAACATTCAGCAAACATAGGTGATTGATGCGGTCATTAACCGTTAGAATTCCTCCTTCTTCTTTAGGCAACACTACTCATACCAAGATAGTATTTCTTTTTAAGGCAAATGGCTTCTGACATCACTCATGTTTGGAAAAAAAGCAAGTTAGATCATTCATGTTTCAAAATACCAGTTAGATCACTAATGTTTAAAAAGTCACTCATTTGGGCCACTCCATCAGATTTTTGAAGGGTATTTCTGTCCAAACACATTTTTTCCTCTCATAAGCACCAAATTTAACTCTTATTTACACATTGACCCCAATCCTGATATTACAATTTTTTCGAGTTCTTTTTTGATATTTTTTTCAATTTCTTTCTTTCTAGAAGAAAACATTGTCACACACTCACCCCTCCTATTAGTATCAAGTTCCATTTTTTCTTTTTTTCTTTTGTTATGAGGATTCACAATCACTACTCGTTGAGTAAGTATGCAAATAACTTCCGTCAGCTAATCCCACACAAGACACTCTTTGGATGACAAACTCAACTAAGAACGTATTATTAAGATGAATGAACACATAACTTGCAGTTTCAACCTCACCAATTGTACCAACTTATCTTTTTTTTAAAATGGGTTACCTTTAAAATAATTGATCTATCACTCTCCACTCACCGAACCTAAATTCTAGGAGAACGAAAGAGAACAACATATTTAATTATATTTTTCTTCATTTTCATCATTCCCCTCTCTCACAATTATAATACCCAAACAACAATAAAAAATTCTTCATCTCTTGATTCATCTTGATCCACATACACAATGGTGTTTCCCACGCCACCCCCACCCCACCCACCATCGAAAAAGCTTGAGACCCTCACACTAAGGGTCTTGACAGCTCCCTGCCCTGGTATGACATCAGAGATTATCACGGGATGTGCCTTACATAATCACGGGACTTGAGCTTGTCCGTTAACCACTTCGAAACACAAAATTCGCTTTCGATATAAATCGAACCTGAATTGTATGAAGATATAAAACTGTTTTCACTAGTTGAGCTATGTCGTAGGGAGCTCACCCCATCCACCCTCTATGTATATTTGTAGTGGCTTTAAGATGGACACAAACAGGTCAATGTCAAAAGGCTAGCAAAAACAGTTTTCTACTATTCCTCCAACAAAAAAGATGGCAGATGCTGCAAAATATGCACCCATCAATAATGGAACTCAAATCACAGACCTCAAATCCAAATTCTCTCTTCCCAACACCAACAAAACTGTTGTTTGTGCTTATACTTCTGTCTTTTTCTTCATTGCCTTCACCATTTTCTTGGCTTTTAGCTCATCTTCAAACTCTTCTTCTCCTTGGTTCTCAAACATCTTCACCACAACTTTTACTACTAGTAAAAATGGTTCTGACCAAAATGGTAATGATTCAAGAATTGCTAGATCTTCTGAACTGAATCAAGAACCTTCGCTTGTGAATAATGAAACAAAAAGGGATGATTTATATAGTAAAGATGCAGTTTTTATTAACAAAACCACCACAATTTTGCCCCCCAAAACACCTCAAGTTGGGAATATTGGTACTGTTGATAATGTAAATATATCAACAACAAAAGGGTCATCAAATTTGACAAAGAATCTTGACCAAGATGAAACCTTGAAGGCTAATAAGACTGATACCAAACAGGGGATAAAGGATATGGTTAAGGCTTTGGTTAAGTGTAATCTGTATGATGGAAATTGGGTGAAGGATGAATCATACCCATTGTATGAACCTGGTTCTTGTTTGCTGATTGATGAGAAGTTCAACTGTTTCAGCAATGGTAGGCCTGATCATGATTATTACAAACTTAAGTGGAAACCCAAAGGTTGCTCACTTCCCAGGTACTATAAAACCGATGTCTCTGCGACTCTGCCCCGTTGTAGTGTAGATTTTCCCCTCACGGATAGTGTAGGTTGTAGTATAGATTTTCCCCTCCCCGATAGTGTAGGATTTACTTGAGTATGATATCATTTGACAAAAAAAGTTTAGGTGTAATGTGATGCTGTTTTAAACTTTCTGTCTAGTTTCTATAATGTTCTAGTTCCTTCGGCAGCATCATATAAAATTTGGAAAGATACGGAGAAGATTAGCATGGCTCTTGCCCGAGGATGATGTGCACAAATCGAGAAATAGTTTCTATAATGTTCTATCACTATTTTTGATTGTTTGGTGCAGTTTTCGTGATTACTTACTTCCCTGATGATTTTCTTGTTCTTTCTGTTTGGTGGTGAGTCATTAATTGAATTGTACAGTTGGAAATGGTATATGATACACTGATGGCAACTTCAGTAGGATTGTTAGTAGCATTACAAGTTTACGACTGATTGATTTGGTGACTTTATCAAATGTCGTTTTCCTGCGAATATCAGAGAATCTTTTGCGGTTGATCGTTTTGATATTTCGTCTTTAACGTTACAGACTAAATGGCACGCATATGCTGGAATTGTTAAGAGGGAAGCGATTAGTGTATGTTGGTGATTCCCTCAATAGGAATATGTGGGAATCTCTTATTTGTATTCTGAGGAATTTTGTGAAAGATAAGAACAAGGTGTATGAAGAAAATGGGAGGGCTCATTTCAAAGGAGAATCTTCGTATTCCTTTATATTTGAAGTAAGTGAATCGTTAAATTATCGTCATGTCTGTTAGGTCAAATTATCAACAGAATTATGATGTTTGATGTAGCAGAACTTAACTATGCTGGCTGTCATTGTAGGATTATGCCTTCAGAGTAGAGTTCTATACGTCACCTTTCCTTGTTCGACAATGGGAAGTGTCTGAAGGCGGGGAGAAGATTGAAACTCTAAGGCTCGATTTAATTGGACAGTCTTCTGAGAAGTATAAAGACGCAGATTTCATTATATTTAATACTGGACACTGGTGGACTCATGATAAGACTTCTCGGGGGTAAATACTTGCAATTAATTTTCTTGTGGCATTGGTAATCTCGCTGTTGCTTAGTTAAGACATAATAATCATGCTTTTTAACTCGATGCAATGTTGCAGGAAGGACTATTACCAAGAAGGCAGCCATGTGTATAATGAACTGGATGTTCTTGAGGCTTTCCGAAGAGCAATAACTACATGGGCAAGATGGGTTGATTCAAATGTAAATTCTTCCAAGACTCATGTCATGTTTAGAGGTTATTCAGCCTCCCATTTCAGGTAACATTTTGATAAGAAAGACGACTAGAAAGTACTTGTCGGTATCTTTCATTTCATTGTTTGATATGGTTTATTTTGTCCTTCGACATTTATTTATCAGACTTTGTGTCAATCTGAGATCTGGGTTATTTGTTACAGAGGCGGTCAATGGAATTCTGGCGGGCAATGTGACAGAGAAACCGAGCCAATGAAGAACGAGAGATATCTCAGGCCATATCCACCCAAGATGGCGGTATTAGATAAAGTGTTGAAAAACATGAAAAATCATGTGTCTTATCTCAATGTCACCAGAATGACCGACTACAGAAAGGATGGCCATCCTTCAGTATACCGAAAACAACGTTCAACCGATCTGCAAGTCCAAGACTGCAGTCACTGGTGCCTCCCTGGCGTGCCAGATACGTGGAACGAGCTTCTCTACGCGGAGCTTTTGCGGAGCCACTTCCAAAATGGACAATACTAGAAAATATTGTATATTCCCTATTTTGTCGATAAGTAAAACATACACAATCATGGAGAGTTCACACAAATGTATATTCCCTATTTTGTCGAACCGAATGTAGATACAGAAAACCTGATGAAGATCAAGAGTTCGAGTTCATGTATTATTATCAGATGACAGAGAAAAAGTGAAAGAAGGAAGAGTACATAATGAGAAAGAAGGAGGATTCATTTCATTTTCAACATGTAAGGGACAGAACCATCGTTCTTTTTAAATAAGATATTGAACTATCCTTTTCGAATAGAACATTCAATTACTTCGATTTTAATCAATTCAACCAATTGTGTTCTTATAAACAAATTTACTGACATGTAACATAATAATCTTGGAAAAATTGTTGAAATTGTCCTCGATAGTATGACCGAGTTGCACTTTGGTCCCAATAGTTACACGTTGTACTTTAGTCCCCGAAAGTGGCAAAATATAGCACTTTAGTCCCCACGTCAAGTTTTCCATTAACATTCCATGTTTAGGCGCTCAAATTAGGGTAAAAATATACTTTTAAGACGTAAAGTTGATTTTTCGCCCCAATTGATGCTAAAATGAAACTCCACAACCCTAATTGAGGTGAAGAAGAAAGGGAGTTTTCGCGGGAGGGTTGTGGAGTTCCATTTTGGCATCAATTATTGGGGCAAAAAAAAAAAAATCAATTTTAAGTCTTTAAAATTATATTTTTACCCCCAATCATAATGCCTAAACCTGAAATGTTAATGAAAAACTTGACGTGTGGACTAAATTGCAACTTCTTAGCCACTTTCGGAGACTAAAGTGCAACCGTATAACTATTGAGGACCAAAATCTAATTCGATCATACTATCGGGACCATTTCAGCAATTTGAATTAATAATCTTTATTACTAACCTCTAGTTTCTTACAAACTAGCTTTGATCAGATTCTTGAATTGTTTGTTGATAGTGCATGCCACTCTCTCTATATAATATTTTAATAGTACTCACAATTGAAAATCTACCAATAAAAAATACTACTATTTTTTTAGTCTTGCAGCAGTTGTCTAATGATTCTTATAATAAACAAAAAGGGGCAGAATTATGTCTACGTTTGACCTGTTTGTGCCAATTTATCATATTCAATTTTATTGATTGAATTTCATATGTTTTGAGTATTAAACTATTATTCTTATACAACAACGACACTAAATGTGGCACAAAATGAAGAAAAAAATTAATATTGCAAGTCAATACATATCGGTTCAAAGCTTGCAAGTTGCAAACAATCTATAGCAACAGTACATTAGTTAAAAAAATAAAGAGATCTTCTCACAAAGTAGTACATACATTTTCAAAATCTTGTTCGAAAAATAAAAATTACTCCATATATCGTTGATTAGAGCTAATAAATTTTAAATTTTTGATAACTCATTATTAATAAAACTTAGTATTTGAACATAATAAAAGTGTAAAATAATTAATAATTTTTAGAAAAATTAGAATTAATATTGCACATAAAGTAATAGATAATGATATATTTTGTAAATTTCAAATCCGTAATACAGGATTACGGTTGTCGTACCACGAGTATGCAAAAGATCCGCCATAACTTTTTTCTTCTTTGATAATTAACATTATATTGATTCAAAACCCTATTACTTTTGATATACTTTTTGAATAAGAAGTCACATTCCTGTCAGACTGATTATGTTATTTTGACGACAATCTTGAGGAGATGGGCTTTAGGTAGACTTTTGTCTTGTGTTGTGTTAGAAAATTTCTCTACTCTTGTGTTTCACATATTCGATGTAGATGTGTTAAAACGCCTATATCAACAAAGTTCTAAAAAGACTTGGTAATAAATATTGTTTACCGAGTGTAACATCCATTATGAAGAGTGATTGGCTTACTTTGGACTCATGCCCTTGGAATGACATTGAAAAGGAACGCACAAAAATTTCTATATGCTTCAGTCGTTGGTAATCTCAAGTCTACACCAGACCAGACAATGCATATGTGGTTGAAGTATTAGGCAGATATCAGAGCAACTCGGACTTCGATCATTGAAACCCTGCAAAGAAAGTGTTGAGATAACTTCTGGGTAATTAATGAAGATTACATACTTATGTATTGATAGACTGTTAGTATATAGTGGTAGACTACTTCAACTCCAAATTTAGTGGCTACAGTAATTTTTACGCATCAGGATATGTATTATGCTAGCAAACATATGCATATCATGAAGTAATACGAAGCCTACCTTAATGGCCACTTCAACAATGGATGATGACATCTTTTAATGTTTTGAGGCTACTTCACATATGGTTGAGAATTTCATTTCAAGGTTAAGAGTTATTGGCTTTATTAGTTGGCCAATAAGAATTTATTGTGATAATTTAGCTGTCTTCTTGGCTAAGAATAATAAAAATGAAAGACAAATGCATAAAGTATCTAATCATAAAAGACATGTGTAGGAAAAGAAAGTGATCATATAGGATATTAGCACCGAATTAATGATAAATGATCTCTTGACTAAAGACATGCAAATTCAAGATTTAAAGATCATGTAGTTAGGATGGGACATGGTTCCATTATGTAACTTTGATTATATTTCGGGAATTAGAACTCACTTAATACAGAAAGCGTGAAACTATTATTCAGTTGGATAGTTTTTCATTTGGAATTATGCACAAATATATGATTATTCAGAAATTGATAGCATAGTGGAAACCATTATTGTTCAGGAGTCTCCAAAAAGTGTGGGTGTTATTCCAGTCTCTAATCCTTTTAAGATACTGGAAGGAGCTGATCCTGTGCACCTGAATGCTACTAAAAGAGTGGTGAGAAGTATGGCTCAGATTGTACAGAAGAATCAGTGTTGCAATCAGGAAATTGGTCCAGAGGTGAAAAAGCCTATGCAAAGGAGGAGAGGGAAGAAAGATCCCCCACCTTTACTATGAAGATACAAATCTGGAATGTTAGGGGCATGAATTGTGTGCACAAGCAATTCAGCCTGAAAAAAAGATGTAAATATTTTGATATTGTAGGTTTAATTGAAAACAAATTGAAAACTGATAATGTAGATGAAGTTCTCAAGTATATGTTTGATGGATGGAAGTATACTCACAATATTATTTCTGGATCTCTTGGTAGGATCATTATTTGTTGGAAGCCTAGTGTTGTGGATTTTGTTCAGATTCAGTGTGAGAGTCAGCACATTTTGGGTAAAGTTTGTCCTAAGGAAGGAGCTCCTTTCTTCTTGTCTGTTGTTTATGGCCTGTATTGTAGGAGGGATAGGAACAACATGTGGCTATCTTTGAGAAATGCTGCTAATGCTATTGGAGCTGAGCCATGGATTGTTGGAGGGGACTTTAATTGTGTAAGAACAGTGGAGGAGTCTGTAGGGGGAGGATCTCCTGATTGTGGAGCTATGGATGACTTTAATATGTGCATCAGGGACACTGATCTAGTGCAGCATCCTCATTCTGGCCATTCTTTTACTTGGTGTAGGAATTGGAGGAATGCAGGCATGGTGAGAACACTTGATAGAGTGCTCTGTAATTTTTCATGGCTAAACCATTTTAGGAATTGTGAGGTTGTTGTTACTGATCCTGGGGAGTCAGATCATTGCCCACTAGAGATTAATCTGGATTATTCTATTCCTAGTGATCCAAAACCTTTTAAGTTCCAAGCATTTTGGCTTAAGCATAAAGACTATCAATCTGTTCTACTGGAGGTTTGGGAGCAAAGGGTTGAGGGTAGTGAGATGGATGTTTTACACCAAAGGCAAAAGAATTTAAGACAGAGGCTGAGATGTTTTAATGCTGCACATTTTTCTCATACTAGTATTATGTTACGTGCGTTGCACGTGATAAATTTTTGAATAAATTGTTAACGATATATACTACATATATCAAAATTTATATGGATGTGTAACTTTTTACTTTTAATCGAGTTCAATGTCAGTTCATGTGCAATTTGTAACTTCCTCGAAGAAAACATCAAAAAACGAAAATTATACCATTGCACATGATTGATTTATAGTAATCAACAAACACAAGTGTACAACCATTATAATTTATAAATTTTTTACCAAATAATAATGAATTTAAAAAGGACATTTACTTATGCATTAACTAATATAATATTGATATACTTAAGAGTACTATAGTATTGATATACTTAATTAAAGATATCCATATATGGATAATTGATATACTATATACCAATAAAAATATCTAACAGACTACATGCACTCACGTATACGTTAAAGCTTATTATTAAAATTCTTCATATGTAGATAATTCATAGATAACGATTTAATAAAAGAGAATGAAAATTATCTCATATGATAAACACTTCAAATGTTATAGTTTTTCATCACTAATAGATAACTGAGAAATACTATGAAATATTATTACCACTACTGGGTCATCGTTGCAGTAAATATATAAAGTTAAGCAAAAATATCTAAATTTAAAAATATAATAAAAGAATCATTTACATAAGAACCTCTCTTTTAAAAGTGAGTTTGTTACTAACTAAAATAATTGATACTTTTTCAACTATATCTATCTCTTTGTAGTATATATAGATGATGATTTTAAATCAAATAATATTATTCATAAAAGATTAAAAAAAATTATATTTTTTGGATTAACTCATATTTGTTACTAATAATACGCATATGAATATATGATAGTTCACCATTCTACTTAGTGTATTTTCTACGTAATACTAAATAACTACATTATATTAATATATGTGATGATGCATATGTGCAATATATAAAAATAGTAATTGACTATAATTTCAACGAGCCATACAAAAGTACATACCAAAGCTTTTGCAATTCATCTTTGAAAGAAGATTATGAGATTATGAGACACACTAAGACGAAGTTACATAACATGTTTTGGGCCTTAGATAGTATCAGGATTATAAGAACTTCATCTAATCGCCTGTTATTATTTCTTCAAATATCTATTCATAAAGAAATATAAGCCATTCGCTAACGCGTCTCTTAGATAGTTCTCTTGTAAAACAGTTACCTTGATGTTTTATTCGTATAAAAAAGATAGTTAATCAAATCATAAAATCAATATAATTGTTCTTCTTATTTTTTTGTTTTAAATTGATCTTCTATAATGAAAAGAATTATGACATTGATATAAAAAGAATGTAAAAAATTAATTTGAAGTCATCAATATGATTTTTAATACTAAAATAATACAAACATTATTACACTAAAATATAAGGGCTTTAATACATTCACATATAGTTGAATCTATAGTTGAAAGTAATATTTTAATAATAACTTTAATATAATTGCTTTTATATATAAATTAGCGATGAGAGTATGAGTGCGATGGTATTACACTTAACTATTACAATAAATTTTGAAGTAATATACAATTAAAGTACATATGAGCTAAATTGTCAACAAGGTTTGAAATTATAAATAACCGAAGACCTCCTTTTTCAATAATAACTTTAATACAACTTGATGACTACTTTTCCTAAAACAAATAACGAATAAAATATATATTAATCATGAAATTGTAAGGATCAAAATTCAAATAAAATTAGATATGTAATGGTAATAATTTTTTAAACTAATTGTAAGATTTATATAGTTTGATGACTACTTTTGCTAAAGTAAACTATGAATCTAACTTTTTTTACAATTTACATAGTTGACATTCATATGTCAGTCATATATTATACAAAATTGAATATATTGCTAATAAGTCATATATACATACATACAAATACATATTTTAGCCTTATTTGAGTATCAATCATATGATTGAAAAATCTTATAAAGAAACAATGAATTTACAATGAAAAAGTTGTATATATTGATTCTAAAAGAAACTAAAGGGTCATATATAATTACGCAAATTAACCCAAACATTTACTCCCTCTATCGCTAAATGATAGACCCATCTACTTTTTTACGGTCTCCAAGATACGACGTAAAACATAAATATTTTTAATTTTACAAGTGTAAAAATGATAAGAACTTGATATTTCAAAAATATATATTGAGACGAATCTAACAAGATCTCATATGACTATATTATTTCTTATCGAGTAATAAAAATTTACGGTAAAAACTTTCGAAGTTTGACCCAGAGTCAAAATGGCTCTATTAAAAAGGGATGGTGGGAGTAATTTATATTAACTTATATGAATTTAATTTATATTTCAGTAAAAACAATTTTAATTTTTTAATTTGACTTTTGATCCTTATAATTTCATCATGTATACATATATATATATATGTATATATATCGTTTTAATATATAATAAAATAACACTCTTACAAAATTTAAAATAATATTATATGTAGATTGAGCTTACGATAACATTAAAGAAATATTTTCATAATATTTGAGTATTATATATCAATAGAAGACATATTATTATTTTATGCATAAATAAATTTATATAGAAAGAATATAAAAGTCATCAGTTAATTTTACATATCTCATCCAAGTTTAATAATTAAATAATATTATATGAATGTATTTTTTGTTTTATATATAGATATATTAACCTTTATATATTGATCATATTTCTAGTTTTTATTGTGAATGAACTAACGATAATTCATAAAAGCAAGTAAAGAACTATAATATAAATGAAATCTTACATTGAGAAGTCTCAACAACAAACCAATATTCCTGATGATTGTATCAATTGTACATTGTATGTCCAAACCTGTAGATGAAAGATAAAACCGATGTTAGTTGATAAACAACAGAGAATTTGTGCAAATATGATTTTTTTTTTCTTAATCATCGATGTTAATGAATATGAAAAAGTGAACTGCTCGAACAAAAAAATGAATTTACTTTAGATGAAAGACAAGAAAAAATGATAATAGATTGAAGGATATAAAGGAATGTTAAAAGTAAGGTAATTCAAGATATAGTGTTAAAACACATTAATTGAGTGTCATTATTTCTCAAAAACATTATTTATTCTCATTATTTTTTAAATTAGATTTTTAATTGACATTATTACCAACTATATAGTGTAGTTTTAAAAGTTAAATGTTATCTTTAGTAATTGTTGTATCTTTTGAAGATCTTTCTACTAATTTTAACTTCTAACTTTTGTTATAGTCGAATTTGAACTCTTATAAATATTTAATAATTTTTACAACTTTTGTGTCTGGGTATTGCTTTTTGATCTCATAATATGCATATTGTCATTTTTCATCTCTCAATATCAATTGATATTTTGTAATTAAATCATGTAAAAGAAATAGTTCTCCATATTATCATCTTTAGAGCTAAATATTATTTTGATAAATATGAATATTTTTACCTATTTTTTAGACTCTCGTGGAATATTAAAAACTATTTGAGCATTTAGGTTATGTCATTAATAAATTTAATGGAGAGCCTTATACTCTTGATGATGTGATTTTTATTGGCTCTTGAAATTCTATATCTTGTTATTATCACAAGGATTGTTGAAAATATAGTATTTGAATGTGCTATAAAATCAAATTGTATTAGTTTAATTTGATTATATATGCTTAGTTTTATTTTGATATAATTATTATTAGATAAAGTAGAATTGGCTCATGAAAGTGATGATCCTAAAATTACACTAAATAACACATTTAATTACATTTATTGTGTAGGAAATGATAACACTAATAACGGTAGTGATTCACCTTCTCTGAGTTATTTGCATTCGAATGAAATAATGTAGTTGTGGCCAATAATTAATTGATACAATTGGTTGAGATGATTTTTTTATTTTTCAAATAATCATTAATATTACTTAATAATGTACCCATCCCTTCAGCTTCTCATTAAAAGATACATAAAATTGAAAAATTAAATTAATAGTAATATATGAATGGGAAGGGGTAAAATAGTCTTGACAAAATGTGGAAGAAACACCTAAGGGTGTTGGCTCTTTTATAAGTATTATAGATTAGTTCAAGGGTGGTAGAGAAACAAGTTGAGTTGGATAGATTAAAGTGCAAGATTCTGGATGGCTGCACTGATGAAGATGTGCTTATTGAGGCTGCAAATGTTGAGCAGGATTTTAAGAGGCTAAGCATGGCTGAATTTCAATTGTTTCAAGCCAAGTCTAGGGTACAATGGTATAAGGAAGGGGATGCCAATACTTCATTCTTTCATAGGTCCACTAAGATTCATCAAGCTCAGAATAAGCTTACAGCTATTAAGAACAGTGATGGAATACTTGTACAGGATTATGAACAGGTCAAAGAAATTGCAGTTGAGTTTTATAGGAGTTTATTTGAGGCTCCTCCTCATAGTGGGAATATTGAGGATGAGTTAGATAAGCTGGCTTGGAGGAGGATCAGTGATGAACACAAAAATATGCTTAAGCTTCCATTCTCTGATGCTGAAATTGAGAGAGTGGTGCTTGGAATGAAATCAGGGAAGCCCCTGGGCCGGATGGATTTACAGCTGAATACTACAAGGAATCATGGCCTATCATCAAGAATACTGTTACTAAGGCTATTCAAATGTTCTTCATTACTGGGCACATGCCCAAGTATTTAAACAACACCATTCTGGCCTTAATTCCCAAGGTTCCTAATCCTCAATCTATGAAGGAATTCAGGCCCATAGCATGTTGCAACACCATTTATAAATGCATCACATCTCTCCTAGCCAATAGATTGAAGCAAACTCTGGATAGTGTTATTGGTTTGCAACAAACAACATATATCCCTGGCAAAAACATTTATGATGGTGTGTTACTTATGCAGGAGATGGTGTGTGGTTATCAAAAGAGAGGAGGGAAAGCTAGATGTGCTATGAAGATAGATATTATGAAGGCTTATGACACTGTATCATGGGAATTTCTTTGGGCTGTCATGAAAAAAATGGGATATCCTGAGCAATTCATTTTTTGGGTGAAAAGGTGTGTTACAACTCCCTGGTTCTCTGTTGCTCTTAATGGCAGTCTTCATGGCTTTTTCAAGAGTTCAAGAGGATTAAGGCAAGGTGATCCCATTTCACCCTATCTTTTTATCCTTGTCATGCAATGCTTTACAAAAATGCTATTGAATGAGACTAGGTTTGAATATCATCCTAGATGTAAGGAAATTCAGCTTGTAAATGTGAGTTTTGCTGATGATCTTTTTGTCCTAACTGCTGCAACTGAGAATTCTATGAGGATTATTAAGAATGTGCTGCATAGATTTGGCCATGTATCTGGCCTTCATCCTAATTTGAGCAAAAGTTCTTGTTACTTTGCTGGTGTGGAAAATGATCAGGCCCAATTCCTAAGCAATATATTGAATATTCCTATGGAATCACTTCCTGTGAGGTACTTGGGTGTGCCTCTTACAACCAAACAGCTTAGCATTTGTGATTGTAGGGTGTTGGTTGTTAAAATAAAAAGCAAAATTAATGGATAGGGCAGCAAACATCTTAGTTTTGCAGGAAGGATGGTGCTAATTCAGACAGTTTTGTTTGGGGTTTACAACTATTGGTGTCAAACTACTTTTCTTCCAAAGAAAATTGTTGCAGATATTGAAAGAATGGTGAGATCTTATTTGTGGGGCAGCAAAGATAGTGGCAAGTATGTGGCTAAGGTCTCTTGGTACAAGGTCACTCTTAAAAAGGAAGAGGGTGGGCTTGGTTTGAAAGCTGTTGGAATATGGAACATGTCTTGTATGGCCAAGCACCTCTGGCATTTGTGCTGTAATAAGAATGCACTATGGGTTAAGTGGGTTAACACTTTTAGGCTCAGAGGACAGTGTATTTGGGGGCTGAAATCTAGGAGTACTGATTCATGGATTTGGGCTAAAATGCTACAGCTAAGAGACCATATTAAGCCATATGTTAGAATGGAGGTGAAAAATGGTATGTCTATCAACTGTCTCTATGACAATTGGCATAAGCAGGGGGCTCCAGCTGACTTCCTGTCTTCTAGGAGCATTAGGAGGTTGTGTATAGAGAAAGAAGACTCTCTTGTTGATGCTAAAAGAAAGCTGCAGATTATAGGTAGAAGAAGAATTAGTGCCAGTGCACAAGGCTTTGTTGCTGAGTTTCCCATGCTGACTGATTCTGCTGATGATGTGTTAGTCTGGTTTGGACATAAAACTCATGTTTCCTCAATTGTTTGGGATACTCTTAGGCATAAAGAAAGTAATGTAAGGTGGTGGAAAGTGGTGTGGTACAAGGGGGAAGTGCCCAGATACAGTTTTACACAGTGGCTAGTGTGTCAAAACAGGTTAGCTACTAAGGATAGACTTCACCATTGGGGAGTTGTGCAAGATGACTTGTGTGTGTTGTGTCAGGGTCACCAAGAGACTGCACAGCATCTGTTTTTTGAATGTGCTTTCTCTGCTGCCATATGGAGGAAACTCTTGTTGTATCTTCATGAATATCATACTCCAAGGAAGTGGGAGGAAGAAGAGCAATGGATCATCAATAAAGGCTTGGGTAAGTCGTTTAGAAGTCGATTGCGGAAGCTATGTGCATCTACGGCTATATATCACATCTGGATGGAGAGAAACAAATGCATTTTTGAGCACACACAACACAATGTTGAGCAGGTTATAGCTAGGTGTTTTCATTCGATTCGAAGTTGCGTTAATGGTTGGGATAACATTGTTAGAAGTAAGGCTAATTGGAGCTTGTGTCTTGAATGGAATTTCTGTTTGTCCATTCTAAGACATTAGTTGCCTGCACTTTTTGTAATCTCCTTCTTGTTTTCAATAAAGCTTAGTTTAAAAAAAAATATATATATATATATATATGATTATTAAAAATTATTATTATGTTTTGACCAAGAGTATACATAGGTTACTTATTAAGGTAAAGTGCGACTAGTGAAAAACTAAGTATATGTAATAAATGAAAATTAATTTTCACCCATACTGAGAATTTGTCGCTGTGATTTGTTCACAATTTTTTTTATGTAATTGGACCAAGTGGGTGAATGTACAATATTTTCGTTACTAACAAAACTACTCCCTCCATCCCTTTATTTTAGAATCATTTTGACTTTTTGGGTCAAATTTCGAAATTTTGACCGTAAATTTTATTAATCGATAAGAAATAATATAGTTATATTGGATCTTGTTAGATTTCTTTCAATATATATTTTTGAAATATCAAGTTCTTATAATTTTTACACATGTAAAATTAAAAATATTTACGTTTTAAGTCGTGTCTCGGAGACCGTGAAAAAGTAAATGGTTCTTATAAAAAGGGATGGAGGGAGTATTATATTAAGTATTTCTTTAGTTGATTTGGAAAAGGACAATTATCCATTTAATTGATGAGTTACCTGTTGACCATAAAAATTATTTTATCTCGATTTAAATCTTCTTTCGCCATAAGTCCATTACTGGTCACTTTAGGGAATTATTATTATTATTATTAATTTGTTTTGACCAAGGGCTTACATAGTTTACTCATTAAGTTAAAGTACGACTGGTGAAAGACTAGGTATATATAATAACGGTTTTTCTAAAATGTGCCCTTAGGGCACGGGTTAAGGATTAAATATGGCAACAAAATTAAATGTAAGATTAACTTTTTGCCCATATTGACAATTAGTCGTTATGATTCGTATACAGATTTTTTATGTAAAAGGATCAACTGGAAGAATGTAAGACTTTTCCGTTATTCAAAATCAATTATATTAATATTTGTTTAGTTGATTTGGAAAATGATAATGATTCATTTAATTGATGTGTTACATGTTAACCATAATAATTATTTTATCTCGGCTTAAATTCTTCCCGCCACATACCATGATTTGGTCAGTTTGCCCTCTGAAGTCTTAAAACCAGTTAGTTTACCCCCCGAACTAAATTATAAAAAGTTAATATTTCAAAAATATATATTGAGACGAATCTAACAAGGTCCCACGAGACTATATTATTTCTTATCGTTTGATGGGAATTCATGATTAAATTTTGTAATATTTAACTAACAAAAGTCAAAATATGACAATCATTTAGGGACGGAGGGAGTATTTTATTTACCATATCGAGTCCTCCATTTCCTGGTTTTTGCTAGAAAGTTTCCCAGCCTCATCAAGCTAAAGGAATGGAAACTCTTTTGGATGCAAAGTCAAGCATATGATGTTGTTCTAAATTGGCGAACAATTTTGACGGATTTCTCTACGGACTCCTTTACGTTCCCAAAATTTTGTAATAGAGCAACTAGTCATTATGTTTATGATCCATATACTTTTGTTTTTTGACAGAACATTAACAGAAAGGATTTAATCCTTACCTTGTGATGTAGTTTACTCTTTCTATTTATAAAAAAAAAAGTATTATTGTATGATCATGGAGAATTATAATCTTACATAATAAGGGATTGTTGGTGGATGAAGTGGTTTGAGAAGATGATACAAGAAGTGAATCAGTGATAGTTGATTTATTTGATTATTTATGAAAAATGACAAATTTTAAATACTGCCTCCATTTTTTAGTTGTCGTGCTAACTATTTGTACACAGATTAAGAAAAATTGAAAAATAGAATAGATTAAGAAAAATGAAAAGTAGTCAAAAAATATATTGAAAAAATGTAAAAATACAATTATTTAGAACCATATTCTCAATTTGTTGCTAATTTCAAGAAAAAAAAGTAGTCAAAAAGTGCATTAAGAATGTAACAGTATGATTTTCAATGTTAAAACGACGACTATTTTAGGACAAAAAAAGTGTCAGGACATCAACTAAAAAGGAACGGGAAAATACTTAATAAACAAGTTTAGAGGAGCTGAATAACTTAATTTTCTAAATAAGTAAATAATAAAGTCTATTTTCTTAAAATAAATAATTCTTTATTTAACATTTTAAGAGGACGATTGTTACCTATATCATATTCCTCCATTGCCTCTACTCCTGTTCAGTTATAGACAACACAAGTGCTCCATTCCACTCTAATATTAATGGTACCATGCAAGGGTTTATGTACATCACGAAATGGACAACGAAGGAATTACCGAATATGAAATACCTACGATTGATGAATACAAAAACTTAATATAGATAGTAGCACAGGAAGGTTAATTTTCGGGGAAAGTAAACGTCTGCATATTGTTAAATTTATCTCAGGAGCTCCAGGGAAGTCCGAGTAACAAATTTCGTGAACTACATCTAGTTGAAAGCTAAATTAATGAAGTCTCCTTCTCCTAGGTGCACGTGACTCGCCACTATCCAAATCTGATATTCTTGAAGGCTCATTTCTTCTCCTGGACGATGAAGTGGACAAGGACACATTAGATTGTATCTCAAGAGCAGTATCAACTGTTTGGCTTTCTGAGTGTATGACAGCGGCTATGCTTGACATAGAATCTCTATCATCGACTATCTGCAGTCGCTCCTGATTTGTTTCTACAGGATTGGGTTGGAAATAAGATTCAACTAACCTTTCAGCAGACATAAAACCGGATGTAAGATTGGATATACTGGCAGCTTGATATGAATTTGATCTTCGCTGTAAGAGGGATGCAAGTCGGCTTTCTCCCGTCTCCAAATTGGTGGGACTACCGCTTCCTGTTAAGTCGATGACATTTTCTGGTTGGACTGTTGACTGTTGTTCTCTTCGCAATCCCCTAGAAGTCAGTATCCTGCTAAGCAACGAGCTCACAGGAGACGCATTATGATCTTCAGCATTCTGGGGGACCTGGTTTAAATCCCTGGACAACTCAAATCTAGTCCCTAAACGTCGAATCATTTCCTCCATAGGGATAGCAAAAGCTGACCTCTGAATGGTTTGCCTCCAGCTTTCAACCCGCCGAGCCTGAGGCCTATTAGGGATTTTCACGCTGGAACCGTCCTCCTCCTCGCCAGTACTACTTCCACGACCATATATAGGTGTGACATTTTTTACTGTTACCTCCCCTTTACATACTGGACATTCTTTAGCATGTGAATGTTTATGCAACCACCTATAAAGACATGGCCAACAAAACAAATGACCACAGCAAGTCACAACAGGGTCCTTGGCCAAGTCCAAGCAGATGTTACAGTCGAAAAAGCTCATTTCATCACCATTACCTTTTTCAACGACATCCTTCTTTGCCAAGGCCTCATTTTCCAGATAACCATTATTATTTTCACAAATTTTAGTCGCTTCATTCGACCTACCCTCAGTTGCAACACTACCCTCGCCAGCCTGTAAAGCACCCCCATCACCAATTACTTCCATGGCAAAATTCCTGGCCTCAGACGAAACCTCAACATTTTGCCAAGCATCATATCGCCACCTCTGATGCCGCTGCCTAACTTCTCTAGTATTCAGATTGGGTACATTTAACCATTCTTCCAAGCTAATGCGCTCCACCAGCGGATCAGCCAAAGGTCGAGTATCATCATTCTGTTGATCGACTGGCCCCAAATTAAGATCAAGATTCATAGTATTCTGCGTCTCACCAGCCATAATCAACTTCAACAATGCCTTATTCTCTCCCCTTAATCAACCAAATCCTAAAAATAATCTCACTTTGTGCGAACCAAAACAAATATTAATTCAATTTGACCGATGCATCGATTACACACAATATCAAAGCAGATTAATCTAAAAAAAAAGTCACCTCTCAGAACTGAACTTTCGTGACAAAAGCCAACATTCTTTAAATAATCTATGCCAATTCAAATAGGAAAACATAAATATAATATCCAGATGAACACAAACCAAAAATCGAAACTAGAAGCGAAAACCATAACCCTTTTTGGCAAAGTCAACCCCTAGCAAAATCTCAAATTACTCAAATTTTGAAGTAAGCAACTAATTGAGCAACTATAATTATGACCCAAAAGTACCCTTTTAACAAAAAAACCCAACAAATCATAAATTACATAACCACTAAATCAACCTAAATTCTAGCATAAATCAAATTGGCAACTCAAGAAATCAAACATATGCAAAGAGAGTAAAGAAATACGAAAAAAATCATAAAGATCGGATCTTTTTCCAACTTACATAGCAAAAGACTTGGGTTTTTTGAGCTGCTGCTGAGATAATAATGCAATCTTGAAATTGATGAGCTTGATTTGCCATCAAGGATTATTTGTTTTTATTACTGAAAAATATCTACTTGAGCTTTATGGATGCTTTTGGAGAATTAGGTTTGTGTTAAAAGTGTGAATTTTGGGTATGTTATTGATTGAGGGAAACAAGAATTTTGGTTGGTTGGGGGGAGGGGGGAGGGGTGTGGAATTTCAGCTAATGGGTGGATAAGTATTAAATTAATAGTATTACACGTATTTAATTTATCGGAGCTATTAGAGGATCTATTTTTTGGAAAATTTGAGTCGAAGGAGTAATAAGAATATTAGTGAAATATCTTTCACAATCCCTGAATAGATTGTTCACTACTATGTTGAGTTGTGAAGCCAATTTCGCAAGAGATTGGAGGTTTGGTCGGTACTTGGGAAGTCCCGACCATCATCCGGAATCAGGTACTGTTATTGTGTATCCTGTTTGGTAGATTGAACTGCTATAGCAATATGACAGTCAGTGTGCAGTAAATGAAGAACTGAATAAAAGGGACACAAAGTTGGTAACCCAGTTCCGTGTCAACGCACGTACATCTGGGGGACTGCCTGTCCAAGGGAAAAACTTCACTATACTGAGATTTACAAGGAAGGTCTTACTCTGTACGCTCCCCGTACACCGTTGTCTAAACCTAGACTCTTCTAGATGAGATCTACCCCTACAGAATGTATCTCCCGATACTTACAAAATCAAAGGTGAAAGGTAGAGATTAAAACATCACTATTGATAATACCTAATGGTGGTACATCAATCGGAAATTCAGTTAGAAGATAGATATGATCTTCTAACACATCTAGACGACCTAGCACTAAACTAAGATAATAAAATCTTCTTCTATTGCTCTTGTGCTCTCTACAAAAGTCGACATCTTCCAGCTACGGTGAGTGCTCCTTTTATAGGCCTAGGTCACGGGCCTTCTTGTGTATCTTGACGGGCTAGGTCAATCTACATTAACTCTCTTGAATATCACATAAGGTAATGTGAATCTTGGCCCTTGGCATCTTGTCATTGATTACGCCTATTAGTAACAAAAGTTACCATAAACGAATCCAACATAATCCCGCTCCATAATGACAAGATCTTTCCTAATCCATGTTTTCCTTTGTCCACACGTTGTTGACCTACGTCCAAATCTTCAACGTGATCTTCCGGGATCTTCCGTATTTGCTCTTCATGAATTAGTCTTTAATGTCTTTAATGCTTAACTCCGTAATGATTCTTCTTCAGCTCACTGTTATACTTTCATTTTAATAGATGGTATAACAGTTGGTCTCTTCAGGAAAAACGTGACCAATACACTCTGTGCACTCTTGTGCAACCAACACTCAAGGTGTGCTTTCAAACTCCCCCTTTGGGCATGTTTTTCATGACAAATGCCTTGTTTGTTTTCAGAGTGTAGAGCAAGTGTTTAAAGGCATACATTGGTTCTAGTAAACCAGATATCAGTTCAACCATCAGTGATGTGGTGAACACAGGCAGTCAGATGTTTTTGAAAACATCTCATATTGGTTCTAACAAACCAGATATCAGTCCAACCATCAGTGGTGTGGTGGACACAGGCAGTCAGATGTTTTTGAAAACATCACATAGTGGTTCTAACAAACCAGATATCAGTCCAACCATCAGTGGTGTGGTGGACACAGGCAGTCAGATGTTTTTGAAAAAACATCAAATGTTGCACAAAGGCACAAATATCCTAAGATAGTTAAACAATATCCTAAGATAGTTAAAGATTGTTCAGCAGAGTAAAAACTAAAAGAAATATTGTTTGCAGCAGAAATAATAAACACTAGACAGTTGCTTCTTCTTCTTCTTTCTTCTCCCCCTATTTGGCATAAAAAACATAACCAAAGGCCAACAGGGGGGGTCTTCACCCACAGCTACTCATCATTGTCAGAGTCAGCAGGCTTGGCAGTCAGCTTCATGTGCTTGATCTGTTCATCCAGTGCCTGTACCAGCAGCTTTTTCTCCTCAATCTCCTTGATCAGTCTGGCTCTCTCCTCAGTTCTGGCAGCATACAAAGCTCTGACAGCATCATCTTCAGCATGCATCTTAGGTTCCTTATCAGCTTTGTTGATTTCACAATCCAGTGGATGGCTTCCCATTAGTTTCTTACTCAGGATCAAGGGTTTAGTCCACACTCCAGCTCCATCAGATGGCTTTACAATAGCAGGATATTGACTTATCATAATTGTGCATAACAAAGCAGGAAAGCCAATAGACTTGAAGGTGGCATTGGACATAGCATGACTGGTGATTTGATTGAATACTAGCTGCCCAAAGTTCACTGTTTCACCAGTCCTAGCAAGAAACATGACTCTGGCTAATGTTTCACTGACATTTGTGTTGTTGGATGAGGGAATGATGCAGGACAGTCCTATCTTGTGGAAGAGAGTATGTCTGAGACTGAGGGAGGAGGCTTGCAGCTGTTGTCCTTTCTCTGGCCATTTCTTAATATAATCAGCAGTGAGCTCACTGATAATGTCATTTAGACTGAGATGCTCCCCTGTATATCCTTCATTAGCTCTCATATAAGCTCTGTGGATCACCATTGGACTGAACTTTATCATCTTGCCTCTTACTTTAACCTTGTTGTACATTGGGTGAGTGGGATTCTCAATATCCTCACTAATGCTATAAACAAACTCCTTAACAAGCTGGGGCCAGTACTGTGTTTGTTCTGGGATGATATCCAGTAAGCCAGCTTCAGTGATGATGTCCATATAGGTGGCTATGTTTTGAACAGCCTCTGAGATATGTTTTTCTGGAATGATAGTCCTATTGGCAACAATTTTCCACCTATCAGTTTGATCAATCCCAATAAACTCAGTGTTGTCAGTGGGATCATCATCCTCAACCACCTTTTTCTTGCCAGACCTGGTTCTGGATTCCAAAACTTTTTCCTTTCCTTTTGACTTCACCTTCTTTTCCTCCTCATCAGAACTTGTATCAACAAGTCCTCTGCAAGTAGATTTTCGCTTTGATTCACTAGGCTCAGATATGTGAATCCCCTCAACCTTCTTCCTACTGCTATAATCAGGGGTAGCAGCCCTCTTTACCCCTTTCTGTTTCTTCTCAATTTTTCGTAGGGTTTCCCTAAATTTCTCAGATTGAACCCTAACCTTTTCAAGGGAAGCTTGAATATTCTCATCAACACACATCTCTCTGACCTTTTCTTTCATTGCAGCCATACTGGCTCTAGTATGTCTCCTACCAACACTACTAGTAGCACTAATAACCTTAATGTCATCATCATCACTACTATCAGGCTCTTTCTTAATAGCAATTTTTGGTTTCTCAGAGGGTTTTTGGTCAGAATTCGAAACATCCTCTGTCTTAACATATCGAACAGGTTTACCCCCCTTTCTTAACACTCTTTTCTTTTTAGGGATTGAGGGATTCGATTTCTTGGCTCCTAAGCCACTGCTAACCCTAGGTGGAGACTCAATTCCAGAATCCGGCATAGTTGAAGGCTCGGAAGGTAAAACAGAGGAGATAGCACGAGTACCTGATTCAATCCAAGGGAGGAGTAGTACTTCACCAGGTCGAATCACTGCAGGTCTCTCTTCAACCACCAAAACCGCCAGCGGTTCCATAGGTTCTCCAGGAAATCTCATTTGTAGAGGCATGGGAACGTCATCTTCATCAGACCTTGAGTTGTTTCTTGAAGAAGCCATTGAGTTCTCTGTTTTTGCTTGAGGCAGAAAGGTGTGGCAAATGAAGAGTTCTGAAAAATAGAGTGTGAAAGATGAAGCAATGAAACGTTTTTGATATAGTTTCACATTACTCCACTTCCCACGTTTCCAGAAAAAGTTGCATGGGATGATGTCATTCCTGCAAAAAGCAACTTCCTCTCTCCAAGGGCTAACCGTAGCCTTTAACACCTTCCTGTTGTTATACCACTTAGTTGAGTAAGGCTTTGATTGATTCATTCTGAAATTTTGATTTTTCCAATTAAATACATAGTCCTCATGATGTTTTCTGGAATTCCAACTTAAATGATGACTTTGATCAATTTGGGCTTTTAATTTATTATACTCTTTTCTTAGATCATCATATTTATTGGCAAGTTTCTTTATTCTTTCCTGGAGTTCCTCTTGAAGAAATATACAATTTTCCTTTCCTGAACCTTGATTACCCTTTTCATAGTTTTGTGAGTATATGGGTAAATCATAGCTTAGGGTGGAATTATTCATGTCAAGCCAGTAGTCTTGAGCATCGGATGAGGTCCAGATATAACAGTCTTCTTTGGATCGTTTTCCTCTCATCATGAGTGACCTGGATTTGTTGATGACTAGGCAACTCTCTTTAGAAAATTCCACATGCATTCCAATGTCACATAACTGACTTATGCTGATGAGATTTGCAGTAAGACCTTGAACAAGCAAAACTCTGGTCAGTTTTGGAAGCCCTGGAACATTAAGAGTTCCCATTGCTATGACAGTGCCTTGATTCCCATCTCCAAACACCACTGCTTGTTTGATTGTCATTTCCAGATTAGTCAGGTGGTCCACATTACCAGTCATGTGTCTTGAGCAGCCACTGTCAAAATACCAAATCTCATGCTGGGGTGCCTTATCAACAGTTACTACCACTTGGCTTACCAGTTGTGTCTTAGGTACCCATATTTGTTTTAGCATATATCTGTTCTTTCCTTTGCCATAGACTTTGTAGCAGAAAGGAGCAATGTGCCCTCTTTTACCACAGTTGGTACATCTCCAATTCCTTTTTGCCTTCTCTTCCACTTGGACAGTTTGAGTGTGAGAGAACTTTGTTCTTCTTTTTGCAGCTCCTTGGTGTCTTTGTTGATTTCCATAACCTATCCCTTTATGATCACCAGGATGTTTTCCAAGAAGCAGAACTTCATTCAACATGTTGGTGCTGGGGTTCATCATCTTGATTCCCTTTTCCAGACTTGCTACTTTTCCTTCTAGCATTCCAACAGTTGATTTATATTCTAAATTTTCAGAGAGAAGAGATTCATTCTCAGATTCGAGTTTGTCTTTTTCTTCTTTTAGCTTAATGAAAGCTTTTGTTAAATTACTCCAGCTGTGAAAAAGATGTTTATATTCAGTTTCAAGCTCTCTGGCTGTCATATCATTCTCATCATCAGATATTTCATTGTCTTTATCTGCTCCATGAGGAATACAGGATACAAAGCACCTGAATAACCCTCCAGGATGACCAATCTGAGAAGAATTGGAGTTATTGCCATTGTCAAGTTGAGCTTCAAAGATGGAGAGGCTTCTGGTTATACAGGAGAATTCAATAGAGAGTAGGGGATCAACTTCTTCAATGGCTTTTACTTTCTCCTAAAATTTTGTAGTGAGAGAGCTCAAAAATTTCTTAGTGTAGTTTTCACTGTGACTCATCAGGCCAGTAGAAGAGAAAGATATTCCTTCTTTTTTGAAAACGAGTTTGTGCTAATTGAATAAATAGAGACTCTCTTCTTAAGAGAGTTCAGCACTCTCCTTTGTCATGAGCGGGATTCCCTGCAAAAGTATTTTAACAATACTTTCCGTAATATTAGTAGATCCTATTCGAACCACCCTTTTTCTATCCATATCGGCATTTCGTATAGAGGTTATTATCTCCTTGGGTTACAGGTGTAGTTTTGGGTGTATTGACCGCATCTTTTGGCGTAACTGGTTATTCCTTACCTCGGGACCAAGTCGGTTATTGGGCAGTGAAAATTGTAACAGGTGTACCTGAAGCTATTCCTTTAATAGGATCACCTTTGGTGAAATTCTTAGATTCACCAACTTCTGAAATCTGGTGAGGTAATTTTGAATGGTCTCATGATCATTCATTCTGATCTCCTGCCAGTTTGCCCTAATCTCATCAAGGTTGAGTGAAGGAATTCTTGAAGTACACTTCTCTTCTATAATTGACCAGGCTTTATGAGCACTAGTTTCCTCAGCTATAAGATGGAACAATGTGAGATCTACACTAGAGAGTAGTGCATGCAAGACTCTGTTATTGGCCAAGGCATCCTCTTCTTCAGCTTTAGTCCATAGAGTTTCTGGCTTCTCAGATGCTACTCCTTCGAGATACTCCATAGGAGGTTTCCATTCATTGATCACAGCCTGCCAGGTAGCCTTGCTTAAAGCCTTTAGATAAACAGTCATCTTAATTTTCCAGTGTCCAAAATCAGTATCTTCATGCAGAAGTGGGGGTTGAAGCCACCTTGGTCCCATTGCTACAGGATATCACGAAGTACACTCTGTGTGTCGAGTGCCTGCTCTGATACCAATTGAAATTGTGTATCCTGTTTGGTAGACTGAACTGCTATAGTAGTATGACAGTCAGTGTGCAGTAAATGAAGAACTGAATAAAAGGGACACAAAGTTGGTAACCCAGTTCCGTGTCAACGCACGTACATCTGGGGGACTGCCTGTCCAAGGGAAAAACTTCACTATACTGAGATTTACAAGGAAGGTCTTACTCTGTACGCTCCCCGTACACCGTTGTCTAAACCTAGACTCTTCTAGATGAGATCTACCCCTACAGGATGTATCTCCCGATACTTACAAAATCAAAGGTGAAAGGTAGAGATTAAAACATCACTATTGATAATACCTAATGGTGGTACATCAATCGGAAATTCAGTTAGAAGATAGATCTGATCTTCTAACACATCTAGACGACCTAGCACTAAACTAAGATAATAAAATCTTCTTCTATTGCTCTTGTGCTCTCTACAAAAGTCGACATCTTCCAGCTACGGTGAGTGCTCCTTTTATAGGCCTAGGTCACGGGCCTTCTTGTGTATCTTGACGGGCTAGGTCAATCTACATTAACTCTCTTGAATATCACATAAGGTAATGTGAATCTTGGCCCTTGGCATCTTGTCATTGATTACGCCTATTAGTAACAAAAGTTACCATAAACGAATCCAACATAATCCCGCTCCATAATGACAAGATCTTTCCTAATCCATGTTTTCCTTTGTCCACACGTTGTTGACCTACGTCCAAATCTTCAACGTGATCTTCCGGGATCTTCCGTATTTGCTCTTCATGAATTAGTCTTTAATGTCTTTAATGCTTAACTCCGTAATGATTCTTCTTCAGCTCACTGTTATACTTTCATTTTAATAGATGGTATAACAGTTGGTCTCTTCAGGAAAAACGTGACCAATACACTCTGTGCACTTTTGTGCAACCAGCACTCAAGGTGTGCTTACAGGTACGAAGCTGATCGACACTTGGGTCGGAACTTGGTCGGTACTTGGCAAGTCCCTAAGTCAACTACGAGAGGGGTCGGTACTTGGGTCGGTACTTGGGTCGGAGCTTGACCAAGTACCGATCACGGCAGATTCAGCAAGGGTTTCGGCGGATTTTGAGCTGTTTTGGGCTTCTGAAGGACTTTAGCTAGGGTTTGTCTTTTATTATAAATATAGGGCATTAGCCTAGGGTTCTTGCATCATATAGTATCACACAATATTAGACATAGAGTAGTAGAGAAACACTCTGTAATCAATCTCGTTCTTCATTAATAAAGATCTGCAGCAGCAACAGGACGTAGTCACTCACATCGAGGGCGAACCCGTATAAACCTTGGTGTCGTTTACTTTCCCGTATTTTACTTTCATTGTCATACGGGTTTCTTGGGGTTGGGAGAATTGGATTTCCGCATTAATTCTCAACAATTGGTATCAGAGCCTGGTTGTAGCTGTAACCACCAGAAACGATGACTGGAAGTGATGGAGGCGTGTCACCTGGAAGGTTTGATGGAATGGATTTCGCGTTCTGGAAGCTGAGTATAGATGACTACCTCTATGGGAAAGATCTGGAGGCTCCTTTGGGCGAGAAGCCAGAGGACATGGATGAAGCAAAGTGGGTTAAGCTGGACAGAAAGGTGCTGGGTATTATCAGGCCTTGTTTGTCAAGGAACGTGGCAGCCAACGTTGCCAAACAGACCAATACAAAAGGATTGATGAAGGTATTATGTGATCTGTATGAAAAAACCATCGAATAATAATAGGATGCATCTCATGAAGAAGTTGGTTAATATGAAGATGGCGGAAAACACTCCTATAGCAACGCACTTGAATGAGTTCAATAATACTATCAACAAGCTGGCCACTGTTGAAGTAATTTTTGAAAACGACATTCAAGCGCTAATTTTGTTAGCATCCTTACCTAATAGCTGGGAGCCAATGAGGGCGGCTGTTAGTAATTCAACGGGATCTAGTAAGTTGAAGTTAGAGGATGTTGCACAGCGTATCGTGGATGAGGAGATACGTAGGCTGGATTCAGGGGAGAGTGTTAGAGAAACGAAATCTGCTTTAAACACTGAAAGAGGTAGAAATCGAGACAGAGGAAATTGGAATAGGGATAGATCACAGAGTAGGGGAAAGCAGAAGATTGACAATGTTGTATGCTGGGGTTGTGGCAAATCTGGTCACATAAAGAGGCATTGTAACACATTGAGAGGTCAGGATAAAGATGAGGGGATTCATGTTTTGAATGACTATTCAGATGCTTTGCTTCTATCTGCTGATGCTTCCGTAGATTCCTGGGTATTAGATTCTGGAGCTTCGTTTCATACCACTCATGATAGGAATTTAATGGTCAATTATATTCCTGGAGATTATGGGACAGTTCGTCTTGCTGATGATGAACCGTTGGAGGTAGTGGGTATTGGATATATGAATCTGAGGTTGTCTAATGGTTCTACATGGAGTTTGAATAAGGTGAGGCATGTTCCGAAGTTAGGAAAAAGTTTAATTTCGGTGAATCAGCTGGATGGTGATGGGTTTAGGACTACTTTTGAGAATGGATATTGGAAGGTAGTTCGAGGTGCTATGGTTATAGCTAAAGGGCAGAATTCAGGTACGTTATACTTGACTGATGGTTCTCAAAAGAATACATGTAGTAGAATTGGGCATGATGGAAGGCAGGTGAGGTGCGACATGGGAGCTTCTATGAAGATAGATAGAATAACGGTCGGGAAATTCCTGTTCTTGATGTGCTGAGGAGTTCTAGGGAGATTCTGAGAAGCCATACAAGGGAAGCTGCATTGAAGGTCAGAGAGGTACCCCAACTGTCGGAATGCGAGACTTCACTTGGTGATGAATTGAAGACTGTGAATGAATCATCCGAGTTAGCTGGCGTGGTTCACAAGCCTGGTGAGAGGTATTCCCAATCCTCTGGTTATTTGCTAACTGTCGAAGGATGTTTTGATCAAACATCGAAGGTCAATGAATTGGATCAAGGAAAATCATCGATGTGGAATGGGAAAGAAGAAGAGAGAAATTCATTGATGACCAATCGAGCTTGGAGGTTTTCCAAGGTGTCTGGGTTGAAGACAATGGCAGGACATAGTAATTGTTTGAATGAAGGCAAAGTCCAACGGGGTAAAGGTATTGACTACTCACGATTCTCTTCGGTAGTCAAGTTGGAGTCATTCAGGGATGTTCTGGGATTGGAGAGGAAGGGACTGAAGTTGGGATCAACTTCAGTGGGAGTTCGGGGATGATGAACTCGAGTGGGAGTTGCTGCAGATTGGTGCTTGAAGATGGTGATCCGAAATATGTCTTCAAGTGGGAGATTGTTGAGTTGTGAAGCCAATTTCGCAAGAGAACGGAGGTTTGGTCTGTACTTGGGAAGTCCCGACCATCATCCGGAATCAGGTACGAAACTGATCGGCACTTGGGTCGGAACTTGGTCGGTACTTGGCAAGTCCCTAAGTCAACTACGAGAGGGGTCGGTACTTGGGTCGGAGCTTGACCAAGTACCGATCACGGCAGATTCAGCAAGGGTTTCGGCGGATTTTGAGCTGTTTTGGGCTTCTGAAGGACTTTAGCTAGGGTTTGTCTTTTATTATAAATATAGGGCAGTAGTCTAGGGTTCTTGCATCATATAGTATCACACAATATTAGACATAGAGTAGTAGAGAAACACTCTGTAATCAATCTCGTTCTTCATTAATAAAGATCTGCAGCAGCAACAAGACGTAGTCACTCACATTGAGGGCGAACCCGTATAAACCTTGGTGTCGTTTACTTTCTCGTATTTTACTTTCATTGTCATACGGGTTTCTTGGGGTTGGGAGAATTGGATTTCCGCATTAATTCTCAACATACTAGACCAAGAGATAAGTAACATTCATATCCAGATCATCAATGTTTGGAATTTATATTATGCAACGAGATAAATTTACTCGCTAAAGTAACCATTTCAGCTAATGGGTGGAAAAGTATTAAAATAATGAGTACTACACGGAATATTTTCTTTTCCAAGTGATATCTTAGTATATGAAAGAGTGAAAAAGTACTTCCGATGTTGTGGAATAAGAAGTTTTTGTACCTTAATGCACGTATTTAATTTATCGGAGCTATTAGATCGGGATCCACTTTTTGGAAAATATGAGTCGAAGCAGTAACAAGAATGTAAGAATATTATGGAAGCGATTTAATGATACATATTTATACAGAAAGATGCACTACGGGCTAATATGGTCAACGCTAATAATTGTCACTAATGCTAATAATGGTCAACTAATGAGTAATGATCGCTAATGTACAAGCTAATAACAGTGACACAATATATATATATATATATATTTACAACTTGCTAGCTCACTAATCCTACATCTCGCTAATACCCCCCTCAAGTTGGAGCAGGGAGGAACGACACACCCACTTGCGGAGTAAATAGAGGAACTTAGTCTTTCCAAGACCCTTCGTAACACTGTTCGCTAGCTGAACCTCCGTAGAAACATGAGTGATGCGCAGAGTACGGTCCTGAATAGCATCACGAACATAGTGACAATCAATTTTAATATGTTTCGTGCGTTTATGAAAGACCGCGTTCTGAGCAATATGGATTGCCGACTGACTATCACAGAAGAGAGTCATCCGGGGCGAATGCAACACGTCGAGATCGAGCAGAAAGCCTTCAACCATTTGAGTTCAGCCGTGGCAGCATCCATAGCACGATACTCCGGTTCAGCGGAGGAGCGGGACAAGTGTGTTGTTTCTTGGTCTTCCATGAAATGGGAGAACCGCCCAAGAACACAATCCACCTCGTAATCGAACGATGAGTCAAAGGGCAAGCAGCCCAAGGATATGCACCGTATAAGCTAAGTCATGACGGGTAAAAGCAAGATAAATCAATCGACCAACAAGACGTCAATATTTGTCAGCATCCGGAGCACCTCCCCCTTAGCCAAGGAAAGACGATGATTTTGCTCAATGGGAGAAGCACACGGTTTAGCACCCAGTAAGCCCGCCTCAGATATAAGATCAAGAGTGCACTTGTGCTGAGAGAGAAAGATGTCTTCCGAGTTGCGAGCAATCTCCACACCGAGGAAATATTTCAAGACCCCCAAATCTTTCATGTGAAAGCATCGACCAAGGTAATCTTTGAATTTCCCCAAGGCATTAGAATCATTCGCGGACACAATCAAGTCATCCACATAAACCAGAACATACAGACGAAGCAAACCTTTCCGTAGGATAAACAAAGAGTAATCAGGCTTAGATTGAATGAAACCGTACAACTTCAACGAAGCAGCCAACTTAGCAAACCAATAACGAGGAGCCTGTCGTAAACCGTACAAAGACTTCTTCAGGCGGCTGACCATCCCTGGTCGACTGGCATGGAACCCCGGAGGAAGGAGCATGTACACTTCCTCAGTTAAGTCACCATGAAGAAAGGCGTTATGAACATCCATTTGATGTAAGTCCCACCCACGAGCAGCAGCGACAGCTAAAAAAGTGCAAACAGTGACCATCTTAGCAACGGGAGCAAAGGTCTCGCGAAAATGAATACCCGCAACCTGATGTTTTCCAAGGGCAACGAGATGAGCTTTCAACCGTTCAACAAACCCATCAGAATTGTATTTGATCTTGTACACCCACTTAAACCCGAGAGCCTTCTGACCCTAAGGCAACGGCTCCATAACCCAAGTGTCATTGGCTTTTAAAGCAGCGATTTCTTTCCACATTGCCTCACACCAACTTGGTATGGACATCGCCTCCGTGAAGTTTCGATGTTCAGCACTTGTAACTACTGCTGCAAGAAAAAAACGGTGGCGCATAGAAAATTACTACAATTGACATAATGAGCTAGAGGATACGAGCTACTTAGAGAACCAAAAGAAGACGGACATGGAGATGAGGGACTCAAGAAGGGAATGGAGTGTGTGACGAAATCACTGTAGCGACCAGCCCCAGGTGGGCCCGCCCTGAGGTTAGGCTCGAGAACAAATCCGAAACCAGAGTCACCACGCGATGGATGACTCGATAAGTAAAGACAATTTTAAATGATTAAAGTGGTTTAAATAAAAGAAAATGAGAAATGTGAAAAATTCATGATGAGTCAAACGAGAGTAAAAAAAAATAGTTCCATCGGGTGTCAGTCAACTCCACATCATATAAGAAGTAAAAGAAAAGTGCAACATCTGATAACCCACGCAGGGGTAATTAGTCAATAAACATACGTAAAAACTCTACTCCAAATATGATGACTGAGGAAACTCCTAATGCCGTCCATCTCTCAACGATGCAGATACTAACTCTGCCGATCTAGCCTGAAAAGATAGGTCCCGGAAGGGATCAGCTCGACAGCTGGTGAAATCCTTCTCACGCGTGGCTACTACCCCACATACGTGATGCGAAAGCAATGAAGTACCCGAACAACAATAATAAACCTCAACATCAACAATAAATAGTCTAAACAACAATAACCAACAATAATCACATAAATGCAATCACTATATGCTCTGGATCCGGACTTTCGCACTGTACAACACTCTACCTAACCTCGCCTGCAGGGAGACTGACTCATCCACGCCACCTCTCCAACCACGCACTGACATCACCGAAGTGACCGGCTAGAACCATCCTGTCCTCTATCATCACCCACACCGTCACACCAACCACGCACTGATATCACCGAAGTGACCGGCTAGAACCGCCCTTAGTTGCCAGATCAGGACCACATATAACCCCATAACTATCTCACATATCATACAGTCTCATCAATGCTAACATGCTCATACCTTATCATATTACTCCACAATAGCCACAAAAATAAAAATATACATGCATCACATATTTGCGCTTTAACACAACATCTCATTCAAACCCTTAGGTCCATCTCTATCCTCAATTCAGTTCTCAATATCCAATCCAACAATATCATATTATAATTCTACAAATCATTATGCAATGCACATAACACACATACAGGAAGGTAACAACACGTGAGTTAGAACTCACCTCAAGCAAACAACAAGCAAAACTCACTCCCACGTCAAATCAGGAATCAGTCAAATAGTAGTACCTCAATTTCGTGGAGGAACTCGAGAGGAACTCGCCTTGATGGATGTTAGCACAAGATTGGAGCAAAAATCGAGTTTGAAGAATGAAGAATTTCGTCTGGAAGAGTGCAAGAAGCTACCGATTTGTTTTGCGGGGGTGGTAAGTTTCAATCGTGAAGGGGTTCAAATAGGCTGATGAACTGGGCTTTTGGGTCGTTAAGGGCTGGCTTGCTAAAGGCTGGCCCAAATATTTTATCGAGTCGAATATGATCTCCGAACAATTTTTAGCGAGTTTTAATGATCGAACTTAAATTAAATTTTACATATTTCAAATTATTATAACTTTAATTAATTAATTTAGGGCGAATTATTACAATCTACCCCCCTTAAAGAAATTTCGTCCTCGAAATTTAAATCGAACTACAGTCTCCAAATGCAAACAACAGATTACCATGCAACACGTAATCACTTTAGCAACCTACAAATCCATCGTCTGAATAATCACCGGTTACACCATCTCCAATATTTAAATTAACTATTCTCTTATTTAGATCAATCATGACGTCTCTTATCCCACTAACAAGCCTTAAATTTTACATGTTATAAAATATATACCTCCCACAATTGTCAACCTACTCCTCAACCAGTCGCCACAACTACTCCTTGTCTTAATAGTATACTGATTCCGTCTGCACCACTAGTCCCATAAGCACCCTTGCTACATGACCACAATAATATATATATAATCTCTCCGTTTCAACTTAATCCATCACAACCAGTTCCTTATTACCGTAATCAAGTACTCACGATCGCTGAATTCAAGCATTATTCTCGGTGCTAACTTAAAATCGTTTAGCCATGACTACACAACCAAATTTCGAACTCTAGTCTATATTCCCTTTCTATCATTGAACGTCACTTACCAACACCGATCCATACTTAATGGCATATCATCCCTACATAAGACTTCCCAACTCCCTTCAACCTAGAGTCATAATATATAAGTTTTTCAAGTAACAAAACATAGAGAACGGGAATATTGATTACGAAACCACGGGAAACAAAGGAATGGATCGCCCTGGAATCAACAGTACTCTAGCGCATCATAACCAAATAGAGAAACGATACCTGTCACCGCATGAGTAGCTTCTACAGCCCCTTGCTGGGACACCACATTAATCTGCCCTCTGCCAGCTCCCCCACTATTCTGACTACTACCCATTCCACTAGGATATGGTACCCCTGTGCCTCTCCCCGGACCTCCATGTCCTCCGAAACCTTCGCCCATATTCGCCTGATACTCACCTCTGGCTGAGCCTTGTGGAGCTGCAAAAGTCGGTGGTGCTGAATAAGTCCGAGTCTGCCGTCCCAGCTCACAATCCTTAACCAAATGCCCTGGCATCTGACAACGACTGCAGCTCCTGCTCTCCCGCCACTGTCCTTCCCAAGCTCTTAGGCACTCGGCCCTACAGTGACCTTTTCCGCCACATTGGTAACATGTAATCCCGGCTGCGGTCTGGGTAGTCCCACCCAGATACCTCGCTGGCCTGGCTGCCTGACGGGGTGCAGAGGAGTAAGCGACTGATGTAACTGGGCGACTAGCAGGAGTACTGAATCTACTGGGCCCTGACTGTCCTGTTATGCTAAACCCCCTCGGAGCCGGTGTATTGAGACTAGGGGACTCATATCTCGGCCTCTTCTCGGCCCATTGTTCCTCAGCAAGGTTTCGCTCCACCTCTAGAGCAACATCCATCATCACATGGAAGTGGTAATATGTCATCAGTGACATCCTGTTGCGAATCTCTCAGCGCAACCCCTCCTAAAACCTCCGAATCCTGGTCTCCTCTCCGAGGTGAACATCTGGTAACAGCTTACATAGCGCACTGAACCGACACTCATAATCTATCACAGAGCGCCCCTCCTGGGTCATAAGGAGCAACTCCCTCTCGAGCGCCCGCATCTGGCTAGGCGGACAAAACTTGGCCTTAAAGGCCCCCACAAACTCCTCCCACGGTATCTCCACCCCATCACCACCGTCATAGGACTTACGTACCAAGTCCCACCAATGACGGGCAGCGGTCCTCAACTGGTAAGTTGCGAACTCAGTCCTCATCACCCCTCTCACCCCTAACGGTCTGAAGATGACCTCCAGATCCTCCAAAAACTCCAAAGCCTTAATCGGCTCATACTCCCCCTCAAACGTCGGTGGCTTTCTCTTAAGGAAGTCAGTAAATAGCCTACTCTGAACATCTAGTGCTACAGGTGCCACCACCTGCACCGGCGCCTGTGCCTCGTCAATCCCTCCTGCTCCCTCTTGAATGCTCTGAGGAACCGCATGACTACTCGCGTCCTGCTGACCCAAACTGGGTTCAGCAACCCTAACTCCGCGGCCACGACCCCGGGCACGCCTCTCGGAGCACCCCAGTACCCCGGGCACCCCTACCCCTAGCAGTGCCAGTAGCACCCCTACCTGTGACTCTGGCAGAACGTCTCGTCTCAACTCTCGGCGGCATGTCTCCTCAGTCTACGAAAAATCGAAGAGGAAAACACAATCATACCCCTATCCACATGCTAACTCTTAAGGACACCACATACCCTATACAGTCTAGCAGACAGACACATAACACATAGGACCCAACAATCCTAGAACCTAAGCTCTGATACCAAACTTGTAACGACCCGCCCCAGGTGGGCCCGCGCTGAGGTTAGGCTCGACAACAAATCCGAAACCAGAGTCACCACTCGATGGATGACTCGATAAGTAAAGACAGTTTTAAATGATTAAAGTGGTTTAAATAAAAGAAAATGAGAAATGTGAAAAATTCCTGCTGAGTCAAACGAGAGTAAGAAAAAACAGTTCCATTGGGTGTCAGTCAACTCCACATCATATAAGAAGTAAAAGAAAAGTGCAACATCTGATAACCCACGCAGGGGTAAAATGGTCAATAAACATACGCAAAAACTCGACTCCAAATATGATGACTGAGGAAACTCCTAATGCCGTCCGTCTCTCAACGATGTAGATACTAAATCTGCCGATCTAGCCTGAAAAGATAGGTCCCGGAAGGGGTCAGCTCGACAGCTGGTGAAATCCTTCTCACGCGTGGCTACCACCCCACATACGTGATGCAAAAGCAATGAAGTACCCGAACAACAATAATAGAACTCAACATCAACAATAAATAGTCTCAACAACAATAACCAACAATAATCACATAAATGCAATCACTATATGCTCTGGATCCGGACTTTCGCACTGTACAACACTCTACCTAACCTCGCCTGCAGGGAGACCGACTCATCCACGCCACCTCTCCAACCACGCACTGACATCACCGAAGTGACCGGCAAGAACCATCCTATGATCTATCATCATCCATACCATCACACCAACCACGCAATGACATCACCGAAGTGACCGGCTAGAACCATCCTATCCTCTATCATCACCCACACCGTCACACCAACCACGCACTGACATCACCGAAGTGACCGGCTAGAACCGCCCTAAGTTGCCGGATCAGGACCACATATTGTTGGAATATCCCGGGGTTGCAAGACACAATGAACTACGATAGTTCATATGTCTAGAAAACCCTAATTCGTTGATCGTTAGAACTTACACAATAGAACTAACTCATAGAAGTATATGTTTAAAGATAGTGTGAATATGCTACAACTAACATAATCAAAGAGTGTGGCTACAAAGATATACCTTTGAAGCGTGAGCGGAAGCGATATGATCTTCAAGTGCTTATCCCCACACCTTGCTCCTTGCTTTCTTCTTGAAGAAATTTCTATCACCAAGGTGATATGGAACTACTATGAAATAGTCCACACCAATACCTTAGATAGCAACAAGACACACTTGGACTAGTGTGTGTTATTGAGGAGTGTGTAGTCTAACTACTATAGCAAACTATAGAACAATTTCTATACTCTAACACTTAGAGTTTTGCTAGAGGGTTTGAAGATGAAGTGTGTGTGTTTGTTTTTGTTCTCTAACAAGAGTTGTGTGATACTTAGCTTGATTCTCTACCCATTCTATATCATCTTATGATATAGAATGGATGATGAAACACATTATACACTAAACAAACACATTAACCATCCATATGGTTAATGCCTCTTGGTCCATGGAAGATTCTCTTACAAGAGTTCTTCCCAAGACTTACAAAGCCTTCCCAAGGCATAAAGTAGCCACCAAGATGTCAACCATTCATGATGATGGAATTAATTAATCTTAATTAATTAATTAAATCATATCTTATTTAATTAATTCATTAATTAATTAAATCATTTCAATAAATGATAATATATATATATATCTCACATATATATATATATACATAAACCCCAAATGGTGTGTCCGGAACCAATTCCGGGCGCACCATCGGTTTGGTCGGGACACGATCTCGATCGAACCGAAATTCCTCAATATGGATCAAATCCCTTATTCACTTTCGGGTCACTACTCGAAAGTATCTTCGGTAATTGTTACGTGTGTGACCTCATAGCCGAGTAACGAAGGCATCGGGATTCAACGTATAAGACCGTATACACGAATCCCGAAGATCATCGTGAGAGCCTAGTCTGCCATTCGATGACCCCGGCATTATCTCGGGTGAGACTACTGATAGTTCAGATAACTATCGGTTGTTGAACCGTATATATAGATGATATAGTTCACGGGCACTAATTGAGGAAATTGACACATCAATTTCCAACACTCCCACTTGCCCTTGGACTATTACCAATGTCTTGGATGTACACTTGCATCCTTGTCACATTATTCCCTTTGTCATCGGTTTTCGTCATAGGCTAAAGCAAGAAAGCGTGTCGCCAACTCCTATGACATAATTTCTCGGAACACGAGATAGTCTCACTCCCGTTCATAACGGGTGAATTCATAAGTAAGACTCACTCTCCGAGTGGCCAGAAAAACCTTCCCTGTATACCAGGGTGGACAAAGACCCTACCAATGCATCACCGATCATCTCACCACTACATTCACATAAGACCCAACGTTACCACCAGTAAAGGATGGGTCCGGAAGTAGTCAAAGCCTCATGCTCACGTAGCATGAGAATGATATGCATGTAGGTCTCAGAACCTCTATCATATGGCTCGTGTGAAATATAGGACACAAGATCTCTTCTATAATTTCACAACGGTCACTGTCCAGTACCATGTCAAGACTCTCTTGACAATGAACCCATGTAATGATTGGGACCATCCTTTTGACTTAAGAAACAAAGTCAAACGAATCATTACACACTAGTTTGGTTGTGTCCGTTCCCAAAACGCTGGGACACACCACTAGGGACAATGTAATCACCATAGTTCTTGTCTTGAAAAAGGGGATCCTTAGCCAATACACTTATTGGCTCCTCTTCAAGAACTCGTGATTATATGGGAATTAAAATATTTATCATACAACTATGATTAAATATTCAATTGTTTATTCAAGTGCTATAAAAGAATAGGGAATCAATAAACAAGAAGTAATACTTTTATTCAACAATAAGAGTTTTACAAAAGTGTACTTCATACATATAAATCAAATAAACTGAAATAAAGCTCCCACTAAGACTAAGACCACTCGGACCTAAGTCTAAGTCCAATAGATGAAGTATGGAACTCATGTTTGGTCTGAGGCAATGGTTTAGTCAAGGGATCAGCTGCGTTGTCGTCTGTATCTACTTTGGATACTTTGATGTCACCTCTCTGGAACATTTCACGGACGAGGTGATATTTCCTGAGGACATGCTTGGACTTATGATGAGCCCTGGGTTCCTTAGCCTGTGCTATGGCTCCAGTGTTATCACATAACAACTCAATTGGACCATCAGCGCTAGGAACTACCCCAAGCTCAGTCATAAACTTCTTAAGCCAACATGCCTCCTTGGCTGCTTCAGAAGCTGCAATGTACTCGGCCTCCGTAGTAGAATCTGCAACAGTGCCCTGCTTGGAACTCTTCCAACAGATTGCTCCACCGTTCAGGCAGAATACAAACCCGGTTTGAGAACGAAAATCGTCTCGATCGAAATGGAAACTGGCATCGGTGAAACCTTTTGCAATCAACTCCTCATCTCCGCCATATACCAGAAACATATCCTTAGTCCTTCTCAAGTACTTAAGGATAGATTTCACAGCGGTCCAATGGCTGTTGCCAGGATTCGCTTGATATACGTCTGGTCTAGTGCACAACATGGCATACATGATAGATCCTATGGCTGAAGCATACGGGACTCTACTCATGTTCTCCTTCTCGACGTCAGTGGTGGGGCACTGACTTTTGCCGATAATAGTGCCAGTTGTCATAGGCAGTATTCCCTTTTTGGAATCGATCATATCGAATCGTCTCAGAACCTTATCAATATAAGTGTCATGTCTCAGGCCAATCAACCTATTGGCTCAATCCCGATATATCTTGATTCCAAGGATATACTGCGCCTCTCCTAAGTCCTTCATCGAGAAACACTTACACAACCATCTCTTGACTGACTCAAGGAGTGGTTTGTTGTTTCCAATGATCAGTATGTCATCTACATACAGGACTATAAATGCAATGTGGCTCCCACTTACCTTCTTGTATACACAAGCATCCTCCTCATTCTGAGTGAAGCCAAATTCTTTAATTCCTTCATTGAATCGGAGGTTCCAACTGCGAGAAGCTTGCTTGAGTCCATAAATGGATCTCTGAAGCTTACATACCTTCTTAGGTCCTTTTGGACATGTAAAGCCTGGAGGTTGTGTCATTTACACATCCTCCTCAAGGTTTCCATTAAGGAAAGCGGTCTTTACATCCATTTGCCATATCTCATAGTCATAATATGCGGCAATGGCTAAGAGGATCCGAATAGACTTGAACATGACTACCGGTGAGTAGGTTTCATCATAGTCAATACCATGATTTTGTTTGAAACCCTTCACCACTAGTCTAGCCTTGTAAACATGGACATTTCCATCTTTATCAAGTTTTTTTCTTAAAGACCCACTTACACTCGATAGGTCTAGCACCTTCGGGTAAGTGAACCAATGTCCAGACATCATTCTGGTAGATAGAGTCTATCTCGGATTTCATGGCTTCAAGCCATGACTCCCTATCTGGCCCTTTCATTGCGGCTCCATAAGTATAAGGTTCGTCGTCTTCTATCAAGAAGGATTCCCCATACCATCTATCGGGAACATGACGAGTCCTACTGGATTTCCTAAGGGTCGGTACTTCTTCAGGAGTTTCATCTACCGTGGATCTAGGGTCCAAGATAGGATCCATCATGAATGGAGGATCTACTTCCTGAAGTGAGCCTGTCGAGTTCGTTAACTCGACTTGCTCATTTGATGAGACACTTGGGTTCAATAACCCATCTCTCTCATTCAATGAGTTTCTTGAGTTCGACAACTCAACTTGCTCATTAAACGTGTCGAATGAGTTCATTAACTCATTCGGCTCATCATCTTGAACTTCTTCAAGTTGTACCGTATTTCTGACATTTCCTGATAAGAACTCTTTCTCAAGGAAATGTGCTGTCCTAGCCACGAAAATCTTATTTTCTGGCTTAAGGTAGAAATAATACCCTTTGGTTTCCTTTGGATAACCAATGAAATGGCACAAGTCAGCCTTTGGGCCTAGCTTGTCTACGTTCAACTTCTTGACGTAGGCCAAGCAACCCCAAACCCTGAGAAAGCTAATCTTGGGACGTTTCCCAAACCACATCTCATATGGTACTTTCTCAGCTGACTTGGTTGGACAATTATTTAAGGTAAGTGCGGCAGTTTGCAACGCATAACCCCAGAAGCTGACATGTAGGTCGGTTCGACTCATCATAGATCGCAAACTGTCTAACAAAGTGCGATTCCTCCTTTCGGACACACCATTATGCTGTGGTGTTCCGGCCGGTGTGAGTTGTGAAACAATTCCACAATCTCTAAGATGAGCGTCAAACTCGTGGCTCATATATTCGCCTCCTCGATCGGATCGAAGAGTCTTAATAGTCTTGCCGAGTTGATTCTCTACTTCATTTTGGAATTCTTTGAACTTTTCAAAGGCTTCACTCTTATGCTTCATTAGATAGACATAGCCATAACGGCTAAAGTCATCCGTGAAGGTAATGAAGTAGGGAAAACCACCTCTTGCAAGAGTGTTCATTGGACCACATACATCGGTATGTATTATCCCCAATAAATCACTTGCCCTTTCACTCGTTCCAGTGAAAGGTGATTTGGTCATCTTGCCCAAAAGGCATGATTCGCATTGGTCATATGATTCAAAATCAAGTGACTCAATAATTCCACTTTCGTGGAGTTTCTTGATGCGATTTTCATTTATATGACCAAGTCTGCAATGCCATAAGTAGGCAGGATTCAAGTCCTTAGGCTTGTTCCTTTTAATATTTACGTTATATACCTCATGGTCCTCATCTAGTATGAAAATACCATTTTGGTTTGAAGCTTTTGCATAAAGTAAACCATCACGATTAATAGAACATATATTCCTTTCCATAAGGATGGTAAAACCATCATTGTTCAAAACAGATATGGAAATAATATTTCTAGAAATAGTAGGAATACAATATACATTATTTAAAACTAAGACCATCCCGGATGGTAGTTTTAAATCTATCTTGCCCACGGCAACTGCAGCAACCTTTGCTCCATTGCCTACCCGCTAGTCCACCTCTCCCTTCCGAAGGGCTCTACTGTCATGTAGTACCTGCATATTTCGACAAATATGAGAACCACATCCTGAGTCAAGTACCCAAGTAGAGTTATTGGAGGTGATGAAAGCTTCAATAACGAATAAACCTGTCGGAAGAGTCCCACTCTTCTTATCTTCGAGGTACTTCTTGCAGTTCCTCTTCCAGTGACCAGGTGTATTACAATAATGACACTGGCCAGTCCCCTTAGGACCTTTAGCCGGAGTTTTGGAAGTCTGGGCCTTGACTGTTCCAGTCTTGGCCTTTCCCTCCCATTTCCCCTTGCCTTTCTTAAAGGCCTTCTTGTTCTGAATCATCAGAACAGAGGGAGTAGGGGTAGAGCTCTTCCCACCCTTCAACGCAGTATCAGCCGTGCCGATCATGTTATGCAACTCCGACAACGACTTATCAAAGTCATGCATGTTGAAGTTCATGACAAAGTTACCAAACTTGTGAGGAAGGGAACGGAGGATTATGTCAACAGCCAAATCCTTGGAAAACTGAGTTCCCAAAGACTCAAGTCTCTCGATGATCCCAATCATCTTGAGAACATGAGGACTGGCCTGTTGACCATTGGATAGTTTGCAATCCATGAGGGCACAAACAGCTTCGTACCGCTCATTTCTTGCCCGCTTTTGGAACATCTGTTCCAGTCTGCAGTACATGTCATATGCTGCCACATTTTCGAACTGAATCTGAAGATTCGGTTCCATGTTGGCCAGCATGAGACATTGGACATCCAATGCATCATCCACGTGTACATCATATGCACCACGTTCTAGCTCATCGGCATCCTCATGGGGTGGAGGAGGAAGTTCTTCCTTAAGAACATATTCGACTCTCTCGTGCTTGAGAACGATTCTCAAGTTACGAGACCAGTCATTGAAGTTATTGCCATTGAGTTTACACTTCTCAAGTGTAGATCGGAGTGAGTTTGAAGTTGATTTCTTAGCAGTTGCCATCTAAAACATGCGAGTATGAAACGACGTTCAGTTTAATTTATATGTAAAACATACGATACAAGTAAAGCATGCTTGAAAACAATAATACGAGTACCAACAACCCCTCGAAGTGTACAAGTATACCAAGACCCCACGGACTTGGGTATGAGCGGCACACGCAATCATCCTCATAGTCCAATCCATGGGTAAGTTCTACTAGACTATCATATATCAATAATCCAATGATTATATATGACTCTTGGCATCTATCACTAGTCGTTTTAAGACACTATAGACTTCCTTTGCCAAACGGGCCGGTTCGATGGGCTAACCTGTAGCCACGTTTTAAGCAACCTTAGTTCACCATAAAGGGATGGATTACATTTGCCGGTTCGATGGGCTAACCTGTAGCGCATGTAATCCCATTGCCTCCTATTCCTATGAATCAAAGTGCCCATCTAGGGATGATCCACCCGAAACGTAGGAAAGTTTGACAACTTTGAACTTAGGTTTGGCAAACACTTAATTATTACGTGGAGGGGTTTAGATTAAACATGTAATCCACATTTCATGCATATCACATAAGGTATACATATACTTCAAGAAAATATATGAAAGCATGAAACATGGCATGAATAATAAACACTTTAAAGGGACGTGATATGGCCTAAAAGACATTAAATAAAACTAGTCTAACTAGTTCTAAACTAAGTCCTTGGTCTCCGTCTTCTTGGACATCGCCATGCTCCAAGTCCGTCTCTTCATGTCTTGTTACATAATCAACTTTCGCATTAAATGGCACATGCGCCGCGAAAAAGAAATAACAATAAAATAATTTAAAACGACACATGCGTCATATTTCAATATCAAGGACAGTACGCAGACTGTATTTCGAATAAATACTAGGCCATATCACATCCCCATTCCATTCAGACTATAGTTTATATATGTATAACACATTATACATAAAACACATAAACATGCTAGGAATGGAATAAAACACACAAGCAACACACAACTCACACACATACTCACATTCAAATAATGTGAATCATAGTCATATATGCATATCATAACCTTTAGTTGTCCAACAACTAACATAGCCAATTATCGGAAGTTTTACCATAAGTTCAACATTTTGAACTAATAACCCAATTACATTCAAAGAGACTTAGCATAAGTTTAAGGTTTGAAATTCATAATAACTCAACCACAAACTTCCTTTCGATACTCAATTAAACAATTTAATTAGTACCGATAGGATAAAATCAACACTTTGACATACATGCTAATTTTAAACTGTTTTAAACTTCTCAAAGAATGTTTTGGACTTATAAGATTATTTCCAAAACAATCTCTAAATCACCCATAACAAACCGAAAACGTCCATAATCATCAAATGACTTTGGACTTAATCGATTCGTTTTGTTTCGAAAACATCGGGCGAAGTTAGCCACGATCAAACGGGGACAGGGGGGTTGCCAAGGCAGTCCGCGCGCGGACAGGTGCTGCGGACAGGGGCTGTCCAGGGAACAAAACGCGAGGACGCGCGGGGGGGGGGTGGCTTCCAGGGGCGTCCGAGGACGCGTCCAGGGAAGCCGAGCCCTGCTCCGGGCCAAGGCCTGCCGTGTCCAGGGCATGCCGAGGGTGCGCGTTCCAGGGGACCTGAGTCCTTGGCTTGCCGAGACGCACGCGCATCTTTGGTTTGTCGGGGAGGGTTTTCCGAAACGAAAAATTGGCTACGGTTCATATATCGACATATATACTATATGGTACTACTTTAAACACTTCTAGAACATGTTAAACGTGTAATATAGCTCATGATACCATGTTGGAATATCCCGGGGTTGCAAGACACAATGAACTACGATAGTTCATATGTCTAGAAAACCCTAATTCGTTGATCGTTAGAACTTACACAATAGAACTAACTCATAGAAGTATATGTTTAAAGATAGTGTGAATATGCTACAACTAACATAATCAAAGAGTGTGGCTACAAAGATATACCTTTGAAGCGTGAGCGGAAGCGATATGATCTTCAAGTGCTTATCCCCACACCTTGCTCCTTGCTTTCTTCTTGAAGAAATTTCTATCACCAAGGTGATATGGAACTACTATGAAATAGTCCACACCAATACCTTAGATAGCAATAAGACACACTTGGACTAGTGTGTGTTATTGAGGAGTGTGTAGTCTAACTACTATAACAAACTATAGAACAATATCTATACTCTAACACTTAGAGTTTTGCTAGAGGGTTTGAAGATGAAGTGTGTGTGTTTGTTTTTGTTCTCTAACAAGAGTTGTGTGATACTTAGCTTGATTCTCTACCCATTCTATATCATCTTATGATATAGAATGGATGATGAAACACATTATACACTAAACAAACACATTAACCATCCATATGGTTAATGCCTCTTGGTCCATGGAAGATTCTCTTACAAGAGTTCTTCCCAAGACTTACAAAGCCTTCCCAAGGCATAAAGTAGCCACCAAGATGTCAACCATTCATGATGATGGAATTAATTAATCTTAATTAATTAATTAAATCATATCTTATTTAATTAATTCATTAATTAATTAAATCATTTCAATAAATGATAATATATATATCTCATATATATATATATATATACATAAACCCCAAATGGTGTGTCCGGAACCAATTCCGGGCGCACCATCGGTTCGGTCGGGACACGATCTCGATCGAACCGAAATTCCTCAATATGGATCAAATCCCTTATTCACTTTCGGGTCACTACTCGAAAGTATCTTCGGTAATTGTTACGTGTGTGACCTGATAGCCCGAGTAACGAAGGCATCGGGATTCAACGTATAAGACCGTATATACGAATCCCGAAGATCATCGTGAGAGCCTAGTCTGCCATTCGATGACCCCGGCATTATCTCGGGTGAGACTACTGATAGTTCAGATAACTATCGGTTGTTGAACCGTATATATAGATGATATAGTTCACGGGCAGTAATTGAGGAAATTGACACATCAATTTCCAACACATATAACCCCATAACTATCTCACATATCATACAGTCTCATCAATGCTAACATGCTCATACCTAATCTTATTACTCCACAATAGCCACAAAAATAAAAATATACATGCATCACATATTCGCAAACATCTCATTCAAACCCTGAGGTCCATCTCTATCCTCAAGTCTGTTCTCAATATCCAATCCAACAATATCATATTATAATTCTACAAATCATTATGCAATGCACATAACACACATACAGGAAGGTAAAAACACGTGAGTAAGAACTCACCCCAAACAAACAGCAAGCAAAGCTCACTCCCACGTCAAATCATGAATCAGTCAAATAGTATTACCTCAATTTCGTGGAAGAACTCGAGAGGAACACGTCTAGATGGATAAACAATATTATTGATAAAAAGATGATTCATGCTCATTTAATGACAAAGTCAAAATAGAAAAAATAAATCAAAAAATATTTTAAATTGTAAAATGACAAGTAAATAAAAGCAAGAAAAAGTTGCTAAAACAACAAATAAATAGAAAAGGAGGGAGTATTAGTTTAGATATGAGTCCAAGAATGAACAATAAAAAGGTTTTGAAAGCATCCTAAATTGTCGGATATGGATTTCATGTTATATTTTCATGTAATATTCTATGTTACACTTATAAAAGAACAAAATAGTCGAATGAGATGATTTTGAGTCGATAGCGAATACGAGTAATCGAAATGGTAATTAAATGAAATTTGAATTATGTCACATAACATTGACTTATTTTATAAATAGTACAATGCACGAAAATACCCTCTTACTTAATTGGTCAACTTGATGGACTTCTCAATTCAATGGTCAAAATGGAAGGAATTTCAATTAAATGGTTTTGTAACATTAGTGATTGATGAAATTCAGCCGTTAGTAAATATTAGGGATGTTACTAATCCGGTTTAATAATTAATTTAAATTCGGCTTGTTATATCATTCGATCCGATCACGGATCGTCTCATATTTGTTAATTTATTGTTGTCACTAGTTAATCTTTGTTAAAATCATTTATAATATTTATTTTATAAAAAATGTAGTTTCAACTTTGAACTGGTAACAATTCGTTATAACTCGTTATTCGTTGTAAATTGCTCGTTAACCCTCGGTAAAACGGTTTATAATATTCGTTATATTCAAAATATAGCCCAAGCGTAGCCTAACCTTTTAATCTAATAGGAATGATGAGTGAAGAAACGAATTACGATCAAAATGATTTGCGAGTAGAATCTATTAACTTTTATTTCAAACCGATTAATGAGCAGTTTTTTTGCAACTTAATACAAATTGATTATAACCAGCGGTTTTAAACACTTTTGTTTCAAAAATTACAAATTTAATATTCTAGTTGGTTTCTTAACAAGTCGATTTGCGAATGAATTCGGTTTGATTAAAGACAGAACTTCAAACAAAGAAGTTGAATCGCCTTTTAAACGAAAACAAGAAAGACGAAACAAAAAGATGAATTGAAAAGAACTATTGAAAAGAT
>CM016563.1:33403620-33603620 GCA_003412495.2 Echium plantagineum
AAATACAAATTACTACTATTTTTTTTTTTGTACTTTTTCGATTTATGTGAAAATTTATAGGACAAAAAATATAAGTACGTACTAATAAAATAATAATATAAAATAAATAGTGCAAGGGGAGTTATACTTACTAGTATAAAAATTTACAATTAATAATTATAAAAATAATTGTTAATAATTTGTCATATAAAAGTACTTCTTCAAATTTATATTTAAACTAATTCATATAAAAGTGATTTCGAACTAATTTTTATTTATCACTTCTCCTACAATTAAGGAAATTGAAGAACATGAGGCTTCACTAAAAAAAAAACCTAATTCTCCCCTTCTCTAAGTAAACATATGTAGATATGCTAACTCAAAATAGTTAGCGCCGTACTAACTCTGGGTATAATTGTCATTTCGACCTTATTATTTTAATATGGAAACTTCCGTCACTCTCTCCTACATTACTTAAGACTCATATTTTTCTACTAAACCATTAAACTAAAACCTTTTACATTCTCCAAGAAAATTTCTACGAAATCTCCATCAATTTTTTTTTGAATTTTAGCAATTAGTTATTTGTTTTTAAAAAATTAAGGTTCTTGAAAATAAAACCACGCACAAAACTGCAAAAAATGAAGAAAGTATTTTTTTTTTCTCCTATAATAATTATTGATATATGCATGTGGTTAAAAATCGAATTATATGCAAAATATGTTAATTCCTTAGAAGTACATTACTACTAGGTGCTAAAAAACGCTTTAACATAAGAATTAGAAGTATTTATATTTTTTTTATGGGCAAATGACCCGGATGATCACATATGTTTGGGTAGGCCTCCGGCTGATCACATATGTTTCAAATGGTTTGGTTGATTACTTATGTTTCTAAATCAATTGAAGTTGACAGTTTAGACCTAAAATCTATCAATTATCACCTCACCTAATTACCCCACGTGACCTGCACATGTCATTTCCAAGGCAATTTAGTCATTTCAAGTTTTTTTTCTGAATTTTTTTATAAAAAAGTCAAAAATATAAGTGAGACCGATTTAGAAATATAAGTGATGAACAAGTACCCTTTGAAACATAAGTGATTAATCGAGACCCCAACCCAAACATAAGTTCTCCTTAGAATGTAAAAAATGACAATAAATCTCGTTAAAATATTTAAGTTAAGTAACATTGTCACCATTGAACTTTATAATTGAATTTAGAATTATATTTTTTCTTTATGAATTTTGGTAGTTGTATTATTATAAAATTTATAACAAAATATATATTTTCTTAACAAAAATGTTTAAGTTTTTGGTAGGTTTCTCTATATATAAAAGTTAAATTGTTTTACAATAAAAAATAAAAACATGTTTCAACAATACTTTTCATTCTTTAACAATATTATTATGTCATACTACATTAATACAAATTTAAAATAAATTAGGTATAGAATATTTGTTCAACTATCTATTGCTCCCTCTATTTCGATTTAATTGATATTTTGGAAGTTCGTATCAAACTTTCATGATAAATAAATTTTTATATATTCATATAAACATTATAAAATTGATATAACTGAATTCCTTTTCAAAATGTTTTCATAATTTTTATATATAATTTTCTATCATGAAGGGAGTACTATTTCAAGATAATTGGTATTAGAAGCTTAGATGGCTACTTCTTTGGGTGGATGCGATAATAACAAAATGTGTCAAGTTACATTAATATATTGTTCCAAACATAACAATATAAATATAATAATCTTTTTAGAAAAAAAAAATGAAAATTAACCTTTTTAGCTTGAATTATGGTCAAGCATGTTCTCCACGTGCAAAACACGTAATTATTTTCTAATTGCTAATAAAAGTTTCTATTGAATTGTTAAGTTACAAGTTATTTTATATAACTTTGTCCTATAGCTTCATGTAACTATGTAAAAGGTTATAGAGGCATAATCTAATAATAATTGATAAGGTTATTGAGGTATAAACACTCAATTTTGATGGTTCAAATCCGTATGAACATAATATTTTATTTAAAACATTGATTCTCTTTCTTATATAACTGTTATTAGAATATCATTTAATTTACAATCTGTCTGACCGACAAACCTATAAAACAGCAACCGAGGGAGATCAAATTAACTTTTGAAAATATCAATGGTGAGATATTGATCATGAATATCTTTGCATATTAACATTTTTTGTAACAACATAATGCTTAAACTCAAAATAATTACTCCTAGTGGGCTATGGCATGCATAATCAATCAATTACTCATGATTATATTTTTATTCATGACTTCGTTTGGACACGAAAATTGTAATTTAATTGATGGGTTCGGTGGGTTGGAGGTCATGTCAAGCTTTTACATGGAGTTTAATAGTGTTTTCTTAGGGTTCTTTAATTAATTCCTAATAGAAACAAAACATCACTAGAGTGTATGTTACACTTTTACCATAGCAAAGCCATGTGATATACCATAAAATGATGTGTGATTAAACAAATAAACAAACCCCCCCTAGGTAACCTATAGTCTATAAGCAAAATACAAAAAAGTCTATAAGTCTTTTGGGTATCAAACATTTTGACTTTTCCTAGTCCAACTTTAATAAATTTATCATAAATTTTTATTAAACGATAAGAAATAATATAGTCTTGTGAGATCTTGTTAATTCGTCTCAATATATATTTTTGACAGAATCAAATTTTTATAATTCTTTTCTCATATAAAATTAAAAATATTTACATTTTAAATTATATTTTGTTAATCATCAAAAATTAAAATGTATCAGTCATTTAACAATGGACGGAATAACATTTGATAATTTAAGATTAGGATAGACTTTCTCGTAATACCAGAAATTAGTTTATGAAGGACAGGGCTTCAACTTGGTCAAAATGATTTGGCTTCACTTCAATGATTTATGTTTAATTTAAAAAATCATAATACTTCTTACAAACTAAAATAGTAACCGTTTTTGTTATATATCGAGATGAATATTTGAGATTTAATTATTTTTAATTTATATTGTTAAAGAATTAAAAATTTAATATTATGAAAGTAATTTAAAAGATGTATTCATCTATATAAATTTTATATATTTTAGAAGAAGTAATTGCCGAAATAATTCCAGTAAATTGGTCATTGACTCATTGTTGCACTTTGGTTTCCATAAGTGGTACCGATGTGCAAGTGGCCCTGTAAATATGTAGTTGGTGCGGAAAAGGTCCTAAATTGACGATTCCGTTGGTTAAAACTTACTTTTAACCTAGTGGAAGAGGCTCTTCCTAGTGACCAGAAGGTTCTGGGTTCGAAACTCACCTCATCGCTAATTTACAAAAAAAAAAAAAACTTACTTTTAAGGCACTTTTGCAATTTTAATAAATATTTAAGAAAAATCATAATATTTTGAACTTTAAGTCATCTTCCCTACCTTCCTCAGCTCCTCTTCTGAAACTACCTGAAATACTACACTTTAAAATAGGGAGATTGAATTTATGTTTTTTCCCCAAAATATTCTTTAAATTAGTCATTTTAACCCCAAATAGACTTAAATTTTCTTTCTCAGTCAACAACTAACGGAACCGTCAATTTATGTACCATTTTCGCACCAGCTGCATACTTACAGAGAACCATTTGCAACAGTGATCCACTTACTGAGACCATTTCGACAATTGCAACAAAAATGTAAGACCAGAATAGGAAGGGCAACATAATCATTTCCCCTTAAGAATACAATATAAATGATAAAAATTGAATTCAATGTACATATAAACAAGATAAATAGTCAAACAATATATTAAAAATGATAAAAATAATTCAGGAGGCAAACGACCAAAAAACGGTTAAAAAGTGGGAGGGGTACTAAGAGTAATTAACTTATTGGACAAGTGTTTTGACTTACCTTTCTCTTGAATTCCAAAAGGTCAATAACTAGATTTGACACATTTGACTTATTACACCCCCCCCCCCCCCAATGAGCCCATACCACACTCCATCCTACATCAACTACACAAAAATCACAATCCTCATTGAGGCTTTAAGATTTCTCCAATTTCTTCAATGGCCATCTTTCTTGGAACAATAATATTATCACTTTCCATATTATTCTCCTCCTCCTCCTCCTCCTCCCCCCCTCCTCCTCCTTCTGAAGCTGACATTCTCCTTTCCTTCAAAGACTCCATTCAGGACTCCAACAAATCGCTTTCGAATTGGTCCAAAACGACAACTATTGACTACTGTAACTGGTCTGGAGTCACATGTTCATCAACTACTACATACCCTCAAACTGTTACCTCCCTAAATCTCCAAAGCCTTAATCTCTCTGGTGAAATCTCCCCCTCAGCATGCAAATTGCCTAATCTTGCTCATCTTGATGTTTCCAACAACAACTTCAACCAACCCATACCTCTCCATCTCTCTCAATGTGCTTCATTGGAGACTCTGAACCTCAGCAACAACCTCATTTGGGGTACTATTCCAGATCAGATTTCTCAGTTTTCTTCGCTTCGAGTTCTTGATTTGAGTAGGAACCATATTGAGGGGAAAATCCCAGAAAGCATTGGCTCTCTCAAGAATCTTGAAGCTCTTAACTTAGCTAGTAATTTGCTGTCAGGAAGTGTCCCACAAGTGTTTGGAAATTTCACTCAGCTTAAGGTTCTTGATTTGTCTCAAAACTCATTCTTGGTTAGTCAAATTCCAGATGGTATAAGCAAACTTGTGAAGCTTGAAGAGCTTTATCTTCAAGGCTCTGGTTTTTATGGAGAAATTCCTGATGTCTTTAAAGGGTTAGTCAACCTTTCGATTTTCGATGTTTCCCAAAATAATCTCACTGGTTTGTTGCCTATTGTAAATTCTCTCCCTAAGTTACATTCATTTGATGTTTCACAAAACAAACTTGTTGGTTCATTTCCAGTTGGTATTTGTGAGAATAATAGAGTGGTTAGTATCAGTCTGCATACAAATTTCTTCAATGGCTCGATTCCGAATGAGTCCATCAACGAGTGCATCTTTCTTGAGAGGTTTCAAGTTCAGAACAATATGTTTAGTGGGAATTTTCCATCATGGTTTTGGGCATTGCCTAAGTTGAAACTCATCAGAGCTGAGAACAATGGATTCACTGGAGAAATACCGGATTCTATCGCTCGATCTGTAGAACTCGAACAAGTTCAGATTGATAACAATAGTTTCAGTAGTAGACTTCCTAATGGTTTGGGACAGCTTAGAAACTTGTATAGATTTTCGGCATCGCAAAATGGTTTATATGGTGAACTTCCTCAAACTATCTGTGATTCTCCTGTCATGAGTATCATAAATCTTTCCCACAATTTTCTTTCAGGGAAAATTCCAGCTTTCAAGAATTGTGGGAAATTAGTTTCTTTGTCTTTGGCTGATAATTCCCTCATTGGCGAAATCCCTGCATCGCTTTCTGAATTGCCAGTGTTGACTTACATTGATTTGTCTCGCAATAATCTCACTGGTCTAATCCCTCCCCAGCTTCAGAATTTGAAGCTTGCATTGTTCAATGTTTCCTTTAATGATCTTTCTGGTAGTGTTCCTTCCTCGCTGGTTTCTGGCCTACCGGCTTCCTACTTGGAAGGAAATCCTAACCTCTGCGGCCCTGGATTGCCTCATGCTTGTGTTGCTGACACGTCCCAGGTGCACAATAAGGCTGGTGTGTCAAAAGTGACATTCGTTGTGATCAGTCTGATATTAGCTGTGGCCTTGATGACGATCTTAGCAATTTATCTGAAGAGACACTCGCCTGAGGAGGGAAGGATCGGAGAAGGGATTTGGCGGTCAGTGTTCTTCTATCCACTCCGAGTTACTGAAGGTGATCTAATCATGTCGATGAATGAGAAGAATGCATTAGGAAGTCAAACAACTTTTGGAAGAGTTTACAGGGTCACATTGCCGAGTGGCGAGCTTGTCGCTGTAAAGAGGATTGAACTTTTCACAACTCAATCACCAAAAACTCTGAAGAGTGAACTCGAGACTCTAGCAAAGATCAGGCACAAGAACATTATCAAAATTCTTGCGTTCTGCTATTCTGATGATTCCGTTTTCTTGATTTATGAATATCTTGTAAAAGGAAGCTTACGAGATGTGATCAATCAATCAGATTCTCAGCTCCCATGGAGTGTTAGGCTAAACATCGCTATAGGAATCGCACAAGGACTGACATACCTGCACCGGGACTATGTTCCTCATTTACTTCACAGAAACCTCAAATCGACAAATATCCTACTTGATGCTGAGTTTGAACCAAAGATCACGGACTTTGCCTTGGATCGAGTTGTTGGAGCAAACTATTTTGAATCAAAAATCACGACAGATAATCCATTGCCATCTTGTTACATAGCACCAGGTAAAATCATCCTCCCCAAGTATTTACCAATTTCGTTATGTTACAAAAAAGTTCGTCTACAGAAAGGTTGGACCGCTCTTATGTCTGTTATTAGCTCAATAGCTCGTAGTCTCTGCCATAGTGCTACACATTCTTAAAACGGATTCTTTAGGACTCGTTCAGAGTTGTGTAGCACGATGGGATGCCATACTTGATACTCGTAAACATTCCATTTATTGCTGTCTATAACTATATGTTTGATTGCAGAACATAGTTACTCAAAGAAGGTGACTGAAGAAATGGACACATACAGCTTTGGTGTTATCTTGCTAGAGCTAGTTACAGGAAGGAAAACACAATGTAATGAATCCGAAGGCTCCGTCGATGTTGTGAAATGGGTTCGAAGGAAAGTCAATGTTTCCAATGGAACACTTCAAGTTATTGATCCAAACATATCAAATAATTGCCATCAAGAAATGTTGGGTGCCTTAGAAATTGCTCTCCAATGCACTTCTGTTGTCCCAGAAAAAAGGCCATCTATGTCTGATGTTGTCAAAGGTCTTCAGTCCCTCAATGTAACAAGATCATAATTCAGTCCAAGTGTAAATCATATGTATGATGTTCGAGTGGACTGATTACACGTGTTGGAGGGTATTGAACAACCCAGTCCTTACATTGCTATATTCAGACATTTCGAATGAACATATAAGATCATGGTTATTTAGATGGAATCTTAAGGACTCTTAACATTGTCTGAATCGACTCAATACATATTTTATTTTGTGTAATTCTTCTTCGATTGCCCTTGATTTCAATAAAAAAATAAGCAAAACGTACATTGAAATTGTAAAACGTCAACTAAAAAGAAACAACCAAAAGTCTAAACCGTCATATAAAAATAAACGGAGTATTCTTGTTGTCATGGCACACTTGGATCCACCATAGTTCAGCCTAGTCCTCTAGTAGTACAAGAAAAAGGATCCAAAAAGTTTCTATATCAATGCCTTAAAATATTTAAACTCACTTTTCAGAATTTCCAATTCCTCTATGCAAAGTGCCGGCCTTGGAGAAATAATTAAAAAGTTATCACGTCGTTTCGAGGTCTATGCAGTACGCATTTAATGAGTAGCTGCCGCAGTCCTCGTTTTACCAAGTCTTCAAGCAAATGGTTTCTAGGAATAGTATTTATAAGTGGTCTTCAATACTCTGGATCATTTGAATCATGGCTGAAATTCAGGAATACTTACTTTATTTCCTAATATGGCTAATAACAACTATTTTTATCCGTGTGATTATACGAAAAAAATCGGCTTCTAAGCTTCCTCCAAGTCCAGTAGCCTTACCGATCATCGGCCACCTTCATCTACTTGCACCAATACCTCACCAGGCTCTTCATAGGCTCTCGGTCCGCTATGGGTCCTTAATGCACCTGTTCTTAGGCTCTGTACCTTGTGTGGTGGTGTCGTCCCCCGAGATGGCGAAGGAGTTCCTCAAGACACATGAAAACTCCTTCTCTGACAGGCCTACGAACTCTGCGGTTGATTACCTGACTTATGGTTCTCAGGACTTCTCATTTGCGCCTTATGGTATTTATTGGAAGTTCATGAAAAAATTATGTATGTCTGAGCTTCTTGGCGGTAAGACATTGGATTTACTGAATCCAGTCAGGCGTGATGAGATCAGGCGTTTTGTGGAGTTTTTGTCTGTTGCTGCCGCTGAGGGGAAAGAAGTTGATGTTGGGAGTGCGCTTCTGAGATTTAGTAATAATGTGATTTCGAGAATGATTATGAGTAGAAGGTGTTCTGAAGATGAAGACGAAGCTGGAGATATTCAACGGTTGGTGAAAGATATCGCTGAACTAGCTGGGATGTTCAATGTTTCTGATTATATTTGGTTCTGTAAGAATTTGGATTTGCAAGGAATAAGGAAGAGGTTGAAACATGTTCGTATTCGGGTGGACAATTTGTTGGACAAGATCATCGAAGAGCATCAAGAAGAAAGGAAGAGGAGGAAGGAAAATGATGCAAAAGAGGAAAGGAAAGATCTATTACATGTTTTGCTTGATGTGTCAGAAGACGAAAGTGCAGAAGTAAGATTGTGTAGGGAGAACATCAAAGCCTTCATCGTGGTACGTTTCTCAAATCTTTTATTTTTCGAACTAGAAGGTAAGCTTCGGTGCAGCTTTCCCAACTTCTATCGATGTGGCTCTCCAAACTTTTTCCGTGTGGTGCCACCGTTTTTATGTTTTGTTCAGTACAGTTCAGCGACACTTGATACCGTTCGGTTTTGATAATTGAATTTTAATTATTGAAGTACATTGCAGGATTTATTCTCTGCAGGAACAGATACATCAGCAATCACAATAGAATGGGCGCTTTCTGAGCTGATTAACCGCCCAAACATTATGCGAAGAGCAACAGCAGAAATCGATCTTGTCGTTGGGAAACACAGATTAGTTGAAGAATCGGATATAGAAAATCTTCCATATCTTCAAGCAATTTTAAAGGAAACTCTAAGGCTTCATCCCACTGGTCCAATGATTGTTAGGGAAGCAAATGAAGACTCCTTCATTGCTGGTTATCATATACCAGCAAAAACGAGCCTCTTCGTGAATGTTTGGGCAATTAATAGAGATCCAAATCACTGGGAAAATCCTCTGGAATACAATCCTGAGAGGTTTATGACGAGTGATGAAGGAGGAGGGAATGGACAGTTGGATGTTAGGGGGCAACACTATCATTTCTTGCCCTTCGGGACAGGCAGGAGAGGGTGCCCCGGAACTTCATTAGCAATGAGAGTCATCCAAACTACACTTGCTGCTATAATCCAGTGTTTCGAGTGGAAGGCAGATGGTGAAATTGATATGAAAGAAGGCCCTGGGATAACACTTCCCAGGGCTCACCCCCTGATTTGCGTTCCAATCGCAAGGACGAATCAAATTCCGTAGTTGGATCTTTCTTGCTTTATTGTTTTGTGTAAATCAAACACCTGATCATGAATTCTAAGTGCATTGTGTTTAAATTTAGAGCGCCTTAAGTATAAAAAAAACATCGCTAAAATGATCATACAAGAATTCTTAGAACGATCAATTCCGACTAAGCAAATTCTGCACTCGACAAGGGACAAAACAGAAAATCGAAATTTTCAGCAGAAAACGAAAAGTAGAGCCACTCTCAGAACCTGAAAACCAATCTGTCAACAGATTTCCAGTGTCCTCAACGATTAGCCTTAGCAACCCTCTCGATCTCATCCTTCTTCTTGATTGCATAGCTAAAAACATGAACAACAAACAACAATCAGTTACCAAACACGAGAGGCAGATGATCAACGTTAAGATGAAGATGTTAAAGCACCGCTAAGCAATCATAACAGCTACGAGGAGCCTCATCGATTGATGAAAAGATACCTGTTTGAAGAACCCTTAGCCGCATTAATGAGTTCATCAGCAAGACACTCGGCTATGGTCTTAATGTTCCTAAAGGCACTCTCACGAGCACCAGTCGTAAGCAGATAAATGGCCGAGTTGACACGCCGAAGTGGAGAAATATCAACCGCCTGTCGTCTCACAACACCAGCGGAACCAATACGAGTTGCATCTTCCCTGGGACCACTATATACATGCCAATAACCAAAGAAAAGTTAGTATACTAAGGATATAAGCCTTCCATCCCTCAAAATAAAGCAATTTTCAACATACTTTATGATTAACAATCTTTAGTAAAAATCAAAGTTGTTTATATCAATTAATCATCAAAGTTTATTAAATTTTGATCATTAAAAAACAAACCAGATGACCTTTCAAAGATGGAGACACTATATAACATAATCCAACTAAGAACAATTTCAACAAACATCATCAACATGCCCCAATACCTCTCAAGAGGGTCCTGCTAAAGCAATGTTTCAGAATAGACCAAGAGTGAAGTACAACACATGACATTATCTACTACTTCACAATAGATTAGATGTGTATCAGTGTGTGCAGTATATCGAATGAGAAAAATTATCAAAATGATCCCAGATAATATGTGCAAGTTGCACTTTAGTCCCAGTACATGTTTGGTCTATACAAAATTACAAATTGTCCATGATATTGGCGTAAAAGGTGCAGTTTAGTCCCTCTTTTAACGAAGGTATTAAATTTTTTACGAAAACATAGCCAAAATAGAATTTTCAAAACTTAAATATTTCTTGAAAATGTGCATTTTAGTCCCTGATATTGGTAAAAAAGGTGCACTTTAGTCCCTCATTCCGTGGAAATTCAACTTCTCCCTCAAAAGATGAACCAAAATGCACTTTTTCGACCAATATCAGGCAACATCTGCGTAGACCGACCGAACATTTACATGGACTAAACTGCAACTTGCACATATTATCTGAGACCATTTCAGCAATTATATCACATAACATAATCCAACTATGAACAATTTCAACAAACATCATCAACATGCCCCAATGCCTCTCAAGAGGGTTCACCCGATATGATGGATGTTTCAGAATAGACCACGAGTGAAGTGCAACACACAACATTATCTACTACTTCACAATAGATTATAGATTAGACGTGTATGCAGTATATCGAGGGCGTTTTTTATATATACCTGTTGATGACAGCATCAACAATAATTTGGATAGGGTTTTGGTCAGTCAACAAGTGAATGATCTCCATGGTATGCTTGATAATGCGAACAGCCATCATCTTCTTGCCATTGTTCCTCCCATGCATCATAAGAGAATTGGTCAACCTTTCAACAATAGGACACAAAGCCTTCCTAAAGCGCTTGGCTTGGTACCTTCCAGCCGTGTGGGGCATGTATGTTGGGTGCTTTGAAGAAGTGGCTGTAATATAGTCCTCAACAGAAATATCCTTCACCTGCAGATGAGTTTGTGACTGTAAGATCATCGACAAAAAAAAAATATAGGGAACAAGATTATGGCCAACACAAGTTAAGTTGGTGGAGGAAATAAGCTTGTGACAGTATAAGATCATGATTTGATTTCCTACCAGCACTTTCTTCGATATTTGTCTAGTCTAGTGGAGTTAAAGGCCTATATATTTTGCCTATTTCTATATCATGTATGAGACTATAAATTGAAGATTTTAGATCTAATGAAAAAAAAAAGCTTAATAACCGTAACTTTCCACTTTAGATCTAGCTGATAAACGAGTTGAAATTTATACAAACATTAGATGTATATAATATTATTGATTATTGTGTAATTTCTATATATATAAAGATCCTAATTGGGAAGCACTGTACACACCCAAATAGTGTCTTTAAAAGGGAAATGACTATTTTGACCCTGTATAAAACTTCATGAAATACTATACTTACGGGGCAAAATAGTCAGCGGTCATCGAAAAAACATCCTAATTCCTACGTTTCCAATTGCATGCATTATGGACCCCATCTAAATGTACCAACCATTAGATTTCAGTCCTAATACAACACTTATATTGGTAATGTAATGATTGTTATAAGTTATCAAAAATCATTGTAATAAGATAAAGAAGTGTATTTCATTCCACTTAAGTTAGTTGTTGTATCAGGTCTAATGTAACTATTTTTATAATATAGCTCGACTGATATAGAATTAGAGTGTAAAGTTAACACTCTCGCCTCCTCACACAACCTCCTAACCAGGCGAAAGAGGTACATCTCGAGATTTACCTCAACATCATCATATGTCCAGCGATTAAACAGCTTAACTTCAGTGTGGACAACTTCCTTCTTCTTCTCGCTTTTCTCTGTTACCACTGCGGCTTTTTCCATCTTCAATTATCAACCTACGTACACAATGCCATCTATAAGTTCGACGCATTTGGTTTGAATCGAAATTATCATACAAATATTATATTATATGTTAACAATATCATATCTCGATATCTTTTTAACCATATCTCACAAACATATAGGAAAAATATATGAATCCAAAATTAAAAAAAATGAAATATCAAAATTTAGAGAACATGCAAATACTCACAGAACTAGAGAAATAATTACTGCTGTAAACAGTAAAAGAATGGGGTTAGTAGGTGGCAAATCTGGACTACTTGTAGATTGGGTTCGTTAGATAAGCGCAAATAAATGTGGAAATTGTTTTAGCATAAGCGATAAATATGAGAATCGAAATGACCAAGTCTATAAGGATCCAAAACGAACACAAAAGCTTTATATGGCCGATTTAGATAATGAGTCGAGTCGAGTCTCGTTGGCTTGACAATAATTGAAGGATTCGAGTACATGTTGTTACTTGATATATCAGCGGTAAGTGAGCCAAGCCCGAGTTATTGAGGCACGTGTAACCCCGTCGATGTGGTTCCGGCAATTAACATCGGTATGAAAAAATTCTGCCGATGATTGGGTTACACGTGAGGGAGTATTAAGATGCACACCCACATCGGATATGGGTGTCCTCCCGGGTCGATATGTAAGATCTTGGGCTACTCCCTTTATTGTCAATTGGTTTTAGAGTGGATACCCGTAGATTCTTAACAACCCCACAATTCGTTGCATTAGGTCAAAAAAACTGTTGCATTAGACCTAATACAACGCCTTTTGACCCTATTGCAACGGCTTGTGATAATTCTCAATAACCGCTGCATTAGCCATATAAACCGTTGCATTAGCCTTACAACTAACGCAACACCTTACGATCATAATGCAACAGTATATCGATTATCTAATGCAACGCCTTTTGACTCTATCGCAACAGTAAATTAATTATGTCATTTTATAACCTTTAATCACCTAATAATACAATAAATTGCACATTTAAATGGATTGAATAATAAACATACATAAATAAATATTTCATTGATATAAAACATATAATATAATACATTTTTTCCAATAGATGTAATACAAAATATAGAGTAACTATTTACAACCTAAATTAGTAAAGTATTCATAACAAAGATACACTATTTTCAAATAAATGTTAAACATTGCTAGAGCCATCAAAAGCTAGCAGGTAATCAATTAATTCATGACAACCACAAGCTCTTTGTAAATGCACCAAATGATAATTAGGGGTATATATAATTCCAAGGCCCTACTTTTCAAGGCCCCAACCGAACCAGTGAATTCAAGGTTGGAATGAATATCCAACCTTAGATTCACTGGTTTGCTATATAATAATGAAAAATTGAATTGTTGTTTAGAACCGAACCAATGAATCTGAAGTTGAGTATGTTGGAAATTGATGTGTCAATTTCCTCAATTAGTGCCCGTGAACTATATCATCTATATATACGGTTCAACAACCGATAGTTATCTGAACTATTAGTAGTCTCACCCGAGATAATGCCGGGGGTCATCGAATGGTAGACTAGGCTCTCACGATGATCTTCGGGATTCGTGTATACGGTCTTATACGTTGAATCCCGATGCCTTCGTTACTCGGGCTATGAGGTCACACACGTAACAATTACCGAAGATACTTTCGAGTAGTGACCCGAAAGTGAATAAGGGATTTGATCCATATTGAGGAATTTCGGTTCGATCGAGATCGTGTCCCGACCGAACCGATGGTGCGCCCGGAATTGGTTCCGGACACACCATTTGGGGTTTATGTATATATATATGTGAGATATATATATATTATCATTTATTGAAATGATTTAATTAATTAATGAATTAATTAAATAAGATATGATTTAATTAATTAATTAAGATTAATTAATTCCATCATCATGAATGGTTGACATCTTGGTGGCTACTTTATGCCTTGGGAAGGCTTTGTAAGTCTTGGGAAGAACTCTTGTAAGAGAATCTTCCATGGACCAAGAGGCATTAACCATATGGATGGTTAATGTGTTTGTTTAGTGTATAATGTGTTTCATCATCCATTCTATATCATAAGATGATATAGAATGGGTAGAAAAACAATCTAAGTCTTGCATATCTCTTGCTAGAGAACACAAGAACACAAACAAACACACTTCATCTTCAACCTCAACCCTCTAGCAAAACTCCAAGTGTTAGAGTATAGAAATTGTTCTATAGTTTGCTATAGTAGTTAGACTACACACTCCTCAATAACACACACTAGTCCAAGTGTGTCTTATTGCTATCTAAGGTATTGGTGTGGACTATTTCATAGTAGTTCCATATCACCTTGGTGATAGAAATTTCTTCAAGAAGAAAGCAAGGAGCAAGGTGTGGGGATAAGCACTTGAAGATCATATCGCTTCCGCTCACGCTTCAAAGGTATATCTTTGTAGCCACACTCTTTGATTATGTTAGTTGTAGCATATTCACACTATCTTTAAACATATACTTCTATGAGCTAGTTCTATTGTGTAAGTTCTAACGATCAACGAATTAGGGTTTTCTAGACATATGAACTATCGTAGTTCATTGTGTCTTGCAACCCCGGGATATTCCAACATGGTATCAGAGCTATATTACACGTTTAACATGTTCTAGAAGTGTTTAAAGTAGTACCATATAGTATATATGTCGATATATGAACCGTAGCCGATTTTCGTATTCGGAAAACCCTCCCCGACAAAACCTAAGTTCCGCGTGAGTCCAGGCAAGCCAAGTACACGGCTCCACCGGAACGCGCACCCTCGGCTTTCCTTGGATAAGGAACGCCTTGGCCCGAAGCCTGGTTCGGCCCCCCTGGACGCGTCCATGCATGTCCAAAGTCATTTGATGATTTCGAAACAAAACAAATCGATTAAGTCCAAAGTCATTTGATGATTATGGACGTTTTCGGTTTGTTATGGGTGATTTAGAGATTGTTTTGGAAATAATCTTATAAGTCCAAAACATTCTTTGAGAAGTTTAAAATAGTTTAAAATTAGCATGTATGTCAAAGTGTTGATTTTATCCTATCGGTACTAATTAAATTGTTTAATTGAGTATCGAAAGGAAGTTTGTGGTTTGAGTTATTATGAATTTCAAACCTTAAACTTATGCTAAGTCTCTTTGAATGTAATTGGGTTATTAGTTCAAAATGTTGAACTTATGGTAAAACTTCCGATAATTGGCTATGTTAGTTGTTGGACAACTAAAGGTTATGATATGCATATATGACTATGATTCACATTATTTGAATGTGAGTATGTGTGTGAGTTGTGTGTTGCTTGTGTGTTTTATTCCATTCCTAGCATGTTTATGTGTTTTATGTATAATGTGTTATACATATATAAACTGTAGTCTGAATGGAATGGGGATTTGATATGGCCTAGTATTTATTCGAAATACAGTCTGCGTACTGTCCTTGATATTGAAATACGACGCATGTGTCGTTTTAAATTATTGTATTGTTCTTTCTTTTTCGCGGCGCATGTGCCATTTAATGCGAAAGTTGATTATGTAACAAGACATGAAGAGATGGACTTGGAGCATGGCGATGTCCAAGAAGACGGAGACCAAGGACTTAGTTTAGAACTAGTTAGACTAGTTTTATTTAATGTCTTTTAGGCCATATCACGTCCCTTTAAAGTGTTTATTATTCATGTCATGTTTCATGCTTACATATATTTTCTTGAAGTATATGTATACCTTATGTGATATGCATGAAATGTGGATTACATGTTTAATCTAAACCCCTCCACGTAATAATTAAGTGTTTGCCAAACCTAAGTTCAAAGTTGTCAAACTTTTCTACGTTTCGGGTGGATCATCCCTAGATGGGCACTTTGATTCATAGGAATAGGAGGCAATGGGATTACATGCGCTACAGATTAGCCCATCGAACCGGCAAATGTAATCCATCCATTTATGGTGAACTAAGGTTGCTTAAAACGTGGCTACAGGTTAGCCCATCGAACCGGCCCGTTTGGCAAAGGAAGTCTATAGTGTCTTAAAACGACTAGTGATAGACGCCAAGAGTCATATATAATCATTGGATGATTGATATATGATAGTCTAGTAGAACTTACCCATGGATTGGACTATGAGGATGATTGCGTGTGCCGCTCATACCCAAGTCCGTGGGGTCTTGGTATACTTGTACACTTCGAGGGGTTGTTGGTACTCGTGTTATTGTTTCAAGCATGCTTTACTTGTATCGTATGTTTTACATATAAATTAAACTGAACGCCGTTTCATACTCGCATGTTTTAGATGGCAACTGCTAAGAAATCAACTTCAAACTCACTCCGATCTACACTTGAGAAGTGTAAACTCAATGGCAATAACTTCAACGACTGGTCTCGTAACTTGAGAATCGTTCTCAAGCACGAGAGAGTCGAATATGTTCTTAAGGAAGAACTTCCTCCTCCACCCCATGAGGATGCCGATGAGCTAGAACGTGGTGCATATGATGTACACGTGGACGATGCATTGGATGTCCAATGTCTCATGCTGGCCAACATGGAACCGAATCTTCAGATTCAGTTCGAAAATGTGGCAGCATATGACATGTACTGCAGACTGGAACAGATGTTCCAGAAGCGGGCAAGAAATGAGCGGTACGAAGCTGTTTGTGCCCTCATGGATTGCAAACTATCCAATGGTCAACAGGCCAGTCCTCATGTTCTCAAGATGATTGGGATCATCGAGATACTTGAGTCTTTGGGAACTCAGTTTTCCAAGGATTTGGCTGTTGATATAATCCTCCGTTCCCTTCCTGACAAGTTTGGTAACTTTGTCATGAACTTCAACATGCATGACTTCGATAAGTCGTTGTCGGAGTTGCATAACATGATCAGCACGGCTGATACTGCGTTGAAGGGTGGGAAAAGCTCTACCCCTACTCCCTCTGTTCTGATGATTCAGAACAAGAAGGCCTTTAAGAAAGGCAAGGGGAAATGGAAGGGAAAGGCCAAGACTGGAACAGTCAAGGCCCAGACTTCCAAAACTCCGGGTAAAGGTCCTAAGGGGACTGACCAATGTCATTATTGTAATACACCTGGTCACTGGAAGAGGAACTGCAAGAAGTACCTCGAAGATAAGAAGAGTAGGACTCTTCCGACAGGTATATTCGTTATTGAAGCTTTCATCACCTCCAATAACTCTACTTGGGTACTTGACTCAGGATGTGGTTCTCATATTTGTCGAAATATGCAGGTACTACATGACAGTAGAGCCCTTCGGAAGGGAGAGGTGGACTTGCGGGTAGGCAATGGAGCAAAGGTTGGTGCAGTTGCCGTGGGCAAGATAGATTTAAAACTACCATCCGGGATGGTCTTAGTTTTAAATAATGTATATTGTATTCCTACTATTTCTAGAAATATTATTTCCATATCTGTTTTGAACAATGATGGTTTTACCATCCTTATGGAAAGGAATATATGTTCTATTAATCGTGATGGTTTACTTTATGCAAAAGCTTCAAACCAAAATGGTCTTTTCATACTAGATGAGGACCATGAGGTATATAACGTAAATATTAAAAGGAACAAGCCTAACGACTTGAATCCTACCTACCTATGGCATTGCATACTTGGTCATATAAATGAAAATCGCATCAAGAAACTCCACGAAAGTGGAATTATTGAGTCACTTGATTTTGAATCATATGACCAATGCGAATCATGCCTTTTGGGCAAGATGACCAAATCACCTTTCACTGGAACGAGTGAAAGGGCAAGTGATTTATTGGGGATAATACATACCGATGTATGTGGTCCAATGAACACTCCTGCAAGAGGTGGTTTTCCCTACTTCATTACCTTCACGGATGACTTTAGCCGTTATGGCTATGTCTATCTAATGAAGCACAAGAGTGAAGCCTTTGAAAAGTTCAAAGAATTCCAAAATGAAGTAGAGAATCAACTCGGCAAGACTATTAAGACTCTTCGATCCGATCGAGGAGGCGAATATATGAGCCACGAGTTTGACGCTCATCTTAGAGATTGTGGAATTGTTTCACAACTCACACCGGCCGGAACACCACAGCATAATGGTGTGTCCGAAAGGAGGAATCGCACTCTGTTAGACAGTTTGCGATCCATGATGAGTCGAACCGACCTACATGTCAGCTTCTGGGGTTACGCGTTGCAAACTGCCGCACTTACCTTAAATAATTGTCCAACCAAGTCAGCTGAGAAAGTACCATATTAGATGTGGTTTGGGAAACGTCCCAAGATTAGCTTCCTCAGGGTTTGGGGTTGCTTGGCCTATGTCAAGAAATTGAACGTAGACAAGCTAGGCCCAAAGGCTGACTTGTGCCATTTCATTGGTTATCCAAAGGAAACCAAAGGGTATTATTTCTACCTTAAGCCAGAAAATAAGATTTTCGTGGCTAGGACAGCACATTTCCTTGAGAAAGAGTTCTTATCAGGAAATGTCAGAAATACGGTACAACTTGAAGAAGTTCAAGATGATGAGCCGAATGAGTTAATGAACTCATTCGACACGTTTAATGAGCAAGTTGAGTTGTCGAACTCAAGAAACTCATTGAATGAGAGAGATGGGTTATTGAACCCAAGTGTCTCATCAAATGAGCAAGTCGAGTTAACGAACTCGGCAGGCTCACTTCAGGAAGTAGATCCTCCATTCATGATGGATCCTATCTTGGACCCTAGATCCACGGTAGATGAAACTCCTGAAGAAGTACCGACCCTTAGGAAATCCAGTAGGACTCGTCATGTTCCCGATAGATGGTATGGGGAATCCTTCTTGATAGAAGACGACGAGCCTTATACTTATGGAGCCGCAATGAAAGGGCCAGATAGCGAGTCATGGCTTGAAGCCATGAAATCCGAGATAGACTCTATGTACCAGAATGATGTCTGGACATTGGTTCACTTACCCGAAGGTGCTAGACCTATCGAGTGTAAGTGGGTCTTTAAGAAAAAGCTTGATAAAGATGGAAATGTCCATATTTACAAGGCTAGACTAGTGGCGAAGGGTTTCAAACAAATTCATGGTATTGACTATGATGAAACCTACTCACCGGTAGTCATGTTCAAGTCTATTCGGATCCTCTTAGCCATTGCCGCATATTATGACTATGAGATATGGCAAATGGATGTAAAGACCGCTTTCCTTAATGGAAACCTTGAGTAGGATGTGTACATGACACAACCTCCAGGCTTTACATGTCCGAAAGGACCTAAGAAGGTATGTAAGCTTCAGAGATCCATTTATGGACTCAAGCAAGCTTCTCGCAGTTGGAACCTCCGATTCAATGAAGCAATTAAAGAATTTGGCTTCATTCAGAATGAGGAGGATGCTTGTGTATACAAGAAGGTAAGTGGGAGCCACATTGCATTTATAGTCCTGTATGTAGATGACATACTGATCATTGGAAACAACAAACCACTCCTTGAGTCAATCAAGACATGGTTGTGTAAGTGTTTCTCAATGAAGGACTTAGGAGAGGCGCAATATATCATTGGAATCAAGATATATCGAGATCGAGCCAATAGGTTGATTGGCCTGAGACAGGACACTTATATTGATAAGGTTCTGAGACGATTCGATATGATCGATTCCAAAAAGGGAATACTGCCTATGACAACTGGCACTATTCTCGGCAAAAGTCAGTGCCCCACCACTGACGTCGAGAAGGAGAACATGAGTAGAGTCCCGTATGCTTCAGCCATAGGATCTATCATGTATGCCATGTTGTGCACTAGACCAGACGTATCGTACGCTCTGAGTCTGACCAGCCGATATCAAGCGAATCCAGGCAACAGCCATTGGACCGCTGTGAAATCTATCCTTAAGTACTTGAGAAGGACTAAGGATATGTTTCTGGTATATGGCGGAGATGAGGAGTTGATTGCAAAAGGTTTCACCGATGCCAGTTTCCAAACCGATCGAGACGATTTTCGTTCTCAAACCGGGTTTGTATTCTGCCTGAACGGTGGAGCCATCTGTTGGAAGAGTTCCAAGCAGGACACAGTTGCAGATTCTACTACGGAGGCCGAGTACATTGCAGCTTCTGAAGCAGCCAAGGAGGCATGTTGGCTTAAGAAGTTTATGACTGAGCTTGGGGTAGTTCCTAGCGCTAATGGTCCAATTGAGTTGTTATGTGATAACACTGGAGCCATAGCACAGGCTAAGGAACCCAGGGCTCATCATAAGTCCAAGCATGTCCTCAGGAAGTATCACCTCGTCCGTGAAATGTTCCAGAGAGGTGACATCAAAGTATCCAAAGTAGATACAGACGACAACGCAGCTGATCCCTTGACTAAACCATTGCCTCAGACCAAACATGAGTTCCATACTTCAGCTATTGGACTTAGACTTAGGTCCGAGTGGTCTTAGTCTTAGTGGGAGCTTTATTTCAGTTTATTTGATTTATATGTATGAAGTATACTTTTGTAAAACTCTTATTGTTGAATAAAAGTATTACTTCTTGTTTATTGATTGCCTATTCTTTTATAGCACTTAAAAAACAATTGAATATTTAATCATAGTTGTATGATAAATATTTTAATTCCCATGTAATCACGAGTTCTTGAAGAGGAGCCAATAAGTGTATTGGCTAAGGAACCCCTTTTTCAAGACAAGAACTGTGGTGATTACATTGTCCCTAGTGGTGTGTCCCAGCGTTTTGGGAACGGACACAGCCAAACTAGTGTGTAATGATTCGTTTGACTTTGTTTCTTAAGTCAAAAGGATGGTCCAAATCATTACATGGGTTCATTGTCAAGAGAGTCTTGACATGGTACTGGACAGTGACCGTTGTGAAATTATAGAAGAGATCTTGTGTCCTATATTTCACACGAGCCATATGATAGAGGTTCTGAGACCTACATGCATATCATTCTCATGCTACGTGAGCATGAGGCTTTGACTACTTCCGGACCCATCCGTTACTGGTGGTAATGGGGTACGTTGGGTCTTATGTGAATGTAGTGGTGAGATGATCGGTGATGCATTGATAGGGTCTTTGTCCACCCTGGTATACAGGGAAGGTTTTTCTGGCCACTCGGAGAGTGAGTCTTACTTATGAATTCACCCGTTATGAACGGGAGTGAGACTATCTCGTGTTCCGAGAAATTATGTCATAGGAGTTGGCGACACGCTTTCTTGCTTTAGCCTATGACGAAAACCGAGGACAAAGGGAATCATGTGACAAGGATGCAAGTGTACATCCAAGACATTGGTAATAGTCCAAGGGCAAGTGGGAGTGTTGGAAATTGATGTGTCAATTTCCTCAATTAGTGCCCGTGAACTATATCATCTATATATACGGTTCAACAACCGATAGTTATCTGAACTATCAGTAGTCTCACCCGAGATAATGCCGGGGGTCATCGAATGGTAGACTAGGCTCTCACGATGATCTTCGGGATTCGTGTATACGGTCTTATACGTTGAATCCCGATGCCTTCGTTACTCGGGCTATGAGGTCACACACGTAACAATTACCGAAGATACTTTCGAGTAGTGACCCGAAAGTGAATAAGGGATTTGATCCATATTGAGGAATTTCGGTTCGATCGAGATCGTGTCCCGACCGAACCGATGGTGCGCCCGGAATTGGTTCCGGACACACCATTTGGGGTTTATGTATATATATATGTGAGATATATATATATTATCATTTATTGAAATGATTTAATTAATTAATGAATTAATTAAATAAGATATGATTTAATTAATTAATTAAGATTAATTAATTCCATCATCATGAATGGTTGACATCTTGGTGGCTACTTTATGCCTTGAGAAGGCTTTGTAAGTCTTGGGAAGAACTCTTGTAAGAGAATCTTCCATGGACCAAGAGGCATTAACCATATGGATGGTTAATGTGTTTGTTTAGTGTATAATGTGTTTCATCATCCATTCTATATCATAAGATGATATAGAATGGGTAGAAAAACAATCTAAGTCTTGCATATCTCTTGCTAGAGAACACAAGAACACAAACAAACACACTTCATCTTCAACCTCAACCCTCTAGCAAAACTCTAAGTGTTAGAGTATAGAAATTGTTCTATAGTTTGCTATAGTAGTTAGACTACACACTCCTCAATAACACACACTAGTCCAAGTGTGTCTTATTGCTATCTAAGGTATTGGTGTGGACTATTTCATAGTAGTTCCATATCACCTTGGTGATAGAAATTTCTTCAAGAAGAAAGCAAGGAGCAAGGTGTGGGGATAACCACTTGAAGATCATATCGCTTCCGCTCACGCTTCAAAGGTATATCTTTGTAGCCACACTCTTTGATTATGTTAGTTGTAGCATATTCACACTATCTTTAAACATATACTTCTATGAGCTAGTTCTATTGTGTAAGTTCTAACGATCAACGAATTAGGGTTTTCTAGACATATGAACTATCGTAGTTCATTGTGTCTTGCAACCCCGGGATATTCCAACAGAGTATTCCTTCCAACATTGAATTCACTGGTTCGGTTGGGGCCTTGGAAAGTAGGGACTTGGAATTAGTTTTTACCGATAATTAGTTATATCTTTTCAGTACTTAGCTCGTCTTGTCCCTGCAAGTAAAAATATTGCCATTAGTTACAACTGCACAAATTCAATAATTCAATGGCATATGTATAATATCACGTCTGAATATTAGTTTACAACATTATTAACTCATTTAATAGTAAAGCTAAAATCTTTATATTAGCCAAACCCAAACAATTAATCTCAAGCTAAATTAACAATCCAAAACTTAAATTGAAGCTAATAACACAATATGCACCAAGAAAATAAAAATTCAAGATTCATACCAGTAATTCTTGTTGCATTTTTGTAGACTATAACCCATTGGGAATCCAAAATCCACATTTGTTCTTCAACAATTAATTAATTTTCCTCTAGTTAAAATACCCAAAATAAAGGTTAGCTCCAACGTTTTTTTCATACAAAATAACTCTAGCCAAGCTCAAATTTCATCAAATAACATAAAATTTCAATATTTCAACACTTAACATAAAGAATATTACCTAAGTTTCACGAACTTGATTGAGAACTCTTGCCAGTTTTCTCAATCCATCTTGAAAATCAATTAAAAAACCCAAAAATATATTAATCAATATCATCGATTACCAATGAAAAAAACCGCAATCTGAAACCCCTAATCAAAATCGATTACCATTGTCTAGAATTACAAAGGTCAAAAGGCCCAATGATACTAGTAATGGGCTCCTCTTTTTGCTGATGTATCACTTATTTGAAGAACAAAAACTTGATTTTATATATTCAACTATATAACTATCCTTGTTATGAATATAGATGTCTTTTGGTTTAGAGATATTGATTTTGTAATAAGTATATCCATTAGTTATGTGACCATTAGCATTCTATGAAGAAGCCTATAAATATGACTTCAACACATTGTATTTGTACTCTTGAAGAATGGAATAAGATAATACTTTCTCCCTCTATCTTGTTTCTACTTATTTTATTATCTATATTGTACTTTATTTATAACACGTTATCAGCACGAGTCTCTAACCATAATCAAGAATTTGATGAATTTGATTTTAGGATGGGTATCTTAGAACTGTACCAATTTTCATGTCGCATAGTAACACTACCGAGGAGATTCAAGGTGCGAATAAAATTCCTTTTATGAGTACTGACATAATGTATTATTTTGTTGTTTTGCTAGTTTTCCTTTGACAATTTCCGTTTGAGAATCAATGGCATTCGTTCATTACTTTTGGGTTATATATCATTTTTGTATGTGGCATATATATACTAATATGATTAAAGGGAGAAAGTAAACACGTAAGCATGCGTCTAGATTGTTTTGGTGTTCGTTTGCCATATATATTTTACCTATATGATACAAAATTCAAATCAATTAAATTGGTTTGAATTATTTTATGAGAGTTTATAATCGTTTGAATTTGGGAACTTCAATTATAGTTATTACTGACATACATTGAGACAATTTTTGTCTGGAAGACAACAGAAAATAATTTATATTCATCCAGAAGATAAATTTGTCTATATTTGTAGAAAACAATTTATATTTGTCCGGAAGACAATTTGTCTAGAAGATAATTTTATGTCGTAATTAAAGTTTTGTTATATTTGTCCAGAAGATAATTTATTTTTATTTGTCCAAAAAGATAATTTACTTATATTTGTCCAGATGACAATTTGTTTTTATTTGTCCAGAAGACAATTTATTTTTATTTGTCCAGAAGACATTTTATATATATTTGTACAGAAGACAATTTGTTTTTATTGTCCAGATGACAATTTATACTTGTCCAGAAGACAATTACTTATACATTCTATAACAATATCGGTTACTTTTATTATTTAATTTTATATACGTTGATATCGATTAATTTTATTATACTTATACGTTTTGTATACTTCATATATTACATTTGTATGTAACAATGTCAAATTTGTTATAATTAATCGGTCCAGAAGACGATTATCAAATACCTAAATCTCGAAGATTTATTGGTAAATTAATGTGATAATTATATCCCCGTCCGGAAGACGATTATCAAATACCTAAATCTTGAAGGTTTATAGATAAATTATTGTGCCTAAATCTAGGAGATTTATCGATAATTAATTGGTTACATACGTGCCAATTATATATGTTGCCTTATATATAATTCCCATACTGTATTACATATTAGTTATCATATGTATCTCACTTCATATTATGTATAATTTAAATATCACTTTGATTTATTATATATAATTTTTATGCATATTATTTATGTTGTTATCTATGATACGTGATACATAATATTGAAATTAATCCTTTCAGAAGACGATTATCGAATACCTAAATCTCGGAGATTTGTCATTAAATGAACTTGATCTTTAGATCAAGGCACAAAAGAATATTCTAGAAGATAATTGTTCAAAAATAAACATTTCATCCCTTAAATGATGAAAATATCTTTAGATTATTTGATATTCACAATTAGTCCAGGAGACTTGTGAAAATATTTATTTTGGAGTGTTTACACTCGCAATCAATCTGGAAGACTTGACTATGTATCGAAATACGAAGAAAAATTTGTGATTACTAGTAAAGAATACTAGTCCTTATTGTATTGAGAATAAAATATATGGAATCTTATGGATCACTTATGAGACTGAAGAACTCATATAAGTTGAATTTTACAACTTCAATATACATGTTTTATTTTTGAAATACATACGACCAATTAATGGTCCAGAAGTACCTTACATATTGAATAACATTGTTACTATTGAAATTGTGGTGGTATTTTTATACCCGATGATGTCATATATATAAAGGGTCTATTATCACACCCCTGAAATGGTGATTGTTGTCATATAAATTTTATATGTACAAATTATTTATTTATCACGATCAACTTAATTGAATAAATTTATGGTTATACATACGACAAAACCAAAAATACAAATATATTATTGAAGGCTCCGGAAGAGCTAGTATTTTCCAATATTGTAACAAAATTATTGAAGGCCCCAGCAGAGCTAATGTTTTCAATAATATAAGCAAAATTGATTTGAAGGCTCTCGAAGAGCTAGCATTTCTCAATAATATAACAAATGTATTAAAGGCTCCAGAAGAGCTAATATTTGACAATAATGTAACAATGTCAATTCAAGGTTCTTGAAGAGCTAATGTATTATTACTTGAAATATATACCTATTTGTATCAAACCTGGAGTTTGAGATTTACGATAACTTTGTTATTTTGTATGACCGGTTAGACCATCCCGGATCATGTACGATGCGAAGAGTAGTAATATGAAACTCAATTGAATGCTAACTAAAGAGTCAATTTATTTATCAAGTTTAAAGAGTTTTGTGACCTACATGTTGTAAACTCCCAGTTGATTGTTAGGGGGCATGTTGTAGTACATGCATACACCCTTAATTGGTTGTTGGGAAATGTTATACTACGTGCAGTTACACATGTTCCGCATCAAGCCGAAAAGTTATCATGCAACTCCCCTTATATAGTTGGTTTGGTCAGAAACCAAATGTAATACCCTTGAAATTTGACCGTGCATCGTATAATTTCAACAATATGCACGATGGATGAGTGATTCGAATTTTCATCATACCTATAAGGTATAGACATTTATATACTCGGAAATAGTAATTTTCCGTTGTAATGTATCAATGTTTTCAACATTGAGGGGGAGAGAATATACAACTGGAAAATTATACTGAAATATCCTTATGATCCTCAAAATGAGTAAATATGAACTGGAAGTTCAAGAGATAAATATGAACCAGAAGTTCAAAGGATAAATATGAACAAGAAGTTCAAAGGACATTTATGAACCACAAGTTCACTACCAAACAAATTTCTGACTTCAAAATAATAATGAAATTGTATACCAGTTGTAAAGCTCAAGTTAGAGTAAAGGTTCCTGAAGAACCATTATATATCGAATAGTTCCACCATCTGAAATCTAAAATAATAAATATTTGATGATGGTCTAGAAGATGAACACCTCCAGAAAAGGTAGATGACTAATATATCTCATGAATAAATTAAAGATATTACAAATGTCTGGAAGACATTTACATACTAATATTCATGAATATAATGAGATCTCAATTATCTTGAACATGGTGGAACGAGAAAGGAAAACGAGATTGTCGACAAGAAATATTGCATACAAATGAAAAACTCCATATGATGCAAGCAATATGAGGATCTTAATTCTTTAAGTGAATAGACATATATTTATGAATGGCCAAAGAGAAAAGACGCAATCAAGAGTAAACTAAACTCATTGTATAAGGTGAGAAATTTAGACCTGAAGTCTAAGAAACTATGATACGGTTACAATTATATTGGGTATTGCTAAACTCACTATACAATTGAGAAATTTAGACCTGAAATCTAATGAAACATGAAATTAGTGCATTATATGTGTTAGGTGGGTACGTGTGAAAATAATTGAAGTAAGTTTTGTCACAAAGTATTGGTACCCTGATGCACTAAATGATTTATACGGTGTCACAACACACCGATTGATAAAGGGTATTAAAGTTGTATTTGTTTGGTAGCAACAAAATATATCCTCTTGAAATGCGTATACGACTTATATTATAGCATGCTAAGAATAAGTATACATGAAAACATGTAGAGAGATGTATGATGCGTGAAGCACATATCTGTACATTTATGGTGCTTGAAGCACATAACTATCTTCCCGGGAACTTAACTCAGTTGAGTTAATATGATAAATACTTGAATAAAGTGAAAGCCATCCGGAAGATGGATTACAGTTCGAACTGCATTGTTAGACATTTTTGCATTGTCTTTCTATTTAATTTCACGTGAATATATAAATTTATCGATAGTATGTCATATATGCTTTATTTTGCAGTATTATTACATGCAATGTGATTATATGATATATTTGTTTGTTTATTATGTGGGGTCAAACGTTTGAGTTAATTTGTGTGAGTTGATGTGAATCTTACGTATCTTCATTTGATACTTATATAATTATTCTTGTTGATAACTTGAATACTCATGATATCACTAAAGATCCGATTCTAAATTATAGAAATTTCAGAAGAGTTCTCAATTACTAAATTATCATGAACAAATAGTGCAGTGACTCTAGAAGAGTTCTCAATTGCTAGACTATTATCTACAAAAAGGATTTGGAATCAAATACCTTGTAAATGTGTATACAAGCTAATTCAGCTTAGTCTTGAGGATCGAAAGATATGAATTTGATCTTGGAGAATCAATTTTAATGTATATCTTACAAAGGAAACATGATTGTGTGATCATGCAAGATAAGTGATAATGACATGATTTGGACATGCTACTGATGATTTTATCAAGGGGAGACGTGATATGCATTGTACTCTTTTTCCCTTCACCGAGTTTTTTTCCACTGAGTTTTTCTTGGTAAGGCTTTTAATGAGACAGTTACTTGAGGCATATCTAAGGAGAAATAACTCTCTTTTTTCACTAGTTTTTTGTCCACAAGGTTTTCTTAGTGACTAATTAACCAAAGAAGGTTATGAGAATGATATTATGTGACATTGTATTGAATGTAAAGATGAGGAAGCTAATTTACGATAATGAAAGTATTATTGGAACTCCTGAAGAGCATCCAAAAGTAGTAAATTTATTGAAGAGCAAATTTGCTATAAAATATTATTGATATGTTTCATTGAGCACCATGTTATATATCACTAGATATGAATAAATGCGCATTATTAATATGAAGAGAAAATGCAAAAGAATTATTTAGTCCTGAAGTACCATATAACATATACTAAAGAAGTGATATGTTTTGTTTGTCACACAAAATCTCAATTAAGATATTGAGGCAGAGTACACCATTTATCAATACAAAAGTTTAGAGGAATTTAAATGCACAATAGATATGCAATTGTTCTAGTAGAACATATTATTCAATTTATTGGAAAACTGGCTGTGCAGATGCATAATACTTATATGATCTATGTTGAAAGATCACATACAAAGTGAATATTTGGTGTTGATATATTTCACTGAGTTTTATAAAATACTATATTAACATCATCACCTAAACAAGCATAAATTTTAAATACACGAAGAAAATTGTGAATGCATTTGATTGATAAATTTGATCCAGAAGATCATATTACTTGTGTTTTGTAATATGAAAATTGGTCCCATTGACCTTGATTGAGAAAATGATTTTGCAAGTATGACACAACCGAATAAGGATGTATCAAATGGGATATAACAAAACATATCATCAAAGTTCTTCTTTATGGATAACGAATAATGTTACATCGGTTATGTGACAATTTGGAAGATGTTGTCACTAAACTACTCTATGACAATTTGGAAGATGTTGTCACTAAACTACTCTCTACCTCGACTATGAAAGATCATCCAAGATATGGGACTACGTCGACTAAAGGATGTAAAATGATGTGGTCATGAGGGGGAGTTAATACGCGTTGTACTCTTTTTCCTTGATCCAGGTTTTTGTCCCAAACGGGTTTTCCTATCAAGGTTTTAATGAGGCAACATTATATGCGTATATTGGGAATGATGCACTCTTTTTCCTTCACTAGGATTTTATCCTATAAGGTTTTTCCTAGTAAGGTTTTAACGAGGCATGTTCTTGATTATTAGACATCTAAGGGGGAGTGTTATGAATATAGATGTCTTTTGGTTTAGAGATATTGATTTTGTAATAAGTATATCCATTAGTTATGTGACCATTAGCATTCTATGAAGAAGCCTATAAATAGGACTTCAACACATTGTATTTGTACTCTTGAAGAATGGAATAAGATAATACTTTCTCCCTCTATCTTGTTTCTACTTATTTTATTATCTATATTGTACTTTATTTATAACAATCCTAGATTAAATGTAAATATTTGTATTTATTTTTAAATCAAAGTCTATTATCGCAACCAATGTTTACGGTCAAAATTATTATTTTCGATGAATACTGTAAAAATCGTAATTATTTTATTTCATTGTAAAAATACTAATTATTCATAAAAGACAATAAATTACAACAAATAAATAATTAAGAGTGCATTGCATCTCATCATGTTATATGTTACAAATTACATTACTTTTCTAAAAATTTAATTCCTTTTATTTAATTATAAAAATACTTGATTACTTCGTTATGTTGAATGTATAAATTATGTTATTTTATTCGTAATATATTTAGTAGAAGTTGTCTTGCTTCTTTGTATTGAATCTATAAGTTATGTCAATATTAGACGTGAAAGTACTATTTGACCATAATTTTCTCGATTTTATTTTTTAAGAATAAAATAGTTATTTCCGACATTTATTAACTTTTTCGGTGTGAAAATAGATTACAATAAAAATTAGGAAGGAATCTTTGGAGCCAAAAGCTTTACGTCTTTGCCTAATGCAACGCTTTCATATAATCTGTTGCATTAGCCAAGTCTAATGCAACGCTTTCATATAATACGTTGCATTAGCCAAGTCTAATGCAACGGTTTCATATAACCTGTTGCATTAGCTAAGTCTAATGCAACGGTTTCATATAAGCCGTTGCATTAGAACATATATCGCAACGCTCATGTGAATGGTGTTGCATTAGCTACACCTATTGCAACGGTCGTGAGGAAGGCGTTGCATTAGACAGTTCTCGGCCGTTGCATTAAATCAAATATGTAGTAGTGGGTATCATGAGCCAGCCCGAGTTATTGAGGCACGTGTAATCCCGCCGATATTGTTCCGGCAATTAATACTGGCATGGAAAAATTCCGCCGATGATTGGGTTACACGTGACAGGGAGTGTTAAGATGCACACCCACATCGGATATCGGTGTCCTCCGGGTCAATATATAAGATTTTGGGCTACTCCCTCTATTGCCAATTGGTTTTAGAGTGGAACCCCAATGACTCTTAATAGTAAGACTTGTTATATGAATCATATAAAGTGATTTCTTATCGTGATCGACTTGATTTATAACATGTTACCCACTCAACCGCAAGGGGGGATTTAGAGGGGGAATGGGGTGGGCACCGGTCTCCCTTAGGTTGTTTGATATCGTATTATTTAGTATATACTCCCTCTGTCCATAAATGATTGGTACATTTTGACTTTTCATGGTCAACAAAACACGATTTCAAACATAAATATCTCCTATTCTACATATGAAAAAATTATAAAAAGTTGATAGTTCAAAAATATATATTGAGACGAATCTAACAAGATATCATATGACTATATTATTTCTTATTGTTAATGAGAATTATTGATCAAATTTTTTAAAATTTGACCATGTAAGTCAAAATGTACCAATCATTTAGGGACGGAGGGAGTATAATGATTTTTGAATTTTGTGATATAATAAGAAGTGAAACTAAACCATGTGAAATTGTAGCTTTGTTGGGTGTAGTTTTCCTTTGGAAGCTAGAGGTCTTGGGTTCAACTCTCATATTTGTTGATACTACAATTAATTTTTAAAATTTTGGCCCTCCTGTTAAATAATCTCTCACTAAAGAACCAAAGACAATAAAAAGAACTACAAAATAATCATTCTTGATTTTTCTTTATCTAATTAACCAAACCCCACCAAGAAAGTACTAATTTACCACTTGCCTTATACCAAAATATGAAAGGAGGTGTCATTCTTCTCCTTATTCCCCACGTTTCAATTTTCAAGCCCTTCTCCATCTCTCCCTCAAAAATGAAATCTTTTGAAATTTTCTTTAAAATTAAACCATCATATCTTCTTCATAGCATAAAAATTGAAGCTTTTTGAATATAAACCAAGAAAAGGTAAGTATTTTTTCGTTTTTGTATTAATTTTCTGTATTTAGGCATTTTTGGGGTTAATTTTTTGTATTTATCTGCTTTTTATATTTTAACTTTCTGTAATTACGCATTTTTTTCATTGTATCCAACATTATTCTCTATTAGTTGTGTTGGAGCATCGTTAACTGTTGTGATTAACGCTGCTACATAAACTGTTAATATAGTTGCTACTCATAACTGTTCTGATGCATTAAATGGATATATGAACTCGACTGTTTATGATCTTAGGTATACTTTCTTACTTTTTGGAACTATGTCTATTGAATACTCATACATAGATTCTTTCGAACGGTTGCAACTGAAGATACCATCTGGCTAGTCGATCGGAGAGGACTGGCTTGGCCATGACATACTTTATTGGATTTGCTTTCGAGATTAGATGCACTGTATGGGCTTGAAAGTAATGCTTTAATTTCTGGTTTGCAAAGATGAGTGCTAAGCATAATTTTTCAATCGGGGCATATTTCAGGTCGTTTGGCGTCATCATCCGACTCCGATAGTATAATGCATTCTCTTTGCCTTCTGCGTTCTCTTGTGCGAGCAATGCCCCCACCGATCGTTCCTGTGTTGAAACACAAAGGATTAATGGTTTTCCTTGTAATGGTGCAGCTAGGACCGGCGGTTTCATGAGGTATGATTTGATATTTGTAAATGCATTACTGCAAGACTTATCCCAGTCAAATGGAACTCCTTTCTTCATCAAATGACTGAAAGGTTGGCATCTTCCTGCTAAATTTGAAATGAAACATCGAAGATAACCCAGCTTTCCTTGTAAACTCTTAAGCTCATGAATCAGGCATATTGATGATGGCATCTATCTTGGACTGCTCTATCTCGATACTTCGCCGGGGAACTATAAACCCTAAGAATTTTCCTGATGTTACTCCGAAAGCACAATTGAGAGGATTCATTTTGAGCTGGTAGCGTCGTAGTCTCTCGAACACTATTCTGAGGTCAGTTACATGATGCCCTTTGCTCCTTGACTTTACAACCAAATCATCGACATAACATTCGACATTCTTATGAAGCATGTCATCAAATATCTTTTGCATAGCCCTTTGATATGTTGCTCCAGCATTCTTCAAGCCGAATGGAAGTTAACTCCTCATCCTCCGGTGCCATGCGTATCTGATTATACCCCGAAGAACCATCCATGAATGTTAATGCTTCATGTCCCATCGTTGCATTGATCATCAGCTCGGGTATAGGTAATGGGAAATCATCTTTTGGACATGCATGATTGAGATCTCTGAAATCAACAAAAACTCGGATTTGTCCCTTCTTCTTTCTAACATGGACTATATTTGATAGCCAAGTTGGATAAGTCACCTCTCGGATGAAACCAACATTGATGAGTTTGTTTTGCTTCAGCTTCAATTGCTGGGACTAACTCTAGACGAAATCTTTGTTGGGATTGTTTAACAGGTCTAACATCTTTCTTTACAGCTAAGTGGTGGACAGCGACCTTTGGATTTAAGCCTGACATTTCTGTATATGACCATGCAAACACATCACGAAACTCCTGAAGAAGGATCACATATTCTTTTTCCTCTTCAGTGGTTAAGAGAGCGCTGATATATACGGGACGTGGTTCGCTATCTGTGCGCAAGTTAACCTCTTTCAACTTGTCAACAGTAGCTTTTACGCCTTCCTCGAGTGTTAATGGGGCCTCTTCAACGTCTTCTTCAATGATTTCTTCTTCACTGATAGTAATATGGTTTGAAGATCCGACAATCTCTTCAGGCTGTTCAGCTTCTTCGACACGAGGTTCTTGTTTTGGCTTCACCCTCCAGTGGCTGATGATTGCTGCAGCTTTATGACGTTGATGGTTCTTTGTACTTTTCCCTTCTAACTTTCTCACCTTCTTTATTTCTTTTGATTTTTTAAGGGCTAAAGTATTTTCTTCTAACAGGACCCAGTCTCTCAAATATAGAGTTCTGCTTATGGGTTTGTTCCCGCAATCATTGGAACACAGACTTGCGTTGTTGAAGTGGTGCTCCCATCCTTTGAAATATTGAATCTCGTCGTTCATTGGATGTTTTAAGTCTGATGTTTCTTGGACGATTGATCTTTACTCGAACACACACCTCTGGTTCATTTGAAGCGACATCCTCTACTTCAGAAATGTAGAGATTGTTTACTCTCTTTATAGCAATTCGAACTGGAGGTGGTGGTGTATACCCGAGTCCTACATGAGCCTTTGATGGTATATCCTTTATCCTTGAACATTTTCTGGGTCTCAGTAAGACCATGTACCTTTTCACCAGTCAACTCGGGGTACAACTATCCCATCGAATCATTCTTTGTAGGGTCAAAACCGGCTTTGACCAAGAGCTCATATGATTTCGACCCTGATTCTACATCATTTAAGAGGGTTGTTTCATCACTGTGTTCGGTCTTTTGACCATTAGCAGGGGCAACGAATCCTTTCAATGGTGTGGAAACTGAACTCATCTTCTTGACCTTGGTGACTGGGGGGTTCAGACCTTCTAATTTGGTAGGATTTGCAGACTTCTCATCCTCATCATGCTTGGTCTTTTCATGAGCCTCTTCTTTTGTTGAATTTTCAGCTTCATTGTTCCTTCGGATGTAATATTTGGCATCTGCAAAATGTGATTCATATTCTGTGAATGGGTTTCATCCGCTTTAATCGTCTTTTCGACTCCGTCTTTGCTATACATGAAACATTGGTGGAGTGTAGAATGGACGACATTGTTGGAGTGTATCCATGGTCTTCCAAGCAACATATTGTATGTAGTCTTTGCGTCAATGACATGGAACCATGAAGTAGAACCCATTTCCCCAGTTGATAAGTGGAGGGCTACCTTTCTCCAAAGTCCTTTGGCCTCCTTGGTTGAAGCCTTGAATCATGAAACGACTATGTTGCAATTCTTCAGTTGAAATGCCAACTTGTTTGAGGGTCTTCAGGGGCAAAATATTCACTGCTGATCCTCCATCAATTAGTATTCTACTAATTCTTTCTTCACATGTGTACCCTGATACATATAGTGGTCGATTATGGTCAACCTCTCCCAAAAGGAAATCTTAATCTGTAAATGTGATAGAGAATGTACAAATTTCCTCATCTACATGCGATGTTGCTGCTTTACTCTCTTTATCGGGAGTTTCATCTTCATCCTCGTACACATGGTGACAAGATTCATTCTTGGTTTTCCCAAAACGTCTTGGGCATGAATTCCCTTAAAGTGATTGGTGATGGTCTTTTCAATGGACTACACTCTGCCGCTTGTGGTCTGGAAGAGAAAGATTTCCTCAACGACTTTCTTCCTTTGCGATGGTTCATGACCATGTTCTTCCTTTGTTGCATTACATTAACTTTTGTGGGAACAAGACGTCTTTTCCTTTGGACTAGAGTCCATCCCTCCTCTGAGTCGTTTTCATCGACATTTTGCGTTGACACACTCGTCTGGTTATTGTGAATCTGCTTACTAGTATTGGTGACTCTAGCAATAATTGGTAAGGACAAATCCTCATTGACATTAAATGTTATGGGATCTACCGTTCCGAATCCGACTGTCACTAGATTAGTCGCAACTTTCTCTTCTTCAAGAAGTATTCTACCTTGACGAGCTAACTCCATTACTTTGTCTTTGAAGACAAAGCATTTGTCAATTGGATGATCAACTTGACGATGGTATTTGCGGTAGGTTGGATCCTTTATTCTTCCGGCTTCATCCGGCCGCTTCATTTCTGGAAATTCTATCAACTTTTCCTTCAGTAGGTCGTCAAACATTCCAGAGACATCAGAGTCTAGGAAATGATAACTCTTCTCTTGCATCTCTTTTAATGAGATGGGGGACTTTCTCCTTCCTTTTTCTTGGATCTGACAGAGAGTTTTACTGAGGAAGAAGCAATTGTTAGCGCCTCCTGCTTAGCATCATTCTTCGTGAAGCTCTTTCCGCTTTTCTTGAACTCAAACTTGTCTTTGGTTCTCCGAATGTCTTGAGCGGCAGAGTTGTGACTTTTATTCACAACAATACTGAGCTCCATGTCATGAGCTCTTGTGGCCAACTCCTCAAATGACTTGGGCTTGATCCCTTGAAGGATGTACTGGAGGTCCCAATGCATTCCCTGAATGCACATATCGATCGCAGATGCCTCACACAAACGGTCTTTGCAGTTCAGGCTCAAATTCCTCCAACGATTGATGAAGTCGGTAACAGGTGTTGGAATATCCCGGGGTTGCAAGACACAATGAACTACAATAGTTTATATGTCTAGAAAACCCTAATTCGTTGATCGTTAGAACTTACACAATAGAACTAGCTCATAGAAGTATATGTTTAAACATAGTGTGAATATGCTACAACTAACATAATCAAAGAGTGTGGCTACAAAGATATACCTTTGAAGCGTGAGCGGAAGCGATATGATCTTCAAGTGCTTATCCCCACACCTTGCTCCTTGTTTTCTTCTTGAAGAAATTTCTATCACCAAGGTGATATGGAACTACTATGAAATAGTCCACACCAATACCTTAGATAGCAATAAGACACACTTGGACTAGTGTGTGTTATTGAGGACAAACTATAGAACAATTTCTATACTCTAACACTTAGAGTTTTGCTAGAGGGTTTGAAGATGAAGTGTGTGTGTTTGTTTTTGTTCTCTAACAAGAGTTGTGTGTTCACTTAGCTTGATGCTCTACCCATTCTATATCATGGATGATGAAACACATTATACACTAAACAAACACATTAACCATCCATATGGTTAATGCCACTTGGTCCATGGAAGATTCTCTTACAAGAGTTCTTCCCAAGACTTACAAAGCCTTCCCAAGTCATAAAGTAGCCACCAAGATGTCAACCATTCATAATGATGGAATTAATTAATCTTAATTAATTAATTAAATCATATCTTATTTAATTAATAATCAAATCATTTCAATAAATGATAATATATATATCTCACATATATATATACATAAACCCCAAATGGTGTGTCCGGAACCAATTCCGGGCGCACCATCGGTTCGGTCGGGACACGATCTCGATCGAACCGAAATTCCTCCATATGGATCAAATCCCTTATTCACTTTCGAGTCACTACTCGAAAGTATCTTCGGTAATTGTTACGTGTGTGACCTCATAGCCCGAGTAACGAAGGCATCGGAATTCAAGGTATAAGACCGTATACACGAATCCCGAAGATCATCGTGAGAGCCTAGTCTGCCATTCGATGACCCCCGGCATTATCTCGGGTGAGACTACTGATAGTTCAGATAACTATCGGTTGTTGAACCGTATATATAGATGATATAGTTCACGGGCACTAATTGAGGAAATTGACACATCAATTTCCAACACTCCCACTTGCCCTTGGACTATTACCAATGTCTTGGATGTACACTTGCATCCTTGTCACATGATTCCCTTTGTCCTCGGTTTTCGTCATTGGCTAAAGCAAGAAAGTTTGTCGCCAACTCCTATGACATAATTTCTCGTAACACGAGATAGTCTCACTCCCGTTCATAACGGGTGAATTCATAAGTAAGACTCACTCTCCGAGTGGCCAGAAAAACCTTCCCTGTATACCAGGGTGGACAAAGACCCTACCAATGCATCACCGATCATCTCACCACTACATTCACATAAGACCCAACGTACCCCATTACCACCAGTAACGGATGGGTCCGGAAGTAGTCAAAGCCTCATGCTCACGTAGCATGAGAATGATATGCATGTAGGTCTCAGAACCTCTATCATATGGCTCGTGTGAAATATAGGACACAAGATCTCTTCTATAATTTCACAACGGTCACTGTCCAGTACCATGTCAAGACTCTCTTGACAATGAACCCATGTAATGATTTGGACCATCCTTTTGACTTAAGAAACAAAGTCAAACGAATCATTACACACTAGTTTGGCTGTGTCCGTTCCCAAAACGCTGGGACACACCACTAGGGACAATGTAATCACCACAGTTCTTGTCTTGAAAAAGGGGTTCCTTAGCCAATACACTTATTGGCTCCTCTTCAAGAACTCGTGATTACATGGGAATTAAAATATTTATCATACAACTATGATTAAATATTCAATTGTTTATTCAAGTGCTATAAAAGAATAGGCAATCAATAAACAAGAAGTAATACTTTTATTCAACAATAAGAGTTTTACAAAAGTATACTTCATACATATAAATCAAATAAACTGAAATAAAGCTCCCACTAAGACTAAGACCACTCGGACCTAAGTCTAAGTCCAATAGCTGAAGTATGGAACTCATGTTTGGTCTGAGGCAATGGTTTAGTCAAGGGATCAGCTGCGTTGTCGTCTGTATCTACTTTGGATACTTTGATGTCACCTCTCTGGAACATTTCACGGACGAGGTGATACTTCTGGAGGACATGCTTGGACTTATGATGAGCCCTGGGTTCCTTAGCCTGTGCTATGGCTCCAGTGTTATCACATAACAACTCAATTGGACCATCAGCGCTAGGAACTACCCCAAGCTCAGTCATAAACTTCTTAAGACAACATGCCTCCTTGGCTGCTTCAGAAGCTGCAATGTACTCGTCCTCCGTAGTAGAATCTGCAACTGTGTCCTGCTTGGAACTCTTCCAACAGATGGCTCCACCGTTCAGGCAGAATACAAACCCGGTCTGAGAACGAAAATCGTCTCGATCGGTTTGGAAACTGGCATCGGTGAAACCTTTTGCAATCAACTCCTCATCTCCGCCATATACCAGAAACATATCCTTAGTCCTTCTTAAGTACTTAAGGATAGATTTCACAGCGGTCCAATGGTTGTTGCCTGGATTCGCTTGATATCGGCTGGTCAGACTCAGAGCGTACGGGACTCTACTCATGTTCTCCTTCTCGACGTCAGTGGTGGGGCACTGACTTTTGCCGAGAATAGTGCCAGTTGTCATAGGCAGTATTCCCTTTTTGGAATCGATCATATCGAATCGTGTCAGAACCTTATCAATATAAGTGTCCTGTCTCAGGCCAATCAACCTATTGGCTCGATCCCGATATATCTTGATTCCAAGGATATACTGCGCCTCTCCTAAGTCCTTCATCGAGAAACACTTACACAACAATCTCTTGACTGACTCAAGGAGTGGTTTGTTGTTTCCAATGATCAGTATGTCATCTATAGGGCTGTAAATGAGCCGAATAATACCGAACATCGGAAGATTCTAGTTCGGCTCTATCGTCCTCGAGCCGAACTGTAAATGAGCCGAATAATGGTCGAACATCAAAATGAGAAGCTCGGCGCTAATTTTGTCAGACAAATTCTTGCCGAACTTGCCGAATAATTTGGTTTGAAGGTTATGAAACAAAATTAAATTCGACTAAATTTGCTAAATCTACCAAAGAAAATAAAAGTAAAACTAAAGTATATATCTTTACCTCAAAATTCAACCAAATATGCTAAATCTATCAAAGAAATGGACGATTAATCGATCAAATACAAATCTATATTACAATATTATTACATAATTTCACATGGTGAGTCGAGCCGAGCTTTTTGCGAACCGTTTGCGAATCGAGTCAAATATTGATTTCAAGATTTGGTTCTACGTTTGCTATTCCGAATCGAGCAACAAACCGAACTTTTTCGAGCCAAATACCCCGAGCCGAGTCGAGCTTCCAGGTTCATTTACAGCCCTAGTCATCTACATACAGGACTATAAATGCAATGTGGCTCCCACTTACCTTCTTGTATACACAAGCATCCTCCTCATTCTGAATGAAGCCAAATTCTTTAATTGCTTCATTAAATCGGAGGTTCCAACTGCGAGAAGCTTGCTTGAGTCCATAAATGGATCTCTGAAGCTTACATACTTTCTTATATCCTTTTGGACATGTAAAGCCTGGAGGTTGTGTCATGTACACATCCTCCTCAAGGTTTCCATTAAGGAAAGCGGTCTTTACATCCATTTGTCATATCTCATAGTCATAATATGCGGCAATGGCTAAGAGGCTCCGAATAGACTTGAACATGACTACCGGTGAGTAGGTTTCATCATAGTCATTGACATGGACATTTCCATCTTTATCAAGCTTTTTCTTAAAGACCCACTTACACTCGATAGGTCTAGCACCTTCGGGTAAGTGAACCAATGTCCAGACATCATTCTGGTACATAGAGTCTATCTCGGATTTCATGGCTTCAAGCCATGACTTGCTATCTGGCCCTTTCATTGCGGCTCCATAAGTATAAGGCTCGTCGTCTTCTATCAAGAAGGATTCCCCATACCATCTATCGGGAACATGACGAGTCCTACTGGATTTCCTAAGGGTCGGTACTTCTTCAGGAGTTTCATCTACCGTGGATCTAGGGTCCAAGATAGGATCCATCATGAATGGAGGATCTACTTCCTGAAGTGAGCCTGCCGAGTTCGTTAACTCGACTTGCTCATTTGATGAGACACTTGGGTTCAATAACCCATCTCTCTCATTCAATGAGTTTCTTGAGTTCGACAACTCAACTTGCTCATTAAACGTGTCGAATGAGTTCATTAACTCATTCGGCTCATCATATTGAACTTCTTCAAGCTGTACCGTATTTCTGACATTTCCTGATAAGAACTCTTTCTCAAGGAAATGTGCTGTCCTAGCCACGAAAATCTTATTTTCTGGCTTAAGGTAGAAATAATACCCTTTGGTTTCCTTTGGATAACCAATGAAATGGCACAAGTCAGCCTTTGGGCCTAGCTTGTCTACGTTCAATTTCTTGACGTAGGCCAAGCAACCCCAAACCCTGAGGAAGCTAATCTTGGGACGTTTCCCAAACCACATCTCATATGGCACTTTCTCAGCTGACTTGGTTGGACAATTATTTAAGGTAAGTGCGGCAGTTTGCAACGCGTAACCCCAGAAGCTGACATGTAGGTCGGTTCGACTCATCATGGATCGCAAACTGTCTAACAGAGTGCGATTCCTCCTTTCGGACACACCATTATGCTGTGGTGTTCCGGCCGGTGTGAGTTGTGAAACAATTCCACAATCTCTAAGATGAGCGTCAAACTCGTGGCTCATATATTCGCCTCCTCGATCGGATCGAAGAGTCTTAATAGTCTTGCCGAGTTGATTCTCTACTTCATTTTCGAATTCTTTGAACTTTTCAAAGGCTTCACTCTTATGCTTCATTAGATAGACATAGCCATAACGGCTAAAGTTATCCGTGAAGGTAATGAAGTAGGGAAAACCACCTCTTGCAGGAGTGTTCATTGGACCACATACATCGGTATGTATTATCCCCAATAAATCACTTGCCCTTTCACTCGTTCCAGTGAAAGGTGATTTGGTCATCTTGCCCAAAAGGCATGATTCGCATTGGTCATATGATTCAAAATCAAGTGACTCAATAATTCCACTTTCGTGGAGTTTCTTGATGCGATTTTCATTTATATGACCAAGTCTGCAATGCCATAGGTAGGCAGGATTCAAGTCGTTAGGCTTGTTCCTTTTAATATTTACGTTATATATGTCATGGTCCTCATCTAGTATGAAAAGACCATTTTGGTTTGAAGCTTTTGCATAAAGTAAACCATCACGATTAATAGAACATATATTCCTTTCCATAAGGATGGTAAAACCATCATTGTTCAAAACAGATATGGAAATAATATTTCTAGAAATAGTAGGAATACAATATACATTATTTAAAACTAAGACCATCCCGGATGGTAGTTTTAAATCTATCTTGCCCACGGCAACTGCAGCAACCTTTGCTCCATTGCCTACCCGCAAGTCCACCTCTCCCTTCCGAAGGGCTCTACTGTCATGTAGTACCTGCATATTTCGACAAATATGAGAACCACATCCTGAGTTAAGTACCCAAGTAGAGTTATTGGAGGTGATGAAAGCTTCAATAACGAATATACCTGTTCCAGTGACCAGGTGTATTACAATAATGACACTGGTCAGTCCCCTTAGGACCTTTAGCCGGAGTTTTGGAAGTCTGGGCCTTGACTGTTCCAGTCTTGGCCTTTCCCTTCCATTTCCCCTTGCCTTTCTTAAAGGCCTTCTTGTTCTGAATCATCAGAACAGAGGGAGTAGGGGTAGAGCTCTTCCCACCCTTCAACGCAGTATCAGCCGTGCTGATCATGTTATGCAACTCCGACAATGACTTATCGAAGTCATGCATGTTGAAGTTCATGACAAAGTTACCAAACTTGTCAGGAAGGGAACGGAGGATTATGTCAACAGCCAAATCCTTGGAAAACTGAGTTCCCAAAGACTCAAGTCTCTCGATGATCCCAATTATCTTGAGAACATGAGGACTGGCCTGTTGACCATTGGATAGTTTGCAATCCATGAGGGCACAAACAACTTCGTACGCTCATTTCTTGCCCGCTTCTGGAACATCTGTTCCAGTCTGCAGTACATGTCATATGCTGCCACATTTTCGAACTGAATCTGAAGATTGGGTTCCATGTTGGCCAGCATGAGACATTGGACATCCAATGCATCGTACTGGACCACATACATCGGTATGTATTATCCCCAATAAATCACTTGCCCTTTCACTCGTTCCAGTGAAAGGTGATTTGGTCATCTTGCCCAAAAGGCATGATTCGCATTGGTCATATGATTCAAAATCAAGTGACTCAATAATTCCACTTTCGTGGAGTTTCTTGATGCGATTTTCATTTATATGACCAAGTCTGCAATGCCATAGGTAGGCAGGATTCAAGTCGTTAGGCTTGTTCCTTTTAATATTTACGTTATATATCTCATGGTCCTCATCTAGTATGAAAAGACCATTTTGGTTTGAAGCTTTTGCATAAAGTAAACCATCACGATTAATAGAACATATATTCCTTTCCATAAGGATGGTAAAACCATCATTGTTCAAAACAGATATGGAAATAATATTTCTAGAAATAGTAGGAATACAATATACATTATTTAAAACTAAGACCATGCCGGATGGTAGTTTTAAATCTATCTTGCCCACGGCAACTGCAGCAACCTTTGCTCCATTGCCTACCCGCAAGTCCACCTCTCCCTTCCGAAGGGCTCTACTGTCATGTAGTACCTGCATATTTCGACAAATATGAGAACCACATCCTGAGTTAAGTACCCAAGTAGAGTTATTGGAGGTGATGAAAGCTTCAATAACGAATATACCTGTTCCAGTGACCAGGTGTATTACAATAATGACACTGGTCAGTCCCCTTAGGACCTTTAGCCGGAGTTTTGGAAGTCTGGGCCTTGACTGTTCCAGTCTTGGCCTTTCCCTTCCATTTCCCCTTGCCTTTCTTAAAGGCCTTCTTGTTCTGAATCATCAGAACAGAGGGAGTAGGGGTAGAGCTCTTCCCACCCTTCAACGCAGTATCAGCCGTGCTGATCATGTTATGCAACTCCGACAACGACTTATCGAAGTCATGCATGTTGAAGTTCATGACAAAGTTACCAAACTTGTCAGGAAGGGAACGGAGGATTATGTCAACAGCCAAATCCTTGGAAAACTGAGTTCCCAAAGACTCAAGTCTCTCGATGATCCCAATTATCTTGAGAACATGAGGACTGGCCTGTTGACCATTGGATAGTTTGCAATCCATGAGGGCACAAACAACTTCGTACGCTCATTTCTTGCCCGCTTCTGGAACATCTGTTCCAGTCTGCAGTACATGTCATATGCTGCCACATTTTCGAACTGAATCTGAAGATTGGGTTCCATGTTGGCCAGCATGAGACATTGGACATCCAATGCATCGTACTGGACCACATACATCGGTATGTATTATCCCCAATAAATCACTTGCCCTTTCACTCGTTCCAGTGAAAGGTGATTTGGTCATCTTGCCCAAAAGGCATGATTCGCATTGGTCATATGATTCAAAATCAAGTGACTCAATAATTCCACTTTCGTGGAGTTTCTTGATGCGATTTTCATTTATATGACCAAGTCTGCAATGCCATAGGTAGGCAGGATTCAAGTCGTTAGGCTTGTTCCTTTTAATATTTACGTTATATATCTCATGGTCCTCATCTAGTATGAAAAGACCATTTTGGTTTGAAGCTTTTGCATAAAGTAAACCATCACGATTAATAGAACATATATTCCTTTCCATAAGGATGGTAAAACCATCATTGTTCAAAACAGATATGGAAATAATATTTCTAGAAATAGTAGGAATACAATATACATTATTTAAAACTAAGACCATCCCGGATGGTAGTTTTAAATCCATCTTGCCCACGGCAACTGCAGCAACCTTTGCTCCATTGCCTACCCGCAAGTCCACCTCTCCCTTCCGAAGGGCTCTACTGTCATGTAGTACCTGCATATTTCGACAAATATGAGAACCACATCCTGAGTCAAGTACCCAAGTAGAGTTATTGGAGGTGATGAAAGATTCAATAACGAATATCAATCATCCAATGATTATATATGACTCTTGGCGTCTATCACTAGTCGTTTTAAGACACTATAGACTTCCTTTGCCAAACGGGCCGGTTCGATGGGCTAACCTGTAGCCACGTTTTAAGCAACCTTAGTTCACCATAAAGGGATGGATTACATTTGCCGGTTCGATGGGCTAACCTGTAGCGCATGTAATCCCATTGCCTCTTATTCCTATGAATCAAAGTGCCCATCTAGGGATGATCCACCCGAAACGTAGGAAAGTTTGACAACTTTGAACTTAGGTTTGGCAAACACTTAATTATTACGTGGAGGGGTTTAGATTAAACATGTAATCCACATTTCATGCATATCACATAAGGTATACATATACTTCAAGAAAATATATGTAAGCATGAAACATGGCATGAATAATAAACACTTTAAAGGGACGTGATATGGCCTAAAAGACATTAAATAAAACTAGTCTAACTAGTTCTAAACTAAGTCCTTGGTCTCCGTCTTCTTGGACATCGCCATGCTCCAAGTCCGTCTCTTCATGTCTTGTTACATAATCAACTTTCGCATTAAATGGCACATGCGCCGCGAAAAAGAAATAACAATACAATAATTTAAAACGACACATGCGTCGTATTTCAATATCAAGGACAGTACGCAGACTGTATTTCGAATAAATACTAGGCCATATCACATCCCCATTCCATTCAGACTACAGTTTATATATGTATAACACATTATACATAAAACACATAAACATGCTAGGAATGGAATAAAATACACAAGCAACACACAACTCACACACATACTCACATTCAAATAATGTGAATCATAGTCATATATGCATATCATAACCTTTAGTTGTCCAACAACTAACATAGCCAATTATCGGAAGTTTTACCATAAGTTCAACATTTTGAACTAATAACCCAATTACATTCAAAGAGACTTAGCATAAGTTTAAGGTTTGAAATTCATAATAACTCAACCACAAACTTCCTTTCGATACTCAATTAAACAATTTAATTAGTACCGATAGGATAAAATCAACACTTTGACATACATGCTAATTTTAAACTATTTTAAACTTCTCAAAGAATGTTTTGGACTTATAAGATTATTTCCATAACAATCTCTAAATCACCCATAACAAACTGAAAACGTCCATAATCATCAAATGACTTTGGACTTAATCGATTCGTTTTGTTTCGAAAACATCGGGCGAAGTTATAGTCCATCGTGAGCTCCATCGTGAGCTATGGCTCACGATGGAGCCACGATCAAACGGGGACAGGGGGGTTGCCAAGGCAGTCCGCGCGCGGACAGGGGCTGCGGACAGGGGCTGTCCAGGGAACAAAACGCGCGACGCGCGGGGGGGGGGGGCTTCCAGGGGCGTCCAAGGACGCGTCCAGGGAAGCCGAGCCCTGTTCCAGGCCAAGGCGTGCCGTGTCCATGGCATGCCGAGGGTGCGCGTTCCAGGGGACCCGCGTCCTTGGCTTGCCGAGACGCACGCGCATTCTTAGTTTGTCGGGGAGGGTTTTCCGAAACGAAAAATTGGCTACGGTTCATATATCGACATATATACTATATGGTACTACTTTAAACACTTCTAGAACATGTTAAACGTGTAATATAGCTCATGATACCATGTTGGAATATCCCGGGGTTGCAAGATACAATGGAACTACGATAGTTTATATGTCTAGAAAACCCTAATTCGTTGATCGTTAGAACTTACACAATAGAACTAGCTCATAGAAGTATATGTTTAAAGATAGTGTGAATATGCTACAACTAACATAATCAAAGAGTGTGGCTACAAAGATATACCTTTGAAGCGTGAGCGAAAGCGATATGATCTTCAAGTGCTTATCCCCACACCTTGCTCCTTGCTTTCTTCTTGAAGAAATTTCTATCACCAAGGTGATATGGAACTACTATGAAATAGTCCACACCAATACCTTAGATAGCAATAAGACACACTTGGACTAGTGTGTGTTATTGAGGAGTGTGTAGTCTAACTACTATAGCAAACTATAGAACAATTTCTATACTCTAACACTTAGAGTTTTGCTAGAGGGTTTGAAGATGAAGTGTGTGTGTTTGTTTTTGTTCTCTAACAAGAGTTGTGTGTTCACTTAGCTTGATGCTCTACCCATTCTATATCATCTTATGATATAGAATGGATGATGAAACACATTGTACACTAAACAAACACATTAACCATCCATATGGTTAATGCCTCTTGGTCCATGGAAGATTCTCTTACAAGAGTTCTTCCCAAGACTTACAAAGCCTTCCCAAGTCATAAAGTAGCCACAAAGATGTCAACCATTCATGATGATGGAATTAATTAATCTTAATTAATTAATTAAATCATATCTTATTTAATTAATTCATTAATTAATTAAATCATTTCAATAAATGATAATATATATCTCACATATATATATACATAAACCCCAAATGGTGTGTCCGGAACCAATTCCGGGCGCACCATCGGTTCGGTCGGGACACGATCTCGATCGAACCGAAATTCCTCAATATGGATCAAATCCCTTATTCACTTTCGGGTCACTACTCGAAAGTATCTTCGGTAATTATTACGTGTGTGACCTCATAGCCCGAGTAACGAAGGCATCGGGATTCAACGTATAAGACCGTATACACGAATCCCGAAGATCATCGTGCGAGCCTAGTCTGCCATTCGATGACCCCCGGCATTATCTCGGGTGAGACTACTGATAGTTCAGATAACTATCGGTTGTTGAACCGTATATATAGATGATATAGTTCACGGGCACTAATTGAGGAAATTGACACATCAATTTCCAACAACAGGTTCTTCCTTCCGTTGCTTAGCACTTTTGAGTTCTATCATACTAACGGTACGACCGCATGCTATAGAATCTGTTGAGGAATTCATTCTCTAGTTGTGCCGAACTGTCAATCGAACCAGGTTCCAATTCAATGAACCAATCGAACACATTTCCTTTCAAAGAGCGAACAAATTGTTTCACCAAATGATCGCCCTCAGTTCTAGCATTGTTGCAAGTTTCTACAAAATGCGCAACATGTTGTTTGGGATCGCCATTTCCATCAAACTGTTGGAGTTTTGGTAGCTGATAACCATTCGGCATCTTCATCGCGTATGCGCTGACTATATGGTTTGACATAAGCGTGTGAGAGCCTTGGATCTTCTAACTTATCTTTGATCGTCCCCATGATAAACTCCTTAAGTTGATTCACAGGGATGAGTCCATCAGTTGAGATATTGATGTCTGAACCCTTCAATTTGTTCTTTTCAGAACTCTCTGCGGACTCGTGCATGATAGGCGCCTTCGAGCTCACGTCAGTCTTATTTCTTCCTTCATCATTGGTTGCAACCCTCTTCATGATCATCGTAATCTTAGCATCTTGATTTTCGATGTACCTCGCGAGTCCCTCCAGAGTCTTGGTAAGTGATGCTACCTGTTCTTCCAAGTTCGAAGACGTCATCATCATTACTGCGTATAAGCATCAATAGGGTCTTCCTGTATGAGATCCTTTGACTGAACGTTCCCATGAGGTGATGATGTTGTTGAGTCATTGCTGGAGGATGAATCATCAGCTGGATGAGAGGACTTGGAGTATGCAGGATCAAGGAGAGTCTTCTTAGTCGTTGACATCTCTTCTCCTTGCATTGCTGGTTGAACACTTGGAGTTTGGTCATGCGCAATCTGCAATCCTTGCTAGTCAAGCTTGGTCATGCTGCGCGTAATCACTCCCATGCTTGGTGATGTGCTTGCGGAGGTGTTGAGGTAAAGAGGCTTGGAAGTATCAATCTTAATATCACTTGAGATGAAAGGTAGAGATGGTCCCACCTGGCCTGCCAAATTTGTAACAACAAATTTTCTTAAGTCCTGAATTTAATTGACAACAAGAAAATAAGCAGTCGCAATGAAATATATATTTGATGATTTTGGGGTGTTCCTTTGATTCTACTTCAGACTACAAGTCAAGGGCTTTCGCAACTTGTTCTTGAACTTGTTTGTTGAATACTTGAATGTTTGAAGCTTGAATACTTGAATATTCGAAGATTCAAATGCTTGAATGTTTGATGAATTCAGTTGCAGGTTGAATGCTGAGGAATTGTTCTCTGATTTGTAGAGCTTTTATCTTCTTCTGCTTTGTGTGTATCTTGCAAATGAATAATCTCCCTTTCAAATGAATGAGAATGCTCTATTTATAGGCAAACGAATCCACGGGCTTGAGCTTTGACTTGGGCTTGAGCCTTGACTTGGGCCTGAGTTTTGACTTAGGCTTGAGTCTTGACTTAGGCCTGAGCTTTGACTTGAGCTTGAGCCTTTAATAATTATTCTTTAATTTAATTAAAGAGAATAATTATATGATTTGATCGATAATTATATCTTTTTATTTGTTTAAAAGACATAATTATCTTTTTCATTAATCATTTCCACTTATTTATTTGGTGAAAATAATTATTTATTATGCTCTCGATTTCTGATATGTCGAACCATAATTGGATGATTCAATCTTCTATATAACCATTTATAATTTGATAATAAATGTCACACGTATATATTTGATCGACTCTATGATTTAATCAACTAAATTCCAAAGTTAATTTATTAACTTAAAACTTAATTAATTGATTTAATTGGGATATTTATTTAATAAAATTTTAGTATCAACAATAATATATATGCTTTTTAGATAATTGTACCAAAGGAACTCAACAATGATATTCATCTACGTGAAAAAGTAATATTCATTTGAAATTTAGTGGATGTAATTTTGTATTAGACGAATATTATGTATTTGCCATTACTAATGTGGCTTCAAATGTACATAGTATTTTTTTATTGTAATATCATAATGAGTTTGGGTTGAAATCGCCTAATCTAACCCTTGATCACCCCTATTAAAACTCACAAAATTACCAAAATATCCAACTTATGTTGGTTGCACTAGAGGTTGCAGGCATATGAAATTTGAAAAGGCTAGTGATAATGCTAGAGCAATTTTCATATCACCAGGACAAAATCATGCTCAATTCCTTTTATATCCTTCTCATCAAACTATATTTTGCTCGTCTCAATTATTAATTATAAAATTTATTAATGTTTTCATCATTCAAATAGAAATAAAAGTATTCTATCGTTAACAATCAATATTGTAATTATAAGTCATAGAATCAAAGGGCATAAAAGGAATTAGACATAGTTTTGCTCTGGTGATATGAAAATTGCTCTGGAAAATATTCCAATAATACCCCCATATGTAATTTGGTTGAAGTGTTTAATTTAAAACCAGACTTTAGAATATAGAACTTTTAGTTTTAGAAGAAAATTTCTATATATATAATGAAATTGTGAAATACGGAGTAATAAGATTTGAAAGAAAAAAGAATAATTGTAAAGTAGGTTGATTAAACAAGAGACACGTGAAACAAAAGCTAGATACTACAACTAAAGCATGACGTACAAGTAGACTATGCATTAAGGTATGATGACCATCATGGACAATGTCACAAGTGCACAGTACAAGCATGTGAAGCATGATGTACAAGTAGAATATGCAGGAAAGTAGACTATATACTAAGGTATGACGACCACGTGTGCGTTTGAATCGTATCCCCCAGCGCATGATACAGGCATTTGCTGCATGATGTAAAGTAGGTTGATTAAACAAGAGACACGTGGAACTACTACAAATGAAGCATGATGTACAAGTAGACTATGCACTAAGGTATGGCGACCATCATGGACAATGTCACAAGCGCACGGTACAAACATGTGAAGCAATGATGTACAAGTAGAATATGCAGGAAAGTAGACTATATACTAAGGTATGACGACCACCCATGCGTCTGACGCATATCCTCCAGCGCATGATACAAGCATTTGCAGCATGATGTACTACCTAGATATACAGGGCCGGTATGATGACCACGCATGTATGACACGCAAATCCCCTTTTAATAACTACCTAGATGTCTTCTTTTTACCAATTTTAGTAATAATCTTGGATTTGTGGATTTCGTACGAGTCCAGCAAAAAAGTGTTAGTACAAAATAAGTCATGTAAACATAATAGAAAAACTATTAGTAAGGAATCTTAATCTTCCTGATGCAGTAAACCAACTAGCTAAGCTGAAAATATGTAACAGCTTTCAACAGAGGAAAATTTCACATCGCGCGAAACCATTAACGATCATCGTGTTTAAGAATATCTGCTTCACATCACTAATAATAAAGGCGTCGCGAAGTAAATCGAGTAAAATCAGAAATAAACAGGAAGATCTTCAGACCAATAAACATTTAATAAAAATTGCACTCGACGCCAACTTCAGCAGCACGCATAGGCTTGTTTTTCCTTCTGCTTCCGTTTTGTCTGAACCCAACAGACTTAATCAGCTGGTTAGAGTTAACTTTAGCCGCGAGTCCACTTTCAGTTTTGACGGAATCCACATTTTCTTGTACCTGTGGGGACTTCTTCCTCTTTTTCCCATTATCCTCGTTGTCATCATTACTCGATACATATCCTTTCATCTGCTTATTATAGTCCTCGTTTTCTTCCTCAATGTCGTCCTTGGGGACCTTCTGTGGCCTCCCTCTTCTTCTCACGTGTAGTTTCTCTTCCTCTCCACTTCCAGAATTTTCTTGAGCAGAAGCAGCAGGATGCTTTTTCCCCTTTCCTTTCCCTCTACCCATTTTATGTATTTAGGTGGAACCACTGCTCAATCTATTGACAAAAAATCACGATGCATGGAAAAATTAACAGAACAGTTCAAAATTTATACAACGGAAAGTTGAAATTACAGCTTCTACACTCAAGAGTGAAATGTATAAAACAAATGATTCTCTCCAGTGAAGTTTTCATGTCTGAAATAATTAAACGGAAACGTCAAAGTTAACCTAAAGAGAAATCTGTTGTAAGAAGATGAGTTGAACAAGGTTCAATACTTGTTTTTCCTTTGTTTATACACCTTAAGTTTAGAGGTGGAAAAACCCCTCAGCTCGTGGAATGTCCTTAAATTCATTTGAAATGTGCTCTTTTAAAAATTGGAGATTGTTGTCATGTGATCAATTTCATCCCTGATTACTCATCATAGAAGTGAACGATTAGCCATACTCCGCAGCTATCAAGAGATGATAACAATCACAATCTCTTCTAAAGGAGTTCACAAGTATTTACTAAATATATGGTAGCTAAATTGCACTCACTGCATTAGATACCGTAATCGGGTGGAAGTGTGTAACATTGTCGTACATACAACTCCCATCGATGAAGGCCACCATGTTCTACTTGGCAATGTTTAGAAGATAACAAATAACAGGAACTATATATAGCAACACAAAGCCTCTCAACTGAAATACTGAAATCCTCTCAACTACTGAGCTGTGATACAGAAAATAGCTAATCTATCACCTTGTAAGATCATAATATCAAACAATATCATAAACGATTCAAATTATATAAGTACGAAAAACAAAATTCACATCGAACACACTTTAGGGATCATTTCAATACTTCACTATTAAGCTCTAGGCCCTCCATCTAAAAAATACTCATTGCCTAGTTTCAAACATTAATCGTCGACTTTTAAAGTTCTGAACTCAAAAATATGTTTATTACCAAAATGTAGTGAAAAAAACCTTATCTCTCAATTTTCGACCTACTTTACTATTAACATTACAACTTCCATTCTAATCGAACCCAGGTGAGTCAATTAATCCCCAAAAAGCATATATTTGGAACTATACATAACTACATAAGCCATTGAACACTGCAATAAAGTCGAATCTTTTTCTTTCTGTAAATTAGCGATGAATTATGAATGCAATGATATTACAAGATGACACTACACTACGCTATTAAGCCATCGGAAATAAAAATCGAACCTTCAGCAACCATATTCAAGAAAGTAAAAATACCATCAAATTAATCAAGCTAAAGCAAAGTGGAGACATACCAACAAAATCCAACCAAAAAGCAAGCAGCCACTATTTGGATCTTTAACCAAAACCCATTTCTAAATATCAGATTTTTCAATCAATAAAAGGGGAATTTGAACAAATGGCATTTGGATTAAGCAGCAATAGATAATACCAAGTATAAGGCAATAAAAAAGATAAGCAAATGGATAATAAATGTGGATTTTGTTAACTAAGAAATCATCCAAATGTTCATGGCTGCAGTATTTTTATAAGATGGATGAGATTTATATGAAGATGCACTTTGATTTGGATGCTCAAACAAATGTTCTTGGGCCAAAAATTGAGAAGAGAAAGTGAAGATGGTTTGTGTTCTTGAGGAAATATTAGAGTGAAGTAAAGGAGTGGTGAAAAGATATTTTGCATCTATCTTGTTTATCATCTTGTGAGGACTAAAATTATCATAAATCTACACAATTAAACACATTAGTGATTCAACTAACACCCTCGAAACTCATGGCTGAGGCAATACACGGACCGAACTATATCGAACGTATTTATGTTCGAGTTCGATCTGTATGGGTTCGCACCTTAGATTCGATTCGGTCCGATTTGTGTGAACATAAGATTCGAAGGTTCGAGTTTGAGTTCGCAGGTAATATTTTGGAGTTCGACTCGAGTTCGATTCGATTTTACGAGCGGTACGCAAATAGTTCGGTCCAATTTTTACAAACAGTTTGTGAAAAGTTGGGTCTAATTTCTCGCAAATGGTTTAGAAAAGGTTCGGCTCGACTTCTCCCAAACAGGGCGCAAGAAGTTCGATCCTCTTCCAAATTAGCATATCTATTTTATATCTAAAATTGAAAATGACAACAAGTAATTGTATTATACAAGATACAATGTAGACTAACGGTCGAACTTCTACAAATACAAAATAATTAAAGTTTTAAGCTGATTAGTTTCAAATAATAATCATATTAATTACTGTATATGTTAAATTATGCGTATACATGTTTAGATTAAATATTTAAGTTGCACGTACATTTAATAGGCGAGTCATTAGATCCAAATTATCGAATGTTGAATATTATCGTTTGGTTTCACTTTTGGAGTGCGTACCGAGCCACGAGACGAATAATGTGAGCCGAATCGAACCTTTTACGTTCGCTCACAGTCCTACCCGTGGTTATCGATCCATCATTTACAATTGGAGGTTCTGGTTCGAGTCCTGACAAGGCATCCTAATAAAAAACGGATTTACTTTCAGTATGATATCGTTTGACAAAAAAACTAACATTCTTGGACCATGAGATTTATAATTCAAACGTTAATTTTATTTCTAACTAATCGTTTAATTCTCTCGCGTTTAATTCCTTTATTTTCTTTCTTTCAATTTTCCCCTATATTTATTAACCTATTGTTAATTTGATTTTAGAAAGTGAAATCAAATTGTGTTTTGGTTCCACATAGTTCAAATATTAGGATTTAGTCAATAAAAATAGTTATTTACGCACGATTAGTCCTTAATTTAGTGTTATTTACAAATTATAAAATTGTTTTAATAAAATTAGGACTAAATTGTATCCACATAGCCACTTTTTAAATTAAATCTAAATTTTTAAACTATCATCAACCAAAACGAAACTTGATCTTACTATCTGAGATCAAATTAACTACTAACTCAAAAACTCAACATTTATAAGTTTTAATATTAACCCTAAATCGTTAAATAAGAATAAAAATACCTGTTTCTCACTTAGTATAATTATTGTTTTAATTCACTTTTTAGATGCTTGTTACGAGAAGCAGTATTAGGGGTAACTCTTTGCAAGATCATTGGATGGCTAATATTATTATTATTTGGCTGACGACTACAACAAGAATTATTACAAACTTTTTCACTTCTCATCAATTTTTGTAATTGTTCTAGTCTTTTATATTTTTATGATGTAAGAACTTCAACTTTCAGATGCTATCGACGAGATTTTTAATCTTTCATAGCTAATTTAAATTGAAGCAAATGGCTTTATTGATCACTAACGTTTGTTAAAAAATCACAGCCGGTTACCTTAACATCACTTTGTATACTTCCGACCACTAATGTTGAGTATTATGTATATTTTGGGTCACTCACGCGTTTTTATGTACAACCCGCAAATTTGACATTTTAAACATTTTACTAGGGGTATTTTTGTCCGTCTCCAATAAAGTTTTCATTAAGCTCAACTAAAGTTATATCCCTTTCAACTATGTGCTCATTACATTCAACTAAACTCATGATTTCATGTCGAAAGTATTAAGAGTTTGTAGGGTTCCACTATAAAACCAATTAGCAATAGAGGAAGTAGCCCAAGATCTTATATATTGATCCGGGAGGACACTGATATCCGATGTGGGTGTGCATCTTAACACTCCCCCTCACGTGTAACCCAATCATCAGCGGAATATTCCTCGCCGGTATTAACTGTCGGAAACAACATCGGCAAGTTGCACGTGCCTCAATAACTCGGGTCTGGCTCATGATACCATATTAAGAGTCTATAGGGTTCCACTTTAAAACCAATTCGCAATAGAGGGAATAGCCCAAGATCTTATATATTGACCCGGGAGGACACCGATATCCGATGTGGGTGTGCATCTTAACAGAAAGGGATGAGTTTAGTTGAATAAATGAGCATACAGTTAAAAGGGGTGAGTTTTAGTTGAACTTAATGACAAATTTATTGGAGACAGACAAAAATTACCCTACTAAAAATGTTTAAAGTGTCAAATTCATGGGTTGTACATACAAAACGTGTGACTGACCCAAAGTATACATAATACTCAATATTAATAATCGAAAGTATACAAAGTCATACTAGAATGATCGACTTTTTTTTTTTTTAGCAAATATTAATGATCAATGAAGCAAATGCTATTTATATATTTACTTTTACCTATCACAAAAAATTAAAATCTGTAGAAAGTACACATTTAATCTAGATATAAATAAGCATGTCGCACAAGTCTAAGATGCGAATGTCATTATATATAAACCTCATACGTAAACGCCTAAATTTCATAGAACCCTTAAACTATTCTGAATTGCTCAAATAAAGAGTCAACCTTTTAAATAGGTTAGGTTATTCCCTGGACCCCCCCCCCCCCCCCCCCAACCCCCCCCACCCCAAGCCCCCAACCTTTTGGGACATAATTTTCAATAAATAAATAATTTAGTGTTCTATAATAATATGAATCACTCATACAACTAATTAAAAAAGAAGAATTATCTTCCCAAAGAGACTGATGCGTTTCTAATCACGCACGATCGTTCTCTATCCGTAGTCCACAATCAACTGATAAAAACATTGTTTCTTTTGTTGTGGGATCTAAACTTGGAATCGTTGTTTATACGCTCTGAATTTCGTTCTAACATACACGTACAAGATAAAGCTAAATATGCATCTCCCGAAACTCATAACGACGAGATGAATCTAAGAATCAAGTTGACAATCTGAGCATCATAATCAGGTCCTTCCATCTGAAAGTGACTCACCCCTTCAAGAAGGTGCATATCATTACGACCTGCAGCGGACTTCAACTTGTTCTCCAACTGCTTAACGCTAGTGAATCCATCCTTGGTGCCCATCACAAAGAGCTTCGGCTTTGAAGACTTGAGGATTGCTTTGTTGTGTCCCCCGAACAAAATGGAAGCAATGAAGCCGAAAGTGTATCCGAGGCTTACATAACCTACAATTTGCTCTAGCCGATCAACAGCAGAGCCAGCAATTGCAGCACCTGCAAATCAACAACCTAAATAAGTTGCCATAAAGGCCATTTCAAGGTTACACTTCACATTCTGCCAAGTGCCAACTACATGTAGTCAGTATAGAAGAATAATATGCTTTACATTAAACCTTCTGCTACCTACAAAAGCAAAAGTCATAGAGCCAAACAGCTACTACACCATTGAATCAACGCATTTAGTTAACACAATTTGACAACATATTTGGAATGAGGAAACAGTCTTGTTTGCTTCTAGCTACTTTGCTATACTATCAACTGACCGCTAGTCGTAAAGAGGTAAATTCAAGCCCAATTCAGAAGGGTGCATATATTTCCAAGGCACGGTTTGGACAAGGCACAAGAAGCGAACACATGAAACGTGTATCTGTTTTTTTATTCAATAGAAACTGTCACTAAAACGCCCGAAGCACATTACGTGAGTTAGCTAGCACATCTGAGAGTGTGTGCCTTCTACATTTTGCCTTTGAAAGAGGCTTGGCCATTTCACGAATAGAATTAACATCAAATTTGAACTTAGAAAACTAGAAAAATCACTAACATGACATCCTGTTCAAAACTTGAAGCACATGATCACAGGATTCACAACCATCGCGTGGTATCATATCGTACCACTTTGAAAAACAAAAATTGAAAATAGAGAAAACAATAAAAATTACAAAAACAAGAGACATATTATCCCCTCAATACCTAAAATATCTGAACTTTTCAAAAAGAACAATCATGTGAATTCTAAGTTTTTGAAATCTAATGTTTCTGTCTATGATGCACTCCTTCTTTTCAAAAAACATCGTACAATTTTGAATTCCCATAATTGACAATTAAATTATCATCTCAATTATTTCATGTGTAATATATATCAAATGCTAGTAACTTTAACATACTTTCATTATTAACATGATAAGTTTGATGCAACTCAAAGCTACGGGAGTAAACTAAATCTACAAAGATTTGTTACATTATTGAAAATCAAACTATACAATCTTTTTGAAACGGAGGGACTACAATATTTTATGAAAAAATACATCAAATTACTCTGTATATTATTTTCAACCAATTTTACTACTTCTCTTTTTTTACATTGTCATCCTCGCACTATTCTTTTTTTTTTTTTAATTGTCATTCTCCATTTCTGTAGCCACTTCAATGATTATATATTTTAGTTTGTGTATTGAATTTAAATTTTCCTAAAACTTCGAGCAAAATGAAATGTACCTATCGAAAAAGGAGGCAATGAGTACTTATAACTTATGATGTGCATCCTACATTGCTAAACTAAAACTTCCAAATCAATATAAAAGATTCCGAGCTAGCCCTCTATCCCCAATTAATTACCAATTCATTTTAGGTTAAAACCACATGCACTATTAACAGGATATCATATGAGCCCTGTTGTTAAGGTCCCCTGTAAAGTATTGACGAACATTGGTGAATTAAGATCACCCGTCAATATATAAGATCCTGGGCTACACCTCCTATCACCAACTAATTTAACTAATTAATACCATAAAGTTTGTTAATTTCGACGATTTTATACGAAGGGGGTTAACACATACCAGCAGAAGAACCCACAAGTAAAATCCTCCGAGCAGAGAGATTGGAAACTGCCCATTTGCAAACTTCCACCACATCATCCACCTCAGACGCTCCCGTAATCGAAGCCTTCCCAGTGGATCTACCGGCCCCCCGGGTGTCGAAAGTAACAGCTGTCACTCCTTGATTGGCCAACCCTCTAGCCATCCCCTTCATCAACCCTTGGCACCCACCCAATACTGAGTATGGGTGCACTAATACCACAACTAAATTGTTGAACTTTTCTTGGTTTGCTGAGTTTGTGTGTTCGTTTGGGGGCTTGAATATTCTAGTGTCGAGCTTGATTCCGTCCCCCGACTCGATTGTTGCGAACTCGGTTTCCCCCATTGCGATCTCTTCCGAGTTCTTCTGAGTTTCGAATAGTGTTCGAGATCTTCTGTTTTCGATTATCTAAAAAATCTATTAATGAGAGAATTGGAGGGAATTAATTTGGGAGGTAGTTGGAAGGAGTTGATTGATGTGAGGACGAGTTTGGTTGGGGTTAGGGTTGTGAACACATGTCAAGGTTTGAAAAGATTCGATATATTCGGTTCGAAAATGTTTGAGTCAACTTGAGCTGATATTTGCCCAACCCCCAAGGAACCAAATAGAATTAACTTTGTTTTCTTTTCTCGCTCTCTGATTTTATCATACAGTTCGGTTAAAATTTGCCGTTTGGTCTGTTTTAATCGAGTGAATTTAATGATGTGTTTAGAACGGGGTGAATTACGGGGAGGAATTTTTTTTATAACTTTTCCTCTTCTAAACCATAAATAGAAAAACATCCAACTGAACCTTTTATTTTGACGTTCTTATAAGCACTGATTTTAGAGATGTATAGTGTTTCTTTAAGCATTTAATATAAAGATATCATCATATAGTAAGATCCAACTTTGTATGACGTGCCTACTCAAGTTATTAGGATGATTCGACCTTTGGATTCTAAAATTGCACCTCAAGAAAAACACCACACAGGATGTATGGTTTGAATGTTCATTTGTTAATAATCGAACCCAAAACCTCTTGAATAGAGGTGTAGGCTCGATAGTCGACACTATTAAGTTAATAGCTTTGGATAATGGATGATTCCTTAAGAAATAATCATGTAACATATTCCAATCAACACTAAGGGCATGTTTGTTAAAACTGAATGTCTAAACATGAAGTATGAAGTCTAAGAACAAGTGATTGAATTCTGAATGTCTGAATCTGAATCCTGAAAATATTTAGATGTTTGATAACAGTTAAAAAAAATGACTTAAATTAAGTTGTATTGACTACTTCGCCCTTACTTCATTTATATACATGAATCGTATAGACAAATAAATAATACATATTATTAATGAACTTATAAATAATAAAATATATATTATTGTAGTTAAATAAATAAATAAAATAAAATAAAAAATAATTATGGCCGATATGAAATTGGTCTTGTAGATAAATAACAAAGCAACTCCGTGAGCAACACCTAACAAATACATTGGTCATGTACATATAAAAATTCAAAAAATTCCAGCAAGCACACATAATAAAAATTGGACAATTCGTATCTAATTAACTTCCAAGTCCGAACTGATTAGCGATTTGCTCACATAGATTAACCATATATATTTGATCGACACGTCTTGTAGTAAATTGATTAGCGATTTGCTCACGTAGATTAACGATATATATTTGTTCAACTCAATCTACCCAATTCTTGATTATCGTAAACAAAAAACTATATATCAAACACTACATCCAACTTTATCACAAAAATTAAAAGGAAAAAACTATAGAAGACTACCAAAATACTGCTCATACAAGTTAATCGAAATAACCATAAAATTTTCTTTAAAAAACAAATTATATTAGGTTTCAAACTGAAAAAGAAAGAACAAAAAAAGAAAGAAGAAAATATGTAAATTGAATAGAGAAAAAAAAGTTAGTAACTTGTTTGAAGAAAGCACCTCAGCAGTGGCGATAATAAATTAGAGAGGAACAAGAAGGCAGTGACGTTTATGATGGGGAGGCAAAGAGACGTGATATGGTTATAATTGGAAGAATGAGCTTTTAGAGAGAATTGTGGAATTATTTGGTTAAGAGGTAAAAAAATAAGGGCCCGTTTGTTAAATCAGAATGTCTGAAATCTGAAGTCTGAAGTCTGAATCTGAATGACTGAATACTGAATGTCTGAATCTGAATGAAAACTGAATCTGACTGAAAAAATTAGGTGTTTGATAACAGTTCACTAAAAATTACTCAAGTTATGTTGTATTGACAAATTTGCCCTACCACACTTTCTTATGTATAAATATTATAAACTACATTGTAATAAGTATAAATATAATATTATTATTCATATAATATTATGAGTCATTAATTAATAAAATTAAAATAAAATAAATAATACAACAGAAATATTAATAATTAAATTATAAATATTACAAAAAATAAATGAATTAAAATATTAATAACTAAATTATAATATTTTGAATATGACTAATAAATGAGGATAATAATAATATTAACATTAATAACACGAATATTAATAATAATATGAAAAAGAATAATATTAAGAATAAAAATAACAATATTATAAGAATAATAATAAAATTAGTAATAATATTAATGATAATAATAATAATAATATTCTTGATAATAGTAATAAGAGTAGCAATATTATTATTATTATTAATAATAACAGTAATGAAGATAATAAAATAATAATAATGGGAATAATAATAATAAGAATAATAATGATAATAATAATAATAATAATGAAAATTATAATAATATATTAATAATGATAACATATAATAATAATAACAATAGTGAGAATAATAATGATTATAATAATAATAATAGTAACAATAATAATAATTAAAGTAATAATAGTAATAATAATAATAATCATAATGATAATAATAATGATGATTATTATTCATAAAAATAATAATAACAATAGTGAGAATAATGATGATTATAATAATAATAGTAACAATAATAATAATTATTGTAATAGTAGTAATAATAATAATGATAATAATAATAATAATTATTATTAATATTTAATAATTATCATTATTAATATTTAATAATAATAATAGTAATCTTAATAATAACAATAATAATAAGAAGAAGAATAAGAATATAAAGAATGAAATTAATAATAATAATAATAATAATAACAATGATAATAATTGAATTTGATTTGAATAAGAATGTATGAGTTTGAAATAATTAAGGAATGACAAATTTGGGTTTTCAAAGAATTGTGGGATTAAGTCATTAAGAGGAGAAAAATAAGTAGCAAATTTTGACTTAATTTTTTGTTAAGGATTTCATTCAGATCTGATTGTGTTCAGTACTTAATATTTTCTATAAACAAACAAACTTAATTAAATAAGTACTGGATACATTAATTTTAAGTGCTGAAAAAGTTTAACAAACAAACTTAATTAAAATTTTGTTAAGGATTTCAATCAGATCTTAAAATATTCAGTACTTAATTTCTTTTTGTTAACAAACAGACTTAATAAAATAAGTACTTAAAATAATTAATTTTAATTGATAAATAAGTTTAACAAAGGCCCTAACATATTCCAAATGAAATTGAACCTAATTAATTTACATATGATTTCAAGATTTTAATTAAAATTCCAAAATCATTCCAACAAGTTAAACGGCAAATAAAAAAGAACAATTCATTTTGATCCGATCAACTTTTTCATTAATTACGCATTAAAAAACTCTCAACTTCGAATTAAAAAGAATTGGAGCTTTAATCACTATTTGACATCTGGGATAGGGGCTCGAATTGTAATCGAACATGTTAATTGTGAAGCGATAAAATCTAATAATGAAATAAGTGCAAGCCATATGACACCACCAAATCATCCAAGCTCCCTGGTATCGAGCTCGAGCGTCTTTCTAAGAGGTCTTGTGTTCGATTTTTATAAAGGAGTATATTTAAACATACTTCATTTGCTTTCGTGGCTGTCTTTGCAGCATTTTCGGGGCTGCCTTTGCAGCATTTCAACACCCACTCTGAAGCTGCTTACTTGGAGCTTAGACTCCCATTTGCTTAGTTTAGAAATGTAGAAATATCTTTGATGACTATTTGTAACTTCTATCTTTCTACAAAAAAAAAAAATGACCCCACCAAATCCAAAATTATTTTAATAGAGTATCAAAACATTGACCAGATAATATAATCAAATGATTTAGCGATTGAACTAACACTTCTTGATCCGTAAGGTTAATAGTTCCAATATGATGTAGGGGAATAAGTTGCTAAAACGAACTATATCTCAGATTAATTTCACACAAAACAAACATGAAACTAACTTTGGCCTAAAAGATCAAAATTCCTGGTATCACTCAGTTTCCATTGCATGAAATTTGAGACTCAGTTCTAGCTCTTGTGGAGATCTTTAAATATTGGGCTGTCGACACTGACTCCCATTGCGTTGAGACCGTTGTCGACATACAATACTGTACCAGTGATAGCTGAAGCCAAAGGAGATGCCAAGAAAGCAGCTGCATTTCCGACCTCCTCTGTGTCCGATATTATCAAAGGTTAGGACGTCAGCAATATGTTCGATATGATATACAAGTCGTATTTTAGTAGTTTCACAGAAAGATGTGCACCTGCTTTAAGTTCCTTCTGTAAAGGGGCATTCTCCAGGGAGTAATTAATCATCATGTCGATGAACCCAATTGCTTTCGCAGCACGACTTCCCAGTGGACCTGGTACAATAACACAGTTTAAAATCGTGAACTGTTCTAAATGGCCTCCCCTCAATCACATCTAGATACTATATCGCTAAAATTCTTCAAATTTAGAACTACTTTTCAGTGCAGATATCTACCTTACGATAATTGGAGAAAGGGGTAATTACAAATTATTTTTGAAACGCATGTTCTCACGTCTCCTAAATTATACGAGGAAAAGTTATTATAATTATTTAGCATGTTCAGTAACTATTTTTTACAATAACCACCAAGATCATCAAGTAGCATCTTTGTGATCATCAATCTCAATTAAGCGAGTTTCACTATAAGATGAAGGTTATCATTATATTATCAGTTTCTTCTATTCCATGACCGGAACAGAGGAGGATACACGTTACACCACGATTTTGAATCAGAACAAGAGTAACAGCAAATCATAATATGTTTTACCAGAATATTTAATCCAACACATTAATCTGATGGAATTCATAAGAGATGTAAAGATCCAGATAGTATTATTTGCTAGAAATGATGAATGTAAAAAACAGTATGGAAACGTAGGTGCACAAGAAGTTATGTGAAAATGTGAACTTCGTGTCGAATCAAGTTAACTGATCCTTGTCAGGTAAAGTTGTGACCTACCTGCAGATATTGTGTTAACTCTTACTTTATGCTTTCTACCAGCTTCAAAGGCCAGCACCTAAGATATCAGTAACCACGCGTACACATGAGAACGGTGCAGACAATAATCATTGTAATAATAAAAAGAAAATAGCGAAGTAAGGCATACCTTAGTGTCACTCTCCAGGGCAGCCTTGGCAGAGCTCATGCCACCACCGTATCTGTAATAGATAAGGATACTACCAACTTAATAAGAGCCATGATGATTGAACGAGCAAAAAAAGTAGTGTCATAATAAGCAGGATAAAAAGACAAATACCCTGGTATGATTCTTTCGGCAGCAATATATGTCAGGGAAACTGTAGAGCCACCTAAAAACAGAGACATTGTAAGTTATAATTCAACCCAAGTGCAAATCACCTACTCCTTTGAATATTTTTACTACAGATAAGAATACCTGGATTCATTATGGGAATAAAATGTTTAAGTAGAGAAACAAATGAATAACTTGATGCGGATACAGCAGCAAGATATCCATGTCGGGATGTCTCCAGAAGTGGTTTACTCACCTTCATGTAGTGATAAAAAGGTTCAACCATTTGAACATGAAAATTGCTAGAAGTATATATACACAACCACAGAAGAAGAAATATACCTCTGGACCATTAGCAAGTGAATGTACAAGGATATCAATGGTGCCGAAGTCTTGTTTCACACATTGAGCAGCTTCCTACAAGACAACATACAACTCAACAATTAAAGGTGTTCTTAATTTAAAGTATAAGATAAAGAAGCACCAACATAAACTTATTCTTTACCTTGACTGTCCAGTTTGAGGATCCTGCATACCTTTTGTTAGTTTTGACCTGCAATGAACGAGAAGTTAAGTTTTAGGTACATCACTGAATCCATGTAGTGCCTAAATAAGATGATCTATAGAAGTTCCATATCATGCTCTATTGGAAAAATGAATCACTTTTATGGGTAGTCGAAAATATTACATCCTCAGGAACATCCTCGGGGCTGTCATAAACTGCATCTAGTGGATATACTTTAGAAATTTCCATCAAAGATCCGTCTGGCAACCTAAAATGTTAAACATTTAATTAGCAGACTTAAATTAAGATAGGCAAAAAAAAATCTGTATGAGAGGTCTTATATCTTACACTCGTGATTCATCAAATTTCCCACGACGTAAGCTGCTCTCAAAGATGTTTAATGCCTTAAAAGACAATCGATGATTAGGAAAACATAAACACTTTCCGTCACATGACTAACTAGTTTTGTTTCAATCCATAAATATATACATACATACCGGTACCCAGGTTCCAACAAGAATTTCTGCACCAGCAGCAGCTAGGGCCTTCGCTATTGCCCATCCATAGCCATTATCATCGGCTATACCAGCAATGAAGGCTCTCTTTCCTGCAAGTAAAAGTTTATCGTTAAATCTCAAAACACCAAATATCAATTTAGTTTAGCAACAAGAAAACAGCACATCTCTTCTCATTTTCTTCCAGCTTGATGATTTACAAAGCTCATCTAGATATATACACCATATATATAATCTGAAGAAATTTGAAGCTCCCAAAAACCTTATTTCTACTTTTCTTTGAAACTCTGCCTCCTAACTATCATATTTTAGTTTGTGTTCTATTAATAATTGAGTTTCCAATTTCAGGGCCAGCCTTCAGTATCAGAAGAGAATTTTATATTTTTAATCAGATTTGTGTAAAGTGGACATCTTGAAAAAAAGTAACTACTCATTGCACTTATGTTAGGTTGTTTCTATTTGCCCAGCCTCCTATATACTTAATAAATAAAGGGGTGGCAATTAATATTTAATGGGAGAAAGAACGATTTTGTCATCTTTATAGAGCTGCTAGATAAGGATGCGCCCAATAGAACAATTTCCACTAGGACTCACATATACAATATTTAATCAGACGTTCATAAGAACACTAGTTTAAAGACAAAGAATAGCGTACTTTGGAAATGCAATCACGGAAGACCATTAGTCCGTGCATTGAATTTATTACCGAGGCCAAATTTTGGAGGAACATATTAGATAATAAAAAACTTAAAGTTACTTGTAAATTCAAATCGCCACAAGTCGGACATCAGATTAATTGATGTGTTTGAAGAGACGAACCAACAACTAGTTGAAGCATATACATAATAACATATCACTAATATATGAAATATTTAGGCTACCTCTCAAATCAACAGGTAACCCTGGCAATGATCCATCACTTGATGCAGCCATTGCTTTGATAACAGTTTCTTTGGCTTTTGTGGTGGTTGACGTAAGAGATTGGCGTAAAGACATCGTTGATGAAATGTGACTTGAGCTTTTAAGGTTCGTAAAAGATGTGACTTTGATTCCATTTCCAAAGTTTCCCATAGTACATCTTGAGCTGTTATGAGAAGTAGCTAAGCGAGGTCTCGATGCTGCCACTTGAGCGCAAGAAGTTGCAGATGCAGCCATTTTAGTAACTTGATTCAGGGAGCTAGACATCAAAATGATAATATTGAATTACTCAAAAGATGTATGAAATAAAACAAACTCAAACAAGCTAAATTTTCAATGCGGTTCTTCTTCAATTCCTGATTTTAACTTCCACAAGAAACTGACGGTACATTAGTTTACAATTTCGACCTCAAAACATCAAAAACCTAAGCCCAGAAACAAATATATTATTCAAAACACACAAGGCCTAATTACAAACAACAATAAAGATCTTTGATGAGCAGTGCAATATTCGGATTTGCTATACCAGTTAAATGTATGACACACTCAATCACACCAGTTAATCTTGAACCTTGAATTTAAAGCGCGGATATCTCTAAACGCTGAATGATCTTGAGAAGAGTAATAGTATTCCTAGATCTCTAAGCGAATGCTAATAATCTGCAATATCCGAAAAACAGAAAACTTTATGAGACACCAAACACACCAATCACATTTTTACGATGCATTACATCACGTAATCTGCATTCTTAAGTTACACAAAAAAAAAAATGAGTGTAAAGACAATCACTTATACTTGTTTTCGTAAAAACATCAAAAACCCAACCCCAAAAGCAAACAGAAAAGGGTCTACTTACAAACCACAATAAAGATCTTTGACGAGCAAAACATAAACACGCCTCAATGCCTCCTAACTAAGCAGGGTAGGGGAGGGGCGAACGGATAGTAAGCTGCCTTATTTACCCCTGTGATAACAGGGAGGCTGTTTTGGAGTTCGCCCCAAAGTAGAATGCAAACACTATCTACTACTCGATATTTCACAATCTTCGAATTCCTTATACCAGTCAAATGCATCACACACTCAATCAGAGAGCGTAATCGATCTCAAACCTCGAATCTAAAGCGAGAATATTCCATTCAATCAACAATGTGAAATGCAAATAAGTCCAAGAATCATATAAACCTTAAATTAAAAGCGAGAATATATCCAAATGTTGAAAGATCCTGCAAACATATAAATTAGTATAGAATTTCTAATACTCAAATTGAAACTTATATTACCCACAATTCATATAAATCAACTTATATACATTACATTATGAAACAAAATGTGCATTCTTAATTGATACACATAATCTCGGTTCGAATAAAAAAAAAAATTATATTTCGATATATTTTTCGCCAAATACTATAACTTACAAAAATATTTCGAGTTTAAAATCTTGAATTTCAACAATGCAAACTGGAAAATGTTTTTTGCATGAAGAGAATATCTGCAAATAATTAAAAAGAGTGTAAAGAAAGTGTACTTCGATGAGCTTAATGAGGAGATGTTAAGAACGCCTTAAGCCCTTCTTAGCTCAACAATGGAGAGGGAATCAATAAAAAACAAGTTTTCCAGACTCGCCATCTTAACACGACTCACCAAATTTTTTAGGGTAATGGTCGGAATAGTGTATTTATATACTTCCCCAAATTCACGTTCGTTTCATAAAGCACACTCTCTCCTTTCCATCAACCTCTTGTATGAGGAATAAATTAGAAAATCTGATTTTACATGAAAATTAAATAGTAGCACCTAAACTTTTTTTGAGCCAAGGGCCGCTTGGTGTATTAACAGGCATAGCGCATAATTGAATGTTGGAGTTGTAGGTACAATTTTATATGCTCTATGCCTCCATTCTATCTTTAATAATTAAAGTATATAAATTATAATATTAAAACACATTTAACATTATATTATTAAATACAAAATAGTATATCAGGATTTATAAAGTATTAGTTTATTTAATTTTTTGTAGCTTTAAAAAAAATATATCATATTTTATAAATATAATGTTATTCGATTATTTATAAAATATACTCATAGTTTACTTTTTTATTGTTTATTCATAATCTTTAATTATTCCTTTTAGTGCTATATTCTTTTGTTTTTTAGTTAAAGTTTATAATATAAGGAAAGATTTAGGGAATCTGGTTTTGTATGTAATGTTGAAAGTAATATCTAAATTTAAAAAGTGGTATGAGGAGTTGATTTTGGGAAAATTTTATGAGCAATCTATTGCGAATGTTCTAAGACATTTTGGTGTGAATGCTCTAAGTGCACACCAGATTAGATACAATTTTTTCCTAAAATAAATTTATTATATCACTTTCCTATTTATGTTCTTCAAGTCAGCCGTTTTATATTTTTAGCTCCAAGTTGAAGACAAACAAAAATTATTTAAATGTTGAAGACAAACACAAATTATTTCAATATGAAGATGAAAATAATAATATTTTAAAACAAATTAATAATTTGTATTTGGCTTGAAAAAACGTAGATGAAAATAATAAAATTTGAAACTAATATATATTTTTAAGCTCCAATATAAATATTTAGCTTCAATATAAAATAAATTAATAATTAGAATAATTTTTTTTTTGATAGATAATAGCAATAACATGAAACATAATTAGAACGTAGAGGAAGTAATAAGATTCTTCCTGTACATTCCTTCCAGACTACTAGAGTTTTCATCATAAGCAAACCATAAAACAAACTTAAAATATATTTCTTCAAAACTAAAAGTATCCGTGGATAGTGGTGTGAAAATTGGTCTCCAGTCAAGGCTTGTTCCATTCTTCCTTTGAGAATTCCAGAAGTCCTTACAAACCTGTGAGAAAGTAATGGAAGCAATTCTCCTAGCAAGAACGTGCACTGAGGAGATATCAATGGAGTAATGGATAGATATTGGACATTTATCGAAAGCCAGGATGTCTTCAAGAAGAAAAAATTCATCCACCGTATTCTCCATTTCCTCATAAGGATTGTCATTATCATATGACTGCAGCTTTCTCCTGGTCCAAATACTCCTCAAAGAACTAACAAAAGATGTTAACTCATGAATAATTTCTGCATGTACTAAAACACTTTTTAACTGTGTAGGAAGATTACTATGGTGGTCGAGAAACAAAAGAAAAAATCGAATGGATAACCTTAAATGACATGAGCTGGCGAGAATTAATATCTCGCGGTCGGTGTCAAGGGAAACCCAACATTTTTGAAGGTTGTCGATCATCGATCGACTGAAAATGAAAGTCTTAGTAGAGATTCTACTAAGAATGAAAGCCACCACTAATAATCTGTGAAAACAATTAGAACTACACAGAGCACATGCATAATCATCAACCAAGTTAATAAATTCATTAGCTTGAGGAGTATAGCCGAAGTGATGTTGAGGCGCCACTTGAGAAGCATTTTTAGAGTTCCATCCAATTTCGGCCGAGCAAAGCTTGAAAGAAATCTCCACTTGGTTGACCACTTTCTCACTAGTCGAAAGCGAAACATCTTCATCCAATTCAACATCAAGGAGTATGCCCATAACAATGGAAATACAACTACTGACACATCAAATTAAAATCCATGCGATGACCCATTGCATCCTTGTTACATGACAGTCTTTGGAAACATTAGACAAATCCTTAAGATAGACAAAACAAACCCCCAAAAAGTCGAACCTTGCAAGAACATAGGTAAAGCTCGTCCCTTTATATTTCCTTAGCCTACCAATTAGGTTCCATTTTGATCCCGGATCAAAAGGGAAGCACCTGTCAGTTGTACCCACCAAACATTGAAGAAAGCTGAACGTTATCCTTTTGGTAACACTAGTGATCTCTAATTTGCTTTTGATCACAAGACGAGATGATGAAGTGACACCAGACTCTTTGGATACAACATGCCCATCAAGATACATATGATTGTCAAAGGTGAAATTGAAATCATTATTAGCAACCTATGGCAAACTTCCATTTTCAATCTCCTCAAAACCAGATTCCATCAAAACATATCCCGACTCCCTTTTTTCATTGTGAACGGAACAGATATTGACAAAAACATGCATAATTTGCTCTACTTTTTCACTTTTTTTAAAGGTAGGCAAATCTAGATAATCCTTTGGCAAGTTACAATAAGACTCCAATTTATCCCTCTTCCATTTCAATCCAATATCAGATTCGTCATCAGGAAGAATAAATTGTGCAGAGACACTTCTAGAGTCATTTTTAATAACATCCAAATTGAAAAATGAATCGACATCCATCCGATCAAATTGAACATCCTTATTCCAGAAATCAATGATACTAGAAAAATTGGTAACAAGATGGAAATTGTCCTGAAAATTACTAGTAAAAGGCTTACCAAACCATCTCCTAACCCCATCTTGAGATTCTTTAGAGGATTTTGACCAATTTTGTTGGTCAATTTTGGTCCTAATCGAGAAGGCCTTCTTGAATCTTCTCTTGTGCAGATTAGCAAGATCAGATTTGGGGCAACCGCTAGACTCAACTCCATCTTCAAATTTGTAGGAATCAATTCGGCGCTTCTTCGTAAAATCGGATATGAGGTCGGATGAAGCTGCATGCTTCAATCCCCTCTTGTTTTGATTCAGTTTTAGTGAGAGAGAAAGTTTAGTAGTGGTTGATTTAAATGGGTAAGGTTCTAGGTCGGAGTTGGAGTTGATCGGAGATGGATGGGCGGAGTTTCTTGAAGAAAAACCCAAGCTTCTTTTGTACGCTTGGGTTTTTGGAGAGAGCATTCTGCTTTTTTTACAAATACGAATTCTTTGCTACAATTAGAATAATTTTATTTTAAAAAAAGAAGATGAAAATAATAAAATTTAAAATAAGATGATAAAAGTTGATGTAATATAGGGGAACATGGAGGTTGGAGGAATCCCCATTTTTACACCATGAGATTAGATGGTGTAAAATAAGCTGTGGGTCCTATAGAAAATCTAAAGATGAACTTTTTATTTGTATTTTGAACCGTTTTCCTATATTAGTGCTAGAAGAGTGTTTAGAGAATCTACTACTAACGCTCTAAGTACTTCCTATTTGTTTTGTTTTGTTTTGACTTTGAGGCTGGTTTGAACTTTCATTTTGGTAGTAAAGCCAAAATTTTTTTTTTTGATAATTATTTGGGTATTAAGTTGCAATTTTGAGAGTTTTTTTTGTAAGGTTCATGTTGGAATTATGAGGTGTTTGACACGTCATAATTAGTGTTCGTTGAACAATTCGATTGTTTGTAGTGATTACTTATTTAAAGTTAAGTTCATACGTATATATGTTTGACAATAATATACGAGCTGGGAATGAATTCGAAATCCATTAGGGGTCATGATGGTTTTACTAGGGTCCGCTCATGATTTATATGTTAGCAAAATAATTGGTTGATATTTTATTATCATATGGCTAATATTATTTCGATCCTAGAAGGTCACACACATACAATGCACTTGATTTTCAATACGATTGAAACTTCCGGGGTTAAAGCGTAAACGTCAAAGAATGAAGGGGAGGAAATTCCAAAGTGGAATTTCCACCCATATTAGTTGACCAAAAGGATGAGTTTTAATGTGATTAAAATACCAAAAGGAGGAATTTTAATGTGATTAAAACACCAAAAGGATGGAATATATATATGTATATCATCCTCCATCATTTAATTTGAGATAATTCATCAATTGAAAGACAATTGAGAAAAGAAATTCTCATCTCTTCTCCTTCTTCTTGGCCGAAAAAGTTCTCACACCAAAAGTGAAAAATTGTTCTCTTTTGGTTCATTCTTTTTCATACACTAAAAAGCTCTAGTTGCTTCAAGGAAGAAATCAAGCTAGCATTGGTGTTGACTAACTAGAGAGGGGAACGCACGTTGCTCTTCCGCTGCACAACTCGACCACGCTTCAAAAGGTATATACGAAACTCATAGTTAAATGTGTATTATGAACATTGTATCCGATCGTTTATACGATTTTGTATAATTTTGATATGTAAAACTCGGTATTAGAGACCGGTACATATTTTCTAATTCATTTTAAATATTTTGAAATATGATTTCATGAATTATAATATCATATGTGTATGTTTTGATATCATCTCTTGATGTTGTTGTGCACTAGGAGTAGTGTACGATTATGTAATTGTTAAGGCCTGTATATATTTTTCTAAAATTCTGTAAAAATATTATTCGTATAATACTGTAATAACTCGTCTCTGTTTGTTATAATTAAAATATAGTAATATAATTAAAATGTGAATAATTTGTTAAGAACTCATTAAATTAGGTTGGGCTTGTTAAGAGCTTGATAAAGATCGTCATTAGACCTTTTGACTTAAGTAATTAGAGTGGCTATCGAATTAAATTCCTCTTAATATATAAAGGATCGTGTATTAATATGTATATATAAAGACTATATCTTATATGTATAGTGCCGTGACTAATAGGAATATATATACTACCATATATATATATCATATAGTATATAATAAAACCCTCCTCATAACAAAACGGGCCGCCCAACACATATATATATTATATAACGTCTCTATTATATATATAACCTAAAAGAGAAGAAAGTGAGCCGTCGATTTTAATTGTTCCAAAGGTTGCTGCTTTCGATTGTAAGAATAAATTGAAGCTGCAAAAAAAAGGGTACCAATTTCTTATTTCATTCATATATCGATTGATTATTACGTATAGCCGTAATTGTTTACTTTGTGTGTATGGAAAGAGAATCAAGTAAATATTGCAGCTGAATAAGATGAAATTGAAGAGGATATAATAATGGACCGAATATTGTTTAATCTTTTACATTTGCAATTTTGATATATAATTATAGGCGCATGAGGTGTTTCTGAATATATAATCATATTAAATCGAAATTTTAGGAATTAAAACCTATAGTTATCATCTTAAGCATGTTATTAATTTATTGAATTAATTAGAATTTGACCTCTAGGATGTAAGGAAGTTGACGATGATAAATTGTTGACTAGAATATGTGTTGACATAATAGGTTCTGGTATTTGATCGAGTGCGCATTGCTGACTCGGGAGAGAGTGTTATTTGTGCTGTTTGCTTGAGGTGAGTTCTTACTCACGTCTGTGTACTTTCCCATGCATGTGTTATGTGTAATTGCGTGTTGATGTGTGTGATCGAAAGTTTTGTTACGACTATTAATTATATTTATTGGATATGGATACTATTGTGAGAAGCATGTTATGATTTGTTGATTTTATGTTGAGTACGGATATGAGGATAGATGTGGACCTAAGGGTCGATGATGGATATGTCGAGTCATTTATATGTGAGGTAATAGGTGTTGTCATGAGGCAGGGTCGATATTATGGATAGGTTGTGCCGGTCACTCAGGTGATGTCTGGCGGGGTTGCCGGTCACTAGAGTGATGTCTGGCGGGGTTATAGGTTGCGGATGTCTGGCGGGGTTGCCGGTCACTCAGGTGATGTCTGGCGGGGTTGCCGGTCACTACGGTGATGTCTGGCGGGGTTATAGGTTACTGATGATGGCAAAGCGGGACACTGGGGTGATGCAGGTAGGGTCTTCCTATAAGCAAGTTAGGTAGAGTATTGTACAGTGCGGAAGTCCGGATCTGGTGCATATAGAATAGTTACAGGGTTATGTTATGTGATGTTGGACTTGATTGGTTTGTTTTACTGTTATTGCTGGTGATGGTTTGTTGAACTCCTTATCAATATTGTGGATATTATTCATTTTCTTTGTTGTTGTTTTCTGCACTCATGTATCGCTTTCATATCACGTGTGGGTTGGTAACCACACGTGAGTTAGAATTCACCAGCTGTCGAGCTGACCCTTCGGGGATTATTTCTTTTAGCAGGCTAAGGGTTGTTGTGCGTAGATTTCTTGTTGCGGTGAGTGACGATGGTGGCATAGGATCTCTCTCCCTCAGTCTTTGGAACGTCGATTTGTTTTAGATTATGTTTTATTTCCTAGTACATTGGAGTGACACATTACGATGTATTGGTGGATTGGTCTTATGTTCAGGAATTGGATAGTGTACACCAAGATGGGATTATGTCAGCATTATGCTTCATTTCAGTCTAGTCATTTTTTTTTATTTCAGTCGGTTTTTGCATTATTATCGAGTCATCCATCGAGTGGTGACTTTGTTACTGAGTTGATAACGAGCCTAACCCTAGGGGGGCCCACCTGGGGCGGGTCGTTACAAATACATTGAATTTCGAGATCACTGCAATTTTTCTGGAATTGTTTCGATTTTTTAAGCGCTCGAAATAAATGTTTGAACAGCCGTATATTCACCCGAACGGTTTTGAGACACCCTTCGGTTGAACAATATTTTCTGGACTGTATACATTTTTCTAAAATTCTGAAAAAATATAAATCAAATACTAGAATGATTTTCGAGTCTATTGTTATTTTTCTGGATTTATTTAGATTTCTTAAGTGCTCGAAATGATTTTTGAATAGCCATATGTTCATCTGAAATTGTTGAAAACACTATTCGGATGAACAGTTTTTTCGGATGAACAAGGATTCCGATTTCACTGTTCATGAAACACTGTTCACGTACTGTTCACATAATTAAAATGGTCCTAAAATTGTTTTGGATTTTATTTTATTAATTATTGTGAATATGTTTGGCTATTCTAGTATTTTGAATTTTGATTAATCATTAAAATAAATTAAATTATTTTAACTTGGATGATAATTTGATTAGATTTTAATTTTATAATATTTTAATTAATAGCACTAATATGATTAGTTGTTAATTTTATTTATATTTATTATGAATAATATTAAATGGTTATTAATTAAATTAAAGGTCTTAAGTTATTATTTAAAACCCATGAGTTATTGATTTGGTTGTTACACTTGATGTACAATTTATTACATATATGTGTTATAATTGTGTGTACCTTGTGTGACATCGTTGCATGTTTTAATTGATTTAATTCATGTATTTTATATATTTGATATATATGGTGGATGTTTATTTCATTGTGAATGATTGTTGGGATAAGTGATATGATCTAGGTTTGAAATATAGTCTGCGCACTGTCTTTTTATATGATGACTTGTGTCAAAACAAAATATAGCCTGCGTGCTATTTTTATGACGACTTGTGTCACATTTATTTTATTGTTTATTACATTGACCTGCATGTCAATTATTTATCACCACGTGTGATTGTAATCAATAGAAGACGAAGCCATTCAAGGAACTGAAGGAAGACTAAAGACTTAGTTTAGAATTAAGTCTAATTAATATTTCGGTTTTAGATCATATCATTAATCCCATTTATTTGCGTTTGATTATTTATTTTCATGCTCATATGATATATATTCTTCCTTGAGTGAATGTATATATGCATGTATGATCATCATTATAGGTTTATAACTAATCCTACCTTAAGTCAATCAATTTGTCATACCTGACCCTAAAGTTGGAATAAGTCATACGTATGCATGGACCTGCCAGATTGGCAGACGTTACATGACCTATGACTTGATCCTGATCAAATGATTTCTGATTCAGAATCGAGCTTCGATTGTTCATTCTGATTTTCATCAGTAGGCCCAGGTTACGTGAACAGTGATTCCCATAATCAGATTTGGGCCTGTTGGCAAAAGTTGTCACCAATGCAATCTTGTAAGATTTTTTTTGTGACACCGAGAGTTATGCCAGGCATAAATGGTGATCATTCACCTACTCACATGATTGGTAGTCAAAATGTTGCATGCTGCTGTTCGATTATTAATTATCTGAGTGCTCGGATACATTATGTGTTTTAGTAGGATTGTGAACACATTGTATGAGTTCAAATATTTAGATATTTGAATTAGCTCTATGACATGCTTATCTAAGTTATTCATTTGCATATTTCTGTTGTATTTATCACGTCTGTAAACGCTAAGAACTCTAAGACCCTCCGCTCCACATTGGAGAAATGTAAACTTAACGGCACCAATTTCTATGACTGGGTTAGCAACTTGAGAATTGTCTTCAAGTCTGAGAGAACTGATTATGTGCTCACCACCATGCTTCCTAAGGTCCCTCCCATTGATGAGGAGGAGTTTGATGCCTATGAATAACACATGAATGATGTTACAGATGTCCAATGCTTAATGTTGGCTAACAAGGAGTCAAATCTTTGGATTCAATTCGAAGAGGTCAACACTTATGATATGTACCGCCGGTTGGAAAACTTGTTTCAGCGGGAGGCACGCAATGAGAGATACGAACCTGTTTGTGCTCTCGTTGACTGTAAGCTAGGCAATGGACAGACGACAAGTCCCCACGTCACCAAGATGATGGGCTTAGTCGAAAGATTAGCCTCGTTAGGGGTACCCGTCTCTAAGGAGATGTCTGTAGATATCATTCTTAGGTCGCTGCCTGATTCCTTCAATGATTTTGTGTTGAACTATAACATGCATGAATATGACAAGGCGTTGTCTGAGATGCATGGTTAGATCAACAATGTTGAACAAAACATCAGGAAGGCTAAAGACACTTCTTCCTCTGTTTTAACTATTCAGATTAAGATACAATTCAAGAGGAAGAAATGTGCCAAAGGCAAGACAAAGGTTGCCCCTCGTACAACCGTCCTACTCAGAAGGCATCCAAGAAGTATCTGGCAGACGAGAAGAGTGGTTCGACCACTGCTACTCTGCCAACATGTATTAATGTTATACCATTAGTATGAAAAGGAACAAGCATGATGACTTGAACCCGACATACTTATGGCATTGCAGACTCGGTCATATAAGTGACAAGCGCATTAAAGAGCTCCATGAAAATAGAATTCTTACGTCATTTGGTTTTGAATCTTACGACAAATGCGAGTCATGTCTTTTAGGTAAGATGACTAAGTCACCTTTACATTAGTATGAAAAGGAACAAGCCTGATGACTTGAACCCGACATACTTATGGCATTGCAGACTCAGTCATATAATGTGATACCCGGCCCAGAGTGGGCGTTGTTGTGATATGTTTGATATGATTTGATTAGAACTACTCATATCATCAAGATGCATCTTCTTTTCGGTAGCCCAACTCAGAAGAACTCCAAGGTTAAGCGCGCTTGACCTGGGGCAATTCTAGGATGGGTGACCCACTGGGAAGTATCCTAGTGAGCACGTGAGTGAGGACAAAACGTGCTGGAAAGACCCGTGGTGGTTTGTGAGGCCAGTCAATCAAATCAAATAACGTTCCGACCCGGTGTTATGGGGCGGGGCGTTACAAATGGTATCAGAGCCGAGCCATCCGGAATTATGAGAGGTAGAGTCTCACACGGATGGTACGGTCTTGGATGTGGATGTGTGTGTGGCTCAACGAGGACGTTGAGTGTTTAAGTGGGGGAGATTGTGATACCCGGCCCAGAGTGGGCGTTGTTGTGATATGTTTGATATGATTTGATTAGTACTACTCATATCATCAAGATGCATCTTCTTTTCGATAGCCCAACTCAGAAGAACTCCAAGGTTAAGCGTGCTTGACCTGGGGCAATTCTAGGATGGGTGACCCACTGGGAAGTATCCTAGTGAGCACGTGAGTGAGGACAAAACGTGCTGGAAAGACCCGTGGTGGTTTGTGAGGCCAGTCAATCAAATCAAATAACGTTCCGACCCGGTGTTATGGGGCGGGGCGTTACATATAAGTGACAAACGCATTAAAGAACTCCATGACAATGGAATTCTTACGTCATCTGGTTTTGAATATTTTGACAAATGTAAGTCATGTCTTTTAGGCAAGATGACCAAGTCACCTTTTACTGGTATTAGTGAATTGGCAAGTGATTTACATGAAATCATACATACTGATGTATGTGGCCCAGTGAACACACCCGCTAGAGGAGGTTTTCCTTAGTTTATCACCTTCACCGATGATCTCAACAGATATGGTTACGTATACCTGTGGAAACATAAAAGTGAGGCTTTGAAAAGTTCAAAGAGTTTCAGAAGGAAGTAGAAAACCAACTCGGCAGGACAATCAAGATTCTTCGATCCGATAGGGAAGGAGAATACTTGAGCCATGACTTCATGCAACGCCTAAAGGAGTGGGGTATTGTATCACAACTCACATCAGCTGGTACATCACAACATAATGGTGTCTCCGAAAGGAGAAATATGACCTTATTGGATATGGTTTGATCGATGATGAGCACATCTGAACTCCCAACTAGTTTTTGGGGTTATGCATTGGAAACTGCCGCTTCCACACTAAGCAAATGTCCAACCAAATCAGCACCTAAGACCCCACATGAGATGTGGTTTGAGACGGTTTGCAAACTAGGGTACTTGAGGATTTGGGGATCCGAGACCTATGTTAAGAGAGTTAACAAAGATAAACTTGAATCCAAATCCGACAAGTGTTATTTCATTGGTTACCCTAAGGAAACCAAGGGATACTTCTTTTATCTCAGGTCTGAAAATAAGATCTTCGTGGCACGTAATGGAACTTTCCTTGAGAAGGAATACATTATGAAGAGATATAAGAATAATGAGACTCTTGAAGTTGTTCAAGAGGGTGACACAGTAGGTCCTAGCACCTTAGCTGAATCACCTCAGGAGGTGGACCCCTCTTATGAAGAAGAGGTTCAATTCGATCCACGAGAAACCGTAGACGAGCCTGCTGATACTCAAAACATTTCTCGAAGATCCGAAAGAACCCGTCAGGAACCCGATAGATGGTATAGGGAATCCTTCCTGATTAAAAGCGGGGAAGCCTCTACTTATGAGGAAGCCATGAAACAATCTGATGCTGATGAATGGCTCCTAGCCATGCAATTCGAGATGGACTCAATGCACCATAATAAAGTATGAGCATTGATTAATTTGCCGATGGGTGATAAGACCCATCGATTGCAAATGGGTATTTAAACGAAAGCTTGATAAAGATGGAAATGTCCATGTTTATAAAGCTCGACTAGTAGCAAATGGATTCAAACAGATTCACGGTATCGACTATGATGAAACCTTTTCTCCGGTCGTGAAGTTTAAATCCATTCAGATTATTTTAGCCATTGCCACATACTATGATTATGAAATTTGGCAAATGGATGTGAAAATAGCTTTCGTTAATGGGAAACTTGAAGAGGATGTGTACATGACACAGCCTCCTGCATTCACAAGCTCGAAAGAGCCTAAGAAGGTATGCAAACATCAGAGATCCATTTATGGTCTGAAGCAAGCATCTAGGAGTTGGAATCTTCGCTTCAAATGAATCAATCAAAGATTTTAAATTCATTCGGTGCGAAAAAGATTCTTGTGTATACAAGAAGGTTAGTGGAAGCAACATTGCATTCGTCGTGCTATATGTAGACGACATTCTTCTCATAGGAAATGACATACCCATGCTTGAATCAGTCAAGGCATGATTATGTAAGTGTTTCTCTATGAAAGACATAGGAGAGGCATTAATACATTCTTGGAATTAAGATTCATAAGGAACGATCTAAGAGACTCATTGGACTGTGTCAAAACACCTATATTGATAAGGTGTTACTTAGATTCCGTATGGAAAATTCCAAGAAAGGTAATCTCCCTATGAGAAATAGCATTTTTATTAGTCGTGCTGACAGTCCCACAGACAACATCAAAATAGAGAAGATGAACAAGATCCCTTATGCCTCAACCATAGGATCTATCATGTATGTCATGCTTTGTACACGACCTGGCGTTTCTTACGCTTTGAGTGTAACAAGTCGTTATCAGTTATGTCTAGGACAAGAGCACTAGAAGGCCGTAAATTCTTAAGTATTTAAGACATACTAAAGACATGTGTCTTGTCTATGGGGGAGATAAAGAGTTACAGGTTGTAGGATATACCGATGCGAGCTTCTGAACCGACAAAGATGATTTTATATCTTAGTCTGGTTATGTGTTACACATAAATGATGGCGCAGTGTCTTTGTGCTGTAACAAGTAAGGCATTGTGGTAGATACTACAATGGAAGCTGAATATGTTGCAGCATCAGATGCTGCAAAGAAAGCATGCTGGATTAAGAAGTTTGTGAGTGAACTTGGTGTTTTGCCAAACATTGACGAGCCGGTAGTGTTATATTGTGATAACACTAGTGCAATTGCTCAGGCCAAGCAACGAAGGTCACATCACCGTTCCAAGCATGTGCTCAGAAAGTATCACATCATTCGTGACATCACGGTATGAGAAGATGTGAGTGTATGAAAGATACATACAGACGATAACCTGACTGACCCATTGACCAAACCGTTGCCTTACGGCAAACACGAGAAGCACGTATCAAGTGGTGGACTTAGATATATGCTTGGATGGTGTTAGGTTTAGTGGGAGCTATATTTTATGTATTTTGCCGTAGTTTAGTCCTGATAAGACTACGTTGAATAATTGATTCAAATATATGTATATTTATTTTCAGTTTGACTGTCTTTGGGGTTCAGAATCCCAAATGAGAGACCCTCTACTAAGCCTAGAAGCAAGGGGATAACTTGTCCCTGATCAAATGTTCACTGATTGGAATCGAACATTGTAATGATCAATATGTACATGATTGTCTTGGTCACGTTTCTTAGATAAGAAAGGGAGTAAGTGTACTCTAGTCATGCACATGGGTATATATCTTGGAGCTAGTCCAAGCGATGATACTGGATTCGACCACCATGAGAAAACTTAGAAGATAACATATTTGTGTCCTAAGTCGTTCTCATCAAACTTATGTTAAATGGTGATTCTCAGACCTGTATGGCGGGTATGCATTAGCATGAGATCTCGGTAGATTAGTGGTGATTAAGATGGCCATCTCCAGTAGTAGTAATGGGTATCACATTAAGTCCATGTATCCGAAATACTACAGGTGCAAGAGTAGTGACACATATCTTACCATAGCTTGAGTGTAAGAATCGCGATGCGAAGGAATCACTTCACAAGTAATCGTCCAAGGGCAAGAGGGAGTGTTGTAATTATGAGGTGTTAGACACGTCATAATTAGTGCCCGTTGAACAATTCGATTGTTCGTAGTGATTACTTAGTTAAAGTTAAGTCCATACGTATATTATATGTTTGACAATAATATACGAGCTGGGAATGAATTCGAAATACATTAGGGGTCATGATAGTTTTACTAGGGCCCGCTCATGATTTATATGTTAGCAAAATACAGGTTGATATTTATTGACATATGGCTAATATTATTTCAATCCTAGAAGGTCACACACATAAAATGCACTTGATTTTCAATACGATTGGAACTTCTGGGGTTAAAGCGTAAACGTCAAAGAATGAAGGGGAGGATATTCCACTCACCCATATTAGTCGACCAAAAGGATGAGTTTTAATGTGATTATCACCAAAATGATGAGTTTTAATGTCATTAAAACACCAAAAGGATGGAACACATATATATATAATATATGTATATCCTCCTCCATCATTTAATTCGAGATAATTCATCAATTGTAAGACAATTGAGAAAAGAAATTCTCATCTCTTCTTCTTCTTCGTGGCCGAAAAAGTTCTCACACCAAAAGTGAGAATTGCTCTCTTTTGGTTCATTCTTTTTCATATACTAAAGGCTCTAGTTGCTTCAAGGAAGGAATCAAGCTAGCATTGGTGTGGACTAACTAGAGAGGGGAACGCACGTTGCACTTCCGCTATGACTCCAATCCACGTAATGCTTGAACACTCGCTTCCTGGATGTGACTCCAATCCACGTAATGCTTGAACTTCGCTACCTGGATGTGAGTCCGATCCTTGAAGTTGTCTGGGCCGGGTATTACAATCTCCCCCACTTAAACATTCAACGTCCTCGTTGAGCCACATCCACTCCACATCCAGGACCGTACCATCCGTGTGAGACTCTAGAGGTGGCTCCTACGGCCTCAAGAGGTCACTCCCGTACTCGACGTAGCACTTTGCACCGCATATCACTTAGATCTCACATTTCGGACGGCCCCGCTCTGAAACCATTTGTAACGTTCCGCCCCCCCGAACCGGGTCGAAACGTTATTTGATTTGATGGACTGGCCTCACAAACCATCACGGGTCTCTCCAGCACGTTTTGTCCTCACTCACGTGCTCACCGGGACACTTCCCAGTGGGTCACCCATCCTAGAATTACCCCACGTCAAGCACGCTTAACTTTGGAGTTCTTCTGAGTTGGGCTACCGAAAAAAAGATGCATCTTTGATGGTATGAGTAGTACCTATCAAATCATATCAAACATATCACATCACCCACTCTGGGCCGGGTATTACACTAATTCCATACACCTGAATGGTGTTTATCTGGCAGGTAACCCTGAGTTACGAATGGTCAAACATTTTCATGCGGGTCGATACAAGAGATGAAAAAATTAAGGTTTCCACCTTCCCAAATGTGATTCAGGATTGGGTGATTAGGTGCTTGATGTCGGAGTATTCCTCTATGTTGGCTAGAAGAGAATATATATAATAGAATTCGTCGGTGGCAAACGTTGGATGTTGAAGTAGACATGACTCTTGTTAGCCAAATCGTCTTTGATGTGGAAGACGTAAGTACGGATGTAATATATTGTTGACCCATAGGTCAACATCCATGTTTTCGATACATAACAAATTATAAACGAGCTAATGATGTTGTTAGACAATAAGACAACCTTAGAGGGGAGAGGGGTGAATAAGGTTTACGATTATAATTATCACTTTTTCGATTTAACAATTTAAGGTTTGATATAGAAGCGAGTAATTCGGAATATAAAGGATATTACTAACAAAAACTCACTTAGGCAAAATATCAAACACTTAGAAAATCAAGTAAAGTAAGAATCCTAGTCAACTAAACAAGCAATTTAAACATACGATAAAACAACAATAATAAAGAACAAAGGAAGAAAATTCAAAAAGTATTTTAGCAAGCTTCGGTTGCCTACGTGCTCGACCCTCCGCTTTCCAACCTTGGGATTTGGAAAGGCTAACTTGAACTTGAATAAGGTCTTCATACAAACAAGCAACTTCAAAGCAAAAGCTAGCTACCCGATGGTATACCAACCATAAGGATTTCCTTACTAGACTACACTAGACTAGCAACCCAAACACAAGTCTAGGGTTCCAATCTCTAGAAAAATCTAGAACCCAATTCTACAAATTAAGATTTCAATGTGGAAAGAAAAGATTCACTCTTGTACAATAAAATTCCTCAATGGATGAATGAAGAGTGGTACACGATTTGGTCTATGAAACAATCTTCACAATTTATGTAGAAGTTGTAAGAGTGATTGAGAAGGCTTTTTTCTAGGATCAATTTTTCGTTTTGAGGTTTTTCAAAGAGTGCAAAAAGTGATGTTCAATCTGGGTATATTCGTCTTTTATAGTTATCTGAAAAAAGCTGAGAAAAACACACCATCGTGACCCCCGTACTGAGATACCACTCACGACCAAGATCACGATGACCTCCAACAGTCCAAATCGTACGTCGTCGTGAGCCATAAGTCACGATGGAAGGTCAGGACCACTTTAATCATAGAAGCTCAAAAATCTCTGTCGTGGTCCAAACACACGTTGAAGTTATAGAACACACGACCAAAAAAGTCAAGTTGACTCGCCTTCATCGTGACCCGTCGTCGTGAGTGAGTGATCACGACCGAGGTCACGATGGGATGTATATTTAATTCATGGTTTTCCTTGTTGATTCAAACTTGATTCTTACTTCTATAATACACAGTTATAGTTGTATGATTCATGAATGATTCAACTGTAAGCCATTTATGAACCATCACACTCGAGCATGTCAAACAAGTGTAAACACGTTTTAAAACCAATTGACCCGTTTAAGAAGCCTTTAATCACAACTACAAGCATAATATAGAGAGTCAAGAAGTTCCTAACACGAGGCCTATAAATCAAAAGAAACAAGTAAATCGAGGCTTGTGTCTGGACTTGAAACACGTGCCAAATAGTCAACACGACGCACTGTAGAAGTCACTTAGCAAACGTATTAGATCATCAAACGTTTGTTATTATCAAAATAAGGAAGATTGACATGAAGTCAACAGATGTTGACTTATTTTTGTGCATGCGAGGCACACGGATGGGCGAGTCAAAAACAAGTGCCAAGACCTTAGTTCTTTATTGTCGTATATTAGGCGTTTGTAAGATTCTCTCGACACTTTTCGTTATGTTGATTATTTTGCAGTTAAATGACTTTGTATTTTTTAAAGATGAATATGTTAAACATTTTATAAAATCGTTTATAAAAATTCTTGTCTTGGTTTTGCTTGAAACAAACTTGATTTAATGGTGAATGAGTTGGTGTCATTCATAGGTCAAATTGGTTAGTTCATTAACTAAAATCAAGTTGGAAAATTGGTTTTTTTCTAGACAACACTTCAAGACCACTTCGAGGGCTCTTTTATCGAGATGGTTCTCAGCTTTTTTTGAGATCAAGTTCGAGACCACATGGTCTCGATACAGGGCTCGTACTTAGTACAATTTGACCTTGAATACAATTTTAAGATTATGTCCGAGACCATCTTCTTGAAATTGTTCTCGGACATTGTTTTTTATTTATAGTCTTGAGCTTATATTCAGAAATCAAGGTTTGCCAATTCAAAAGATCCTTCAATTTTCTTCAGCAATGAAAAGCAAAGTCAACTAGCTCTTAATTTAAACTGCATATCTTTGAGTTAGAGAGTTTCATTTGTGTGATTCATTTTATAAACATCTCATTGAAATCTTAACTAATTGTAATTGGGTTCTAGTTTTATCTAGAGTTTGAAATCCTAAACACAAGTTTGGGCTGCTTTTCTTGCATAGATTAGTATTGAAATCCTTGCGGTAGTTAGATTGAGTGGCAGCTTAAAATAAACTGTTATACACTTTTGTATAACATGGGTGATGATCCGTGACTTTTACCCAAATTTTATTGTTGTCCTCTTTTTTGTTTTCATTGCCCTTCCTCAAAATGGCTCATGAGGCTGGAACGTTGGAGAAGAACTACTTCAAAACTTTAGCGGCATGGATTGAGTACAAGCCCAATGCTCTTAACTACATCTTCAATGCCCACAATTTGATGTCGGAAGATAAACAAATTGATGATGACGATATGCCTGGTTTTTTGTCAATCACATTGGTCTTGGAAAAGTTGGTAACGTAGATAAATCCTTTAAAAAGTAAGGAGAAAGAATTGACAAGATCAAGGAGATACTTAGTCAACTTCGAAGCCAAATTCTTAATCCAAAAATAATTGAGTTGAATGTAATCTAGCGTGTAAAGAACAGGTATGCTTATGAATTGAAATTAGCGAAGTATACTACTCACTCCGTCCCAAAATAGTTGACGTTCTAGAAATTTACACAACTTTAAAAAATAGTGTAATTTTACAAGGATACCCTTTATTAATGAAGTAGTATATGAAATATATGACAACCAATATTTAATGGAAGATGCATATTACTAAATGATTACATTTTACTATGAGAATTTAGTAGGGATTAAAGAGGAAAATCTATCTAAATAAACTATATATGTACAAAGTCCTAAAATCTCTTTAAAAGTAGACTTATTTTCTTTGGCCCCCTAAACAATCAGAGCGCTTTCAGAGTGGAGCTTCAACTATCCTTTTATTCAAATAAGGGACTAAATTATTATTTTTTCGAATAAGGGATTGAACATTCTCATACTTTTCAAATAGTCGCCCAAATATCATTTTCGAAAAGGGCAATTTAGGAAGCATGCCTAAAAATATATTTTGGGTCATAATCTATAACAGATAAAAATATGAGTCATTATTATTACTCACTCCATTCCTTTTTTATGGAGCTATATTCCCAAAATAGAAATCCCTTAATTGATTCCCATTTAATTCAAAAAAGTGGAGGGAAAACTTGATTTGTGAGACAAATTCAAATTGTCCTAAAAGTTTGTGCAAGACAAAATGTCCCTAACAAAAAGGGATGGAGGGAGTATAATTACACCCGTCACTCCCCCCTCACCACCCGCCACAACTTCACACTAGTATTTTGACCAAACCGCCAACACTATCATATCCCCTCCTTCTTCTCCACCCTTACCCCCATCCCTAAGAGCATTCACACTAGATTCCCTATAAATTTTCCCTAAAATTAATTCCTTATATCACTTTATCAAATTTAGGGTCTACTTTTAAATTTTACACAAAACCAAATTCCCTATTTATATTCCTCAAATATACTCTTTTTCTATTTTTAAGTTTAAGTTGAAAACAAATGCAAATTATTTAAATGATAAAGTTTATTTCAATATGATTATGAAATTAATGAAATTTTAACAAAATTAACTATTAATAGTTTCTTAAAGAAGATAAAAATAATAAAATTTGATATAACCTTATATTTTAAGTTTTAATATAAATTTTTTGCTCCGATATTAAATAAATTAATTATTATTATATTTAATTTTAAAAAGAAGAAGATGAAAATAATAAATTTGAGATGAAATGGCAAAAATTGATACAATAAAAGAGAATAGGGAGCCTGTAGGGAGTCCCAACCTTTAGGATTTAATATAGGGATCCCTATAATTTTGATGTGGGTCAAGTTAAGTTAGGGATACTGAAAAAGTTACATTTTGTTAATTCCTACCTTATTTTAGAGATGGAGAGATGTTTAGAGCCTCTAATGTAAATGCTCTAACACCCAACCTTACCCTCACCCCAAAATGGCATGGAGATAAGGTACACACCCTTATTCCCTTTAATCAACCCCACCCCCAAATCAAATTAACATCACATATTCATTATTGCCAAATTAAACCAACACCAGCCTTTAATTCATTCACCCACGTATGGAAAAAGATTAACATAACATCTGTAATATTATGGCCCAAGTTAATATTACAAGACATTATAGTTATAATTAGTAACATTAAAAACTTGTTAAAACTATTTTTTGTTTCTTTCGAGACTTGTTAAAAGCTTGTTATTGACGTTTTGAGTTAACGAGTGAGCAATAATCGAGTTTGGGCCTCCACATATATGGTCCATTAAGCCCAAATTGTTGGAATATCCCGGGGTTGCAAGACAGAGCGAATTGCACAAATAGTCCCCGATAGTGTCACCAAGTTGCAGTTTGGTCCCCAATAGTGGCACCGTTGCAGTTTAGTCCCCGAAAGTGGCCAAAAAGTTGCAGATTAGTCCTCACGTTAACTATTCCGTTAATTTTTAACACCAACACGCGATGAGAGGTCAAATTTGGACCAAAAAATGAATTTTTAAGACTTAAACTCATTTTTTGTATCTCATGAAAATTCATTACGAAGTTGAAATGCAAACTTTTATTAATTTCTAACACTAATAATGAGTTTGTGTCTTCAAAAAAACCATTTTTTGCCCCAAATTTAACATTTTATCGCGTGTTGGTGTTAAAAGTTAATGGAATAGTTAACGTGGGGACTAATCTGCAACTTTTAGCCACTTTCGGGGACTAAACTGCAATGGTGCCACTATTGGGGACTAAACTGCAACTTGGTGACACTATCGGGGACTATTTGTGCAATTCACTCTTGCAAGACACAATGAACTACGATAGTTCATATGTCTAGAAAAACCCTAATTCGTTGATCGTTAGAACTTACACAATAGAACTAGCTCATAGAAGTATATGTTTAAAGATATTGTGAATATGCTACAACTAACATAATCAAAGAGTGTGGCTACAAAGATATACCTTTGAAGCGTGAGCGGAAGCGATATGATCTTCAAGTGCTTATCCCCACACCTTGCTCCTTGCTTTCTTCTTGAAGAAATTTCTATCACCAAGGTGATATGGAACTACTATGAAATAGTCCACACCAATACCTTAGATAGCAATAAGACACACTTGGACTAGTGTGTGTTATTGAGGAGTGTGTAGTCTAACTACTATAGCAAACTATAGAACAATTTCTATACTCTAACACTTAGAGTTTTGCTAGAGGGTTTGAAGATGAAATGTGTGTGTTTGTTTGTGTTCTCTAACAAGAGTTGTGTGATACTTAGATTGATTCTCTACCCATTCTATATCATCTTATGATATAGAATGGATTATGAAACACATTATACACTAAACAAACACATTAACCATCCATATGGTTAATGCCTCTTGGTCCATGGAAGATTCTCTTACAAGAGTTCTTCCCAAGACTTACAAAGCCTTCCCAAGGCATAAAGTAGCCACCAAGATGTCAACTATTCATGATGATGGAATTAATTAATCTTAATTAATTAATTAAATCATATCTTATTTAATTAATTCATTAATTAATTAAATCATTTCAATAAATGATAATATATATATATATATATCTCACATATATATATACATAAACCCCAAATGGTGTGTCCGGAACCAATTCCGGGCGCACCATCGGTTCGGTCGGGACACGATCTCGATTGAACCGAAATTCCTCAATATGGATCAAATCCCTTATTCACTTTCGGGTCATTACTCGGAAGTATCTTCGGTAATTGTTACGTGTGTGACCTCATAGCCCGAGTAACGAAGGCATCGGGATTCAACGTATAAGACCGTATACACGAATCCCGAAGATCATCGTGAGAGCCTAGTCTACCATTCGATGACCCGCGGCATTATCTCGGGTGAGACTACTGATAGTTCAGATAACTATCGGTTGTTGAACCGTATATATAGATGATATAGTTCACGGGCACTAATTGAGGAAATTGACACATCAATTTCCAACACTCCCACTTGCCCTTGGACTATTACCAATGTCTTGGATGTACACTTGCATCCTTGTCACATGATTCCCTTTGTCCTCGGTTTTCGTCATAGGCTAAAGCAAGAAAGCGTGTCGCCAACTCCTATGACATAATTTCTCGGAACACGAGATAGTCTCACTCCCGTTCATAACGGGTGAATTCATAAGTAAGACTCACTCTCCGAGTGGCCAGAAAAAACCTTCCCTCTATACCAGGGTGGACAAAGACCCTACCAATGCATCACCGATCATCTCACCACTACATTCACATAAGACCCAACGTACCCCATTACCACCAGTAACGGATGGGTCCGGAAGTAGTCAAAGCCTCATGCTGACGTAGCATGAGAATGATATGCATGTAGGTCTCAGAACCTCTATCATATGGCTCGTGTGAAATATAGGACACAAGATCTCTTCTATAATTTCACAACGGTCACTGTCCAGTACCATGTCAAGACTCTCTTGACAATGAACCCATGTAATAATTTGGACCATCCTTTTGACTTAAGAAACAAAGTCAAACGAATCATTACACACTAGTTTGGTTGTGTCCGTTCCCAAAAGCCGGGACATACCACTAGGGACAATGTAATCACCATAGTTCTTGTCTTGAAAAAGGGGTTCCTTAGCCAATACACTTATTGGCTCCTCTTCAAGAACTCGTGATTACATGGGAATTAAAATATTTATCATACAACTATGATTAAATATTCAATTGTTTATTCAAGTGCTACAAAAGAATAGGCAATCAATAAACAAGAAGTAATACTTTTATTCAACAATAAGAGTTTTACAAAAGTATACTTCATACATATAAATCAAATAAACTGAAATAAAGCTCCCACTAAGACTAAGACCACTCGGACCTAAGTCTAAGTCCAATAGCTGAAGTATGGAACTCATGTTTGGTCTGAGGCAATGGTTTAGTCAAGGGATCAGCTGCGTTGTCGTCTGTATCTACTTTGGATACTTTGATGTCACCTCTCTGGAACATTTCACGGACGAGGTGATACTTCCTGAGGACATGCTTGGACTTATGATGAACCCTGGGTTCCTTAGCCTGTGCTATGGCTCCAGTGTTATCACATAACAACTCAATTGGACCATCAGCGCTAGGAACTACCCCAAGCTCAGTCATAAACTTCTTAAGCCAACATGCCTCCTTGGCTGCTTCAGAAGCTGCAATGTACTCGGCCTCCGTAGTAGAATCTGCAACTGTGTCCTGCTTGGAACTCTTCCAACAGATGGCTCCACCGTTCAGGCAGAATACAAACCCGGTTTGAGAACGAAAATCGTCTCGATCGGTTTGGAAACTGGCATCGGTGAAACCTTTGCAATCAACTCCTCATCTCCGCCATATACCAGAAACATATCCTTAGTCCTTCTCAAGTACTTAAGGATAGATTTCACAGCGGTCCAATGGCTGTTGCCTGGATTCGCTTGATATCGGCTGGTCAGACTCAGAGCGTACGATACGTCTGGTCTAGTGCACAACATGGCATACATGATAGATCCTATGGCTGAAGCATACGGGACTCTACTCATGTTCTCCTTCTCGGCGTCAGTGGTGGGGCACTGACTTTTGCCGAGAATAGTGCCAGTTGTCATAGGCAGTATTCCCTTTTTGGAATCGATCATATCGAATCGTCTCAGAACCTTATCAATATAAGTGTCCTGTCTCAGGCCAATCAACCCATTGGCTCGATCCCGATATATCTTGATTCCAAGGATATACTGCGCCTCTCCTAAGTCCTTCATCGAGAAACACTTACACAACCATCTCTTGACTGACTCAAGGAGTGGTTTGTTGTTTCCAATGATCAGTATGTCATCTACATACAGGACTATAAATGCAATGTGGCTCCCACTTACCTTCTTGTATACACAAGCATCCTCCTCATTCTGAATGAAGCCAAATTCTTTAATTGCTTCATTGAATCGGAGGTTCCAACTGCGAGAAGCTTGCTTGAGTCCATAAATGGATCTCTAAAGCTTACATACCTTCTTAGGTCCTTTTGGACATGTAAAGCCTGGAGGTTGTGTCATGTACACATCCTCCTCAAGGTTTCCATTAAGGAAAGCGGTCTTTACATCCATTTGCCATATCTCATAGTCATAATATGCGGCAATGGCTAAGAGGATCCGAATAGACTTGAACATGACTACCGGTGAGTAGGTTTCATCATAGTCAATACCATGAATTTGTTTGAAACTCTTCGCCACTAGTCTAGCCTTATAAACATGGACATTTCCATTTTTATCAAGCTTTTTCTTAAAGACCCACTTACACTCGATAGGTCTAGCACCTTCGGGTAAGTGAACCAATGTCCAGACATCATTCTGGTACATAGAGTCTATCTCGGATTTCATGGCTTCAAGCCATGACTCGCTATCTGGCCCTTTCATTGCGGCTCCATAAGTATAAGGCTCGTCGTCTTCTATCAAGAAGGATTCCCCATACCATCTATCGGGAACATGACGAGTCCTACTGGATTTCCTAAGGGTCGGTACTTCTTCAGGAGTTTCATCTACCGTGGATCTAGGGTCCAAGATAGGATCCATCATGAATGGAGGATCTACTTCCTGAAGTGAGCCTGCCGAGTTCGTTAATTCGACTTGCTCATTTGATGAGACACTTGGGTTCAATAACCCATCGCTCTCATTCAATGAGTTTCTTGAGTTCGACAACTCAACTTGCTCATTAAACGTGTCGAATGAGTTCATTAACTCATTCGGCTCATCATCTTGAACTTCTTCAAGTTGTACCGTATTTCTGACATTTCCTGATAAGAACTCTTTCTCAAGGAAATGTGCTGTCCTAGCCACGAAAATCTTATTTTCTGGCTTAAGGTAGAAATAATACCCTTTGGTTTCCTTTGGATAACCAATGAAATGGCACAAGTCAGCCTTTGGGCCTAGCTTGTCTACGTTCAATTTCTTGACGTAGGCCAAGCAACCCCAAACCCTGACACTACAAGAAAAAAGGCTTGTTGTTACGATTTTTTTGTTACACACACAAGATGGTAACAAATGGTACCTTTTGCTACGATTTTTATAACGTAACAAAAAAGTAACTCAATTGTTATGATGGCGTAACAAAAAGAAGAATGGTTTTTGTGAGGAAATCAATTGTTACTCTATTTATATAGTAACAAATGATACTTATTTATTACAGTTCGTACATAGTAACAAAAAAATTCTATATTTGTTATGTCTGTTCGATGGTAACAAAAAATTAATCATTCTTTATTACGCATCTTTATCTTTTCGTTACAAATAATACACATCTCCGATTTATTTAATCTAATTATATTTTTATTTCTTCAAATAAAATTAATATATAGTTAGATTTGTATTAAAATATGACAACATAATATTATTTTCGCTCAACTTTGATAATATAATTTATAAAGTTCTTTATATATATATAGTAGTAAAAGACTTACACAAAAATATATTAAATAATGTTACGCATGTGAATAGTGTAACAAATGAAAAGCATTTGTTATGTACGAGGAAATCGTAACAAAAACAATTCTTTTGTTACTCTAGGAAGAATCGTAACAAAAAAAGTTGTTGTTACGGATCGTAACGAAAGGTTTTTGTTACGATTTCTAGGCGTAACAACTACATTTACCACGGCGGTATTTGCCACGCCCCCAAAATCGTAACAAAAGCGTAAAAAATCGTAACAAAAAGTCATTCGTTACGATTTTTGGGGCTTTTGTTACTTTTTAGCTAGCGTAACAAAAAGCTGTTTTTCTTGTAGTGTGAGGAAGCTAATCTTGGGACGTTTCCCAAACCACATCTCATATGGTACTTTCTCAGCTGACTTGGTTGGACAATTATTTAAGGTAAGTGCGGCAGTTTGCAACGCGTAACCCCAGAAGCTGACATGTAGGTCGGTTCGACTCATCATGGATCGCAAACTGTCTAACAGAGTGCGATTCCTCCTTTCGGACACACCATTATGCTGTGGTGTTCCGGCCGGTGTGAGTTGTGAAACAATTCCACAATCTCTAAGATGAGCGTCAAACTCGTGGATCATATATTCGCCTCCTCGATCGGATCGAAGAGTCTTAATAGTCTTGCCGAGTTGATTCTCTACTTCATTTTGGAATTCTTTGAACTTTTCAAAGGCTTCACTCTTGTGCTTCATTAGATAGACATAGCCATAACGGCTAAAGTCATCCGTGAAGGTAATGAAGTAGGGAAAACCACCTCTTGCAGGAGTGTTCATTGGACCACATACATCGGTATGTATTATCCCCAATAAATCACTTGCCCTTTCACTCGTTCCAGTGAAAGGTGATTTGGTCATCTTGCCCAAAAGGCATGATTCGCATTGGTCATATGATTCAAAATCAAGTGACTCAATAATTCCACTTTCGTGGAGTTTCTTGATGCGATTTTCATTTATATGACCAAGTCTGCAATGCCATAGGTAGGTAGGATTCAAGTCGTTAGGCTTGTTCCTTTTAATATTTACGTTATATACCTCATGGTCCTCATCTAGTATGAAAAGACCATTTTGGTTTGAAGCTTTTGCATAAAGTAAACCATCACGATTAATAGAACATATATTCCTTTCCGTAAGGATGGTAAAACCATCATTGTTCAAAACAGATATGGAAATAATATTTCTAGAAATAGTAGGAGTACAATATACATTATTTAAAACTAAGACCATCCCGGATGGTAGTTTTAAATCTATCTTGCCCACGGCAACTGCAGCAACCTTTGCTCCATTGCCTACCCGCAAGTCCACCTTTCCCTTCCGAAGGGCTCTACTGTCATGTAGTACCTGCATATTTCGACAAATATGAGAACCACATCCTGAGTCAAGTACCCAAGTAGAGTTATTGGAGGTGATGAAAGCTTCAATAACGAATATACCTGTCGGAAGAGTCCCACTCTTCTTATCTTCGAGGTACTTCTTGCAGTTCCTCTTCCAGTGACCAGGTGTATTACAATAATGACACTGGTCAGTCCCCTTAGGACCTTTACCCGGAGTTGTGGAAGTCTGGGCCTTGACTGTTCCAGTCTTGGCCTTTCCCTTCCATTTCCCCTTGCCTTTCTTAAAGGTCTTCTTGTTCTGAATCATCAGAACAGAGGGAGTAGGGGTAGAGCTCTTCCCACCCTTCAACGCAGTATCAGCCGTGCTGATCATGTTATGCAACTCCGACAACGACTTATCGAAGTCATGCATGTTGAAGTTCATGACAAAGTTACCAAACTTGTCAGGAAGGGAACGGAGGATTATGTCAACAGCCAAATCCTTGGAAAACTGAGTTCCCAAAGACTCAAGTCTCTCGATGATCCCAATCATCTTGAGAACATGAGGACTGGCCTGTTGACCATTGGATAGTTTGCAATCCATGAGGGCACAAACAGCTTCGTACCGCTCATTTCTTGCCCGCTTCTGGAACATCTGTTCCAGTCTGCAGTACATGTCATATGCTGCCACATTTTCGAACTGAATCTGAAGATTCGGTTCCATGTTGGCCAGCATGAGACATTGGACATCCAATGCATCGTCCACGTGTACATCATATGCACCACGTTCTAGCTCATCGGCATCCTCATGGGGTGGAGGAGGAAGTTCGTCCTTAAGAACATATTCGACTCTCTCGTGCTTGAGAACGATTCTCAAGTTACGAGACCAGTCGTTGAAGTTATTGCCATTGAGTTTACACTTCTCAAGTGTAGATCGGAGTGAGTTTGAAGTTGATTTCTTAGCAGTTGCCATCTAAAACATGCGAGTATGAAACGACGTTCAGTTTAATTTATATATAAAACATACGATACAAGTAAAGCATGCTTGAAACAATAATACGAGTACCAACAACCCCTCGAAGTGTACAAGTATACCAAGACCCCACGGACTTGGGTATGAGCGGCACACGCAATCATCCTCATAGTCCAATCCATGGGTAAGTTCTACTAGACTATCATATATCAATTATCCAATGATTATATATGACTCTTGGCGTCTATCACTAGTCGTTTTAAGACACTATAGACTTCCTTTGCCAAACGGGCCGGTTCGATGGGCTAACCTGTAGCCACGTTTTAAGCAACCTTAGTTCACCATAAAGGGATGGATTACATTTGCCGGTTCGATGGGCTAACCTGTAGCGCATGTAATCCCATTGCCTCCTATTCCTATGAATCAAAGTGCCCATCTAGGGATGATCCACCCGAAACGTAGGAAAGTTTGACAAGTTTGAACTTAGGTTTGGCAAACACTTAATTATTACGTGGAGGGGTTTAGATTAAACATGTAATCCACATTTCATGCATATCACATAAGGTATACATATACTTCAAGAAAATATATGTAAGCATGAAACATGACATGAATAATAAACACTTTAAAGGGACGTGATATGGCCTAAAAGACATTAAATAAAACTAGTCTAACTAGTTCTAAACTAAGTCCTTGGTCTCCGTCTTCTTGGGCATCGCCATGCTCCAAGTCCATCTCTTCATGTCTTGTTACATAATCAACTTTCGCATTAAATGGCACATGCGCCGCGAAAAAGAAATAACAATACAATAATTTAAAACGACACATGCGTCGTATTTCAATATCAAGGACAGTACGCAGACTGTATTTCGAATAAATACTAGGCCATATCAAATCCCCATTCCATTCAGACTACAGTTTATATATGTATAACACATTATACATAAAACACATAAACATGCTAGGAATGGAATAAAACACACAAGCAACACACAACTCACACACATACTCACATTCAAATAATGTGAATCATAGTCATATATGCATATCATAACCTTTAGTTGTCCAACAACTAACATAGCCAATTATAGGAAGTTTTACCATAAGTTCAACATTTTGAACTAATAACCCAATTACATTCAAAGAGACTTAGCATAAGTTTAAGGTTTGAAATTCATAATAACTCAAACCACAAACTTCCTTTCGATACTCAATTAAACAATTTAATTAGTACCGATAGGATAAAATCAACACTTTGACATACATGCTAATTTTAAACTATTTTAAACCTCTCAAAGAATGTTTTGGACTTATTTGATTATTTCAAAAACAATCTCTAAATCACCCATAACAAACCGAAAACGTCCATAATCATCAAATGACTTTGGACTTAATCGATATGTTTTGTTTCGAAATCATCAAATGACTTTGTACGTGCATGGACGCGTCCAGGGGGGCCGCACCAGGCTTCGGGCCAAGGCTTTCCGTATCCAGGGAAAGCCGAGAGTGCGCGTTCCAGTGGAGCCGTGTCCTAGGCATGCCTGGACTCCCGCGAAACTTAGGTTTTGTCGGGGAGGGTTTTCCGAATACGAAAATCGGCTACGGTTCATATATCGACATATATACTATATGGTACTACTTTAAACACTTCTAGAACATGTTAAACGTGTAATATAGCTCATGATACCATGTTGGAATATCCCGGGGTTGCAAGACACAATGAACTACGATAGTTCATATGTCTAGAAAAACCCTAATTCGTTGATCGTTAGAACTTACACAATAGAACTAGCTCATAGAAGTATATGTTTAAAGATATTGTGAATATGCTACAACTAACATAATCAAAGAGTGTGGCTACAAAGATATACCTTTGAAGCGTGAGCGGAAGCGATATGATCTTCAAGTGCTTATCCCCACACCTTGCTCCTTGCTTTCTTCTTGAAGAAATTTCTATCACCAAGGTGATATGGAACTACTATGAAATAGTCCACACCAATACCTTAGATAGCAATAAGACACACTTGGACTAGTGTGTGTTATTGAGGAGTGTGTAGTCTAACTACTATAGCAAACTATAGAACAATTTCTATACTCTAACACTTAGAGTTTTGCTAGAGGGTTTGAAGATGAAATGTGTGTGTTTGTTTGTGTTCTCTAACAAGAGTTGTGTGATACTTAGATTGATTCTCTACCCATTCTATATCATCTTATGATATAGAATGGATGATGAAACACATTATACACTGAACAAACACATTAACCATCCATATGGTTAATGCCTCTTGGTCCATGGAAGATTCTCTTACAAGAGTTCTTCCCAAGACTTACAAAGCCTTCCCAAGGCATAAAGTAGCCACCAAGATGTCAACCATTCATGATGATGGAATTAATTAATCTTAATTAATTAATTAAATCATATCTTATTTAATTAATTCATTAATTAATTAAATCATTTCAATAAATGATAATATATATATATATATCTCACATATATATACATAAACCCCAAATGGTGTGTCCGGAACCAATTCCGGGCGCACCATCGGTTCGGTCGGGACACGATCTCGATCGAACCGAAATTCCTCAATATGGATCAAATCCCTTATTCACTTTCGGGTCATTACTCGAAAGTATCTTCGGTAATTGTTACGTGTGTGACCTCATAGCCCGAGTAACGAAGGCATCGGGATTCAACGTATAAGACCGTATACACGAATCCCGAAGATCATCGTGAGAGCCTAGTCTACCATTCGATGACCCCCGGCATTATCTCGGGTGAGACTACTGATAGTTCAGATAACTATCGGTTGTTGAACCGTATATATAGATGATATAGTTCACGGGCACTAATTGAGGAAATTGACACATCAATTTCCAACACAAATAACATGAGATATAAGACCAAAACCCTCCCCCAAACCCCATAACCAATCGGCCTTCTCCACCAACAAAGAAAGATGGTCACTTTCCTCACCAAAATTTCCCATTCTCCTCTTATCGTGCTCCAAGTGATGTTTTCATGCAATTTGAATAAACTATAAACAACTATCACTATAGGAGGTTTTGCTATTTGATTGATTACTGATTCGACGTGGGATGAGCTATTGCGTTGCTGTTTGCTTGAGGTGAGTTCTTACTCACGTTTGCCTACTTTCTTATACATGTGTTTGCGCAAGTGCATGTGCTATGTGTGGTAATTGTAACATGTTATGACTGTTTATGCTAAGTGTATATGGACATGAGATTAGATGTGGACCTAAGCGTTGTTGAGTTATATGTGAGTTAGTTGCATGTGGCAGGGTAGTCTGTTGTCATGGTCCGGCAACGTGGGACTAGAATATGTGACGGTCACTAGGGTGATGCGGGTGATGGTGGGATATTGCCATGATAGATTTGGTGCCGGTCACTGAGGTGATGCGGGTGATGGCGGGACATTGCCATGATAGATTATGTGTCGGTCACTGGGGTGACGTGGGTGATGGCGGGATATTGCCATGATAGATTAGGTACCGGTCACTGGGGTGATGCGGGTGATGGCGAGATATTGCCATGATAGATTAGGTACCGGTCACTGGGGTGATGCGGGTGATGGCGGGATATTGCCATGATAGATTAGGTGCCGGTCACTGGGGTGATGGCGGGATATTGCCATGATAGATTAGGTGCCGGTCACTGGGGTGATGTGGGTGATGACGGGTCATTGCCATGATAGATTAGGTACCGGTCATTGAGGTGATGCGAGTGATGGCGGGATATTTCCATGATAAGGTAGATGCCGGATCTGGTGCATATAATATACTGCATGTGTTGTTACATGAGGATTTTGGATTATATAACGTTATCTGGATTGGGCTTGTTTATTGCTGTTTGAACTATTGGATTTCCCTTATGTTATTAGATTCACTTTTCCCTTGTTGAGGTGTTTGTTCTCTTGTCGCTTTCACATCATGTGTGTGGGTTGGTAGCCACCCGTAAGTAGTATTAACTAGATGTCGAGCTGACCCCTTCGGGAACTTATTCTTTTAGCAGGTTAGTTGCGTTGGAGTGTGCGTTAACCCTGCTTTGGTGAGTGGCGATGGTGGCATTAGGATCTCCCTCAGTCATTTTAGTGTCTCTGGGTTCACATGTTGTATTTCTTGTTTTACCCCTTTGTAGTTGTTGTATTGGAAGTATGTTGGTTTCGTCTTTTGTATTGTGGGGTCATAGATTGTCATACCCTGATGGATATGTTTTAACCCTTTTTAAGTAAACCAGATTTTTATTATTTTGTTGATGTATTTTAAGTCTTTTAGTCATTGAAAAACGTATGTATTGATCGAGCCATCTATCGAGTGGTGACTCTGTTACTGATTTGATAGCGAGCCTAACCTCAGGGGGCTCACCTGGGGCGGGTCGTTACAACATCTTTATTACATTAGCAAATAAATATGTGATGCCCATAAAATGGAAAGCAAGCCACACCTAACAAAAACACATAAAAACCCAAAGAAGAAGGTGGAAAGAGAGCCAAAAGTTGGGGGCGGGGGATGTTTACTTTCTTTTCTTATACAATCAATTATCCCAAAATCCTTGGCCACTTTCTCCATAATAACAAGAATCTAATTCAAGCAAAAAAAGGTGTTATGTGAAGTGTCGCATTGTTAGTGATACTGATTCAAAGATATTTTTGTATAATTTTTTTTCTAGATTCGAAACTCTTGCATAGGATTGAGATGGTGACACCAAGGGGCTATGTGAAATAGTGCATATGGTTGGGTCTACTGTTCTTGTTTGCCTGGCTTTGCAGAAGGGGCGGGTTAGACTGGAGCATTATGCTTCCAAAAGAACTAAGTTCGTCATGGGTGGTGGGGGATGAGGGCGCGTATTGAGGAAGGGGTGTATTTTTAATTATTTATTAATGAAAATGTTATAAAAACCGGATATTTATAGCTCAAACTAATATAGATTATGTGTATATTATAACTAGTATGATATCTATAATAACTAGTATATGATAATGGAGAAATAGAGAGAAACGTAGTGTGTATAGTTTCTTCTGATACATTTCATACAACAAGCAAAGCAACTAATTTATAGGGAGATTTTCACCATACCAATACTATTCCATTATACTATACACTATTATGTTTACAGAAGATATTTCAATCTTCAAACTATTCCTAAGTCAACTATAATAATTTACAACACTCCCCCTTTGAAATATCTTTTATTGTTTGAGAACACATGTTGCCTCGTTAAAAACCTTATAAGGAAAAATCCAGTGGGATAAAAACCTTACAAGGAAAAAAGAGTACAACAGTATGCTCCCCCTCAATCAAGCATGCATTGTTTTTCAAAGATCTCGAAGGCGACGCATCCCGATACTTTGAGTGTGCTTCTTGAATATTGATGTAGGAAGTGCCTTTGTGAAGAGATCTGCCACATTATCACTCGTACGGATGAATTGAACATTAACTTCTTTATTTCTTTCGAGTTCTTGAGTGAATGAGAAGAACTTCGGGGGAATGTGTTTGGTCCTATCAATCTTGATGTAACCTTCTTTCATCTGAGTAACACATGCAGCGTTGTCTTCATACAAGATTGTTGGATCCTTATCAGTTGGTAGACCGGATGCTCCTTGGATGTGCTGTGTTACTGACCTTAACCATCTACATTCCTTACTTGCTTCATGGAGAGCAATGACTTCAACATGATTTGAGGAAGTGGCTACAGCCTACAAGTGTTTGCTTTTGGGATCTCCAAGATATTGCAGTATCACCATATGTAAATACATATCCTGTCTGCGATTTAGCATTGTGTGGATCCGACAAGTAACCTGCATCTGCATAGCCAAGCAAAACTGATTTTGTATTGTTAGAATAAAACAAACCAATATCAGAAGTACCTCGGAGGTATCACAATATATGTTTTATTCCTTTCTAATGTCTTTTCGTAGGACATGAACTAAATCTTGCTAATAAATTTACTGCAAAAGTTATATCAGGTCTTGTACAGTTAGCAAGATACATGAGTGCTCCAATGGCACTAAGGTATGGTACTTCAGATCCAAGTTCTTTTTCATTTTCTTCCTTAGGACGGAATGGATCTTTTTCAACATTAAGTGTTCTTCCCATCATCGGATTACTTAAAGGGTTTGCCTTATCCATGTTAAACCTCTTTAATACCCTTTCGGTATAATTCGATTGATGGACCAAGATACCATTTTTATTGTACTCAATTTGTAAACCAAGGCAGAATTTGGTTTTTCCGAGATCTTTCATTTCAAGTTCTTTCTTTAATTAATCTCTTGCTTCCTTGATTTCTTTATTTGTCCCAATGATATTTAAATCATCTACATAGACAGCAATAATTACAAAACCGGATGTTGTTTTCCTTATAAAAACACAGTGACATATAGGATTATTCACATAGCCTTCTTTAAGTAAATATTCACTTAACCTATTGTACCACATGCGCCCAGACTGCTTTAACCCATACAATGATCTTTGTAACTTAATTGTATACATTTCTCTGGGTTTTGATGTATTAGACATCTTAAATCCTTCAGGTATTTTCATGTATATATCACTGTCAAGTGATCCATGCAGATAGGCTGTGATAACATCCATTAGATGCATATCAAGATTATTAGATACTGATAGACCAATTAAATAACGGAAGGTAATTGCATCCATAACTGGTGAATATGTTACCTCATAGTCTATTCCAGGTCTTTGAGAAAAACCTTGTGCAACCAGACGAGCTTTGTATCTTACGATCTCGTTTTTCTCATTTCGCTTTCTTACAAAGACCCACTTATAACCAACAGGTTGCACACCTTCCGGGAGACCACAACAGGTCCAAATACCTTTCGATGTTTAAGTTATTTTAATTCAGTATCTATTGCATCCTTCCAATTTTTCCAATCTTGTCTACTTTGACATTCATTTACAGATCTGGGTTCGGGATCATCGTTTTCATTCATAATTTCACATGCAATGGAGAATGAAAATATTTCATCAATATTCATATCTCTTCGGCTCCACAAATTTCCCGTACTAACATAATTGATGGAAATCTCGAGATCATTTTTATCAATAGTTTCATTGCCAATAATCTCATTTTCATGATCGTGTGCTTCTTCGATAGCACCATTTTCATTCATGGGTTCATTATTATTTAGTGGTGACTTTCAAGATCACTTTCAATAACACTTACCTTTTCCGTCCCTTTTCTTTTTCGGGGATTTTTGTCTTTGGATCCCACAGGTCGGCCACGCTTTAGACGTGCCTTAGATGTACTTGCTACATCATTTAGCTTCGAAATCTCTATCCGAGCTGGGACATTCATAGCTGGGACATGTGACTTCGTCACCCTTTTCAAATCAGTGAATGAGTCTGGCAACTGATTTGCTAAATCTTGCAAGTGTACAATCTTTTTTACATTTTCTTCCCAAGATTTATTGTACGGGTCTAAATGTAATAAAGATGGTACATACCATGTTATTTCCTTTTCCAGCTGTTTATTCTCCTTGCCCAGTGTTGGAAAATTTGTCTCATCAAAATGACAATCAGCATACCTTGCTTGAAAAACATCACCTGTTAAAGGTTCAAGGTATCTGATAATAGATGGTGATTCATATCCCACATATATACCTAACCTCCTTTGAGGTCCCATCTTTGTTCTTTGTGGTGGAGCTATTGGTACATAAACTGCGCAACCAAAAATCTTTAGATGAGAGATATTTGGTTCTTTACCAATTGTGAGTTGGTAAGGGGTATGTTTATGATCAGCACTTGGCCTTAGGCGAATGAGTGCTGCAGCATGTAAAATTGCATGACCCCAAACCGTAACTGGTAATTTGGTTCTCATTATTAATGGTCTAGCAATATATTGAAGGCGTTTGATCAACGACTCAACTAAACCATTTTGGGTATCCACATGTGGAACAGGATGTTCAACAGTGTTTCTAAGTGACATGCAATAATTATTGAATGATTCAGATGTAAATTCACCAGCATTGTCAAGTCTAACTTTCTTTATAATGTGATCAGGAAATTGTGATCTTAACTTGATAATATGTGCAAGAAATTTTGCAAATGTCATATCACGACTTGACAATAAATAAACATATGACCATCTACTAGATGCATCAATTAATACCATAAAATACCTGAATGGTCCTGATGGAGGGTGAATAGGCCCACATATATCACCTTGAATTCTTTCAAGAAATGAAGGTGATTCTATCTGAATCTTGTCCTGGTTATGAGTTTTTCAAGAGAACATGCTTCGCATGGTCTATCTTCTTTTGTAAATTTTAAACCTTTCAATGGATGACCATGGGTACTTTCAACTATTTTACGCATCATGGTTGAACCAGGATGACCTAGACGATCATGCCACAAGGTTACAGTTTCGAGATCCTCTTTTACTACCATATTGCACTCAAGTTCATGTATAAATGTATAATGTAATCCAGAAAGCATTTTTGGTAGTTTTTCTAAAGTTTTCCTCTTTCCTAAAACATTAGTAGTAATGTTTATATATTTCATATTACCTTCAGTTGTCGTTTCAGTATCATATCCTTGACGATATATGTCATTAAAGCTCAATAAATTTCTCTTTGATTTTGGAGAATATAAAACATCATTAATGACAAACTTTGTTCCATTCGGTAATATGAACATAACATTACCTGATCCTTCAATCATATTTGCAGGACCTGAGATAGTATTTATTACACCTTTAGTAGGATTTATCTCTGTAAAATATTTCTTACTCATGAGGATTGTGTGGGTAGTTCCACTGTCCGGAATGCAAATGTCTCTAACATGTGCCATGTTTAACCTTAATAAAAATAAGATTAAGGAAAGAGTTAACCAACACAACATATTCAACATTACTATTTTATTTAGATAGTACAACATAAAACACACACACACACCACATAATACATCACACAACCCACAAAACATACATATTACAAACTAATACAAGCACACAAGATAATTATTCATAATCTTAAGAAAATTCTTAGTCCATATTCATTTCATTTTCTCCTTCAACGAAATCAGCGGCTTCAAGATAGGTGGAATCATTTTCGGGTGCAATCTCATTAAAATTCACTTCTTTTCCTTTTCCCTCCCGAGATTCCTTATATCTTTTACAGAGGTGTTCTGGTGTCCTACACGCCTTAGACCAATGCCCTCTCTTTCCGCATCTGTAACAGGAATCATCACGATTCTTTGAGGGCTCTTCTTGGATATATTTTCCTTGTCGAGTTTTGTTACCTTGGTCATTTCTAGGAGGCCTAAAATTGTTCACATATCCTCGTCTCCGGCCTCGACCACGAATTTGGTTACGACCATTAAACCTGCCTCGACCACGACCATCAACTCGATTTAGATCCCCACGCCCTTTGGAGCGAACAGAACCACCACGACCTTTATTGAATGTTGTGGCATGTATCTCTGGAAATGTTATTGTTCCAGTGGGGCGTTGCTGATGGTTTTTCAATAAGATTTCATTATGTTTTTCCGTCATTAATAATGCATGGATTAATTCAGTATACCTTGTGTATCCCCGTGTCCTATATTGTTCTTGCAACAATATTTGTGATGCGTGAAATGTTGAAAATGTCTTTTCCAACTTTTCAGCTTCAGTTACTTGTTTACCACATTGTTCCAACTGGGACGCAATTCTATACAAGGCCGCATTATAATCGGAAATACTTTTGAAATCTTGGAACCTTAATTTGTTCCACTCATCAAGTGCCGCTGGCAGAAGGATTTCATCTGGAAACCCAAACCTCTTTTTTAGGTCGTCCCATAAAAATTTAGGATCTTTTACATTTCTATACTCTAGTTGTAGAGTATCATCGAGATGATCCATTATTAGTGTTAAGGATTTAGATTTTTTGATGAAAAATTCTTCTTAAGCCTTTAGTTTTTCACTCGCAGTCATACCAGACGATTCCCAGATTTCGGTTCCGAGCAAAATTTTGTTAAGCCCTTTACAATCGAGATGTCTCTCAACCTTATTTGCCCAATTTATGTAGTTGTCTCCCTTGAAGTTCAGGGGAGCGAATTTAAGCTTATAAGTGGACATCGTTTTATCTAAAACATGAAAGAATGTAAATAAGAATTTATTCAAATGACAAACACAAAATCAGTACATTACAATGATCATACTTCTATCGAAGTGTTCATCGAAGTTTCTATCGCAACAAATAGCAACGATCCATGCTAATACTAAAAACTTTAAAATATAAATTATCATTAACACCGTAGGACCTTTACCTATTTCTTCACGTTTGATAATATTCATAACGATGAAAGCGATGGCTAGTAGAGTGAGAAATACAAGAACACATTTGGCCATTTTTAGAGATGTGGATAAAATCGTTTAAGAAGTGTGTTTGGAATTGTGAGTGAAAATGGAGTATTTATAGAGTGAAATTTGTAAAGTGTCCGTTATTATTACCGTTGGAAAAGGGTGAAGATAATGTTAACTTTACTGTTTATTGCCGCTGTAAAAAATAGGGAGGAGAAAACGTTTTAAGTGTGTTAAAATTATCTAGCCGTTTAAAGAAACAAATGGTAACAGATAATGTATGATTATAGAATGACACATATTATCAACGAACATACGAAAAATAACACATTAATAGATAAATGTCGTTTTTAATTATAAATCTTTCATGAGATAACTATGTGGGGTACATAAACCTCCACACACAATAGAAATAGTCAATATTACTACTCGAAATTATCTTTCGTAAATTCATGGGGTGCATAAACCTCCACACAAAATGTTAGTGTTAGTATCACTACTTGAAATTATCTTTCGTGAATTCATGGGGTGCATAAACCTCCACGCAAAATGTTAGTGTTAGTATCACTATTCGAAATTATCTTTCGTTTCGTGAATTCATGAGATGAAGATTCTTACACTTCACTTATCAATATAATCATCATGGAGTGAAGATTTTAACACTTCACTTAATAGTATTACATAATGGAGATTTTTACGCTCCACGATCATATGTACAATATAATCATATCATGGAGATTTTTACGCTCCACGATCATATGTACACTCTTCACTAATCATATTAAAGAGAATAAGTATAAAGTGAAGATTTTTACACTTTACTAATATAGATTTTATTTAGGTACATAATATTGTCCGTTAATCGTCCTGGGTCCATGAAGATTGTCAAATAAAAAGGGGTAGATGGTTAAATATAGTCCACATAAGTTCACCGACTATTGTCAAATAAAAGGTAGGTGGTTAAATATAGTCCATATATATAAGTTCACTGACGAGTTTCACTTAGGAGATAACACTATAGTGTTATCTCCCAAATAACAAAGGTTAAAGATGTCTTTTACTACCAATTATTACAACCAAAATTTCATTTCCCCCCTCCCAATAATTCACACCCGCTATTACACACTTAATTCTCCCGCCTCCCAACACAACCCCCCCCCCACGTCTCTGAATTCAATCCAACGCGAAACCACCAATTAATCCAGGCGATATTAATGGAGATCACCAATTAATATTTGCTCGTTGCATTTAATCGAGCCGAAATTCATGGAGATCACCAATTAATCAAGGCGAAACCAACATTCCTGTAGTTATATTGTATCACAATTCCAAAACCCCCACCAAAATTCTCTAAAATTCTCTAAAATTCTCTAAAATTCTCTAAAATCCTTACAATATTGAAGCAATGGCATCTTCTTCAAGAAATCGAAAACCAGGTATGACTGAGTAACCTTTTCCTCCAGCTAACTTTAGGCAAACAAGTAATAAAAATTGGAACTTTTGACTACCGGCGTAACCATTAGCATAAAAATCATATCTTTACAACAAAATTAACCATTGATAATTGTTTTCTAACTCTTTCAACAATGTAGTACCAAAAATTTTGAAGGAGGTAGTCGATGTTATCTGTAAAATGCTCGAAACTTGTGGATTTATGTAGTCGTGCTGTAGTCTCTAATTTGTGGAATTAAAAAAAGTGGGTAAATTTGAATTGAACAAAATGGAATGTAAATTTAATTAAAAATGATGACTTTTTGTGTATTTCCAGTTATTGTTGATCTGTTTGTATTTGAAGTTTGAGTAGTTGAATTTTTGAATGTGAAATTACATTAATATAATGCAATAGAAATAATACTATTAATTCAAAGATCTATGACATTTTATCAATCATGTATAATCCACTGGCACAGTTGTTTAAATGCATTTCCTACATTATGGCAGTCTGTCGTGCATATATAAATCAATAGAGTTAATGTTTAATGTGTTTGAGATGTATACCATTTGTGGGTGGCATGTATAATCCATTTTCAATGTTGTTAAAATGTGTTCGAGATCTATGGCATTCCATGTTACATTAAAAATGCATTATAAAAACTGTTTAATGTCACTGATATATATGAGATTTTGTCTACCTTAAATAATCCAATGTAACATGGAATGCATTTGTCTGAGATGTATAGCATTTTTTGGGTGGCATGTATAATCCAATCTCCGTGTTGTTTAAATGCTTATGAGATCGATGGCATCCCATGTTGACTAAAAAATGCATTAGAAATACTGTGTAATGTAATTGAGATCAATGGGATGTTGTCTTCCATGAATAATCCAATATAACTGCTGTTTAAATGCATTTGAGTTCTATTGCATTCTGTGTGACATGTACAATGCAATAGAACTGATGTTTACTGAATTATGACTTAAAATTTTATGTGATTAATGAAAATAAGATATATGTCATTCTATTTATCATATATAATGCAATGTGAGTGCTTGTTGATAAAATTATGAACTAATATATTATTATTGGCATGTCAAATTATCAGGTTCTTGTGGTGAAGTAGGAACTTATCATGGCTATAAATAATCATGGCCGTTGGATTCTCTTTTTCTATGTATATTTAATCATGTGGCTCAGATTAAACGAGGGCTTTAAAGGAAGAGGAATCAATTTTTCATTTCGAAAATTTCATGCCCCACGCGCCTATCAACAAGCACTCACATTGCATTATATATGTTAAAAATAGAATCCAACGGCCATGATTATTTTTGAACTACCGCAAGTTCTTGTTTGGTAATCAAACTGGACAATGGTTTTGGGATGGAGGAAATTGATATATTCAACTACCGCGAGTTCTTGTTTGGGATTTCATATATGGTCTGATTCTGTGTAAATGGTGTAGATCTTGTGTAATAGTAGTACTATTTTTTTTTATATATGGTCTGATAATAGAAGTTCTTGTTTGGGATTTCATATATGGTCTGACATTGTATTCGAAGTAATAAAATGTAATAACAATTGATTAGCATTGCATTCTCTCCAAGAAACAAAATGTAATGAAAATTTACGAGCATGACATTGACCTCAAGCTAAAAAAATGTAATACCTATCAATTAGAATGACATTGTTCTGCAGTAATAAAATGTAATGACAATGCATTAGCATGACATTGTGTTCGAAGTAATAAAATGTAATGACAATTAATTATCATTACATTATTCCCAAGAAACAAAATGTAATGACAATTTACGAGCATGTCATTGTCCTCAAGCTAAAAAAATGTGATACCTATCAATTAGAATGACATTGTTCTGCAGTAATAAAATGTAATGACAATGCATTAGCATGACATTCTTTCGAAGACATAAAATGTAATACTAATTGTTTAGCATTGCATTCTTTCGAAGTAATAAAATGTAATGACAATTCAGAATGCAATCACAAAGCAACCGTATTGAATTCAGAATGCAATCACAAAGTAAAGTTAATGAATTCAGAATGCAATCAGAAAATTGACGTAAAGAATTTAGAATGCAATCGGAAAATTGACTTAATAAATTCAGAATGCAATCACAAAGCAATCTTAATGAATTCAATATACAGCTTTAATCGATATACAATTTGGTATTAATCCAATACCGAAAAAACGAGGTCAAAATCCCATATAATGTGGAGCATTATCGACATAAAGCAAAAAACATACCAAAAAAAATATATGCAAAATCAGAAAATGATTTTGCAGGAGTAAATCGTGGCCAATTAGTTGCATGGAGACCGAAATAATCGTGGAATTAATTGGGAGAGTGCTTCCACACAACCGTTAGATCCTAATTAAATGAAAACCACATAATCTAATGGCTAAGAATCCCACGAAAATAGGGATACTGCCAAAAACTAGCTAAACCGCCTAATAATACCAAACCATGACATGCGTTAGCTAGGTAATGGAATTCGATTACAATACTGACATTCCATAAATTTAATAACTATGTAAATTAAAAAAAAAAATTAAGGTCATTATAAATCTCAATAAAATAGGAATCAATTATTTTGTAAAATATAATATTAATTACACTATCGAAAATTTAGGACACATAATCAACTTAATGTAACTACTTCGAATTAGGAAACAACTTCGAACATTTGCAAAATATGAATCCCATGAAAAAAATGATTATACTGGAGAATATTAAGGCAACATAAATTTAATGAAGAAAACCATAATTAGACAACATAAAAATCGTCTAGAATTAAATACAGTCAATTATGACCTAATAATGCCGTAATTGACAAAGTGGAATAATTGATACTTATTGTATTGCATTATGGTTCATACTGAAAATTCAATAGCTATGTTATTGCAATGTATGATGTGATTAAGTTGTTATTGAATGTTCTAAACTATGATGATGATCTTCTAGCTGAAAAGATTGCAGTTTTATGACATTCCGTGTGACATGTATAATCTAATTTCAATATTGTTTAATTGCATTGTAGTTCTATGGCATTCTGACAAATAACAAAATAAAAGATAATAATTATCCTGGCTACATCTTTGGCAAATTGATTAAAGTCATTTATTGAAATTAGGATTCTCGTCCTAACAATAAGTCATGAACATAATGTTTTATGTAATGGAATTCTATAACAATCCTGACATTCCACTATTATCATACTTATGGAATCTATGTTATTATAGAAATCTTTAAAAATATCGGTATTAATAATTAAATACCGTCATTTATGACCTACTAATGCCGTAATTGATTCAATCCATTACATTGCCAAGTATTAGAAAAAGACCACATCAAAATACACTAAATGCATTACCATAAAGTAGAAGTATTTAATTTAAGAACGACATTAAGAAACAACGTGTCAGACTAAATTGTTGGAGCAAAAATAGGAAACAAACAATCCAATCAAATTCAATCATCAATCAATGTGGAGAAAAAATAGGAGTTAGTTGCATAATCCATTAAATAACAGCCAATTAAATCAATAAATAACCGCCAATTCCCATATTTCAAAATGGGAGAGTGTCATTCACACACTATCAGGAGAGAGTGAAGCAACAATTTTGGTTAAATTAATCAAAATGTTAATGCCAAAAATGCCCTCATTAGATATCAACCACAAGATCAAAAATATCTATAACCACCCTGATCCAACGGCCAGCATTTGTGTTATCTCCCTGATAACATAATTCTGTTATCTCCTAAGAAAAAACTCGTTCACTGACAGTCATATATTATCAGAATAAGAAGTCATCACTGAGTAAAAAATATATCAAGGGTAAATGGGTGTCGGTCACAAATTATAATGTCATTGAGTATTGTATCACAATGTCAAATAAGGGAAATGATATTTCAGTAGTCATTTGTCTACAATGTCGTCAAGAATGTGAAAATCGGAAAGTCACATATAATATTGAAATAAGGCAATGCAGTTAATAATTCAAAGTCCAAAAGGTCAAAAAATCAATTAATATATGCATGCAGTATTTCAGGTCACTGGATAATAAGTCATGGTAATTGATATTTCAAAATGTCATAAAAATAAAGGAATAGGGTCCGGGGTCATTCTCGTATAAATTCAACATATGCATGAAATAAGTAAATGTAATAAATTCCATACCTCAAAGATATAATGCTTACAGTTATTAATATTTCGGACGGTTGTTGGACGAGATCGTGCGAACAGAGTCACTCGTGCTGATAACGTGTTATAAAAACCGGAAATTTATAGCTCAAACTAATATATATTATGTGTTTATTATAACTAGTATGACATCTATATTAACTAGTATATGATAGTGGAGAAATAGAGAGAAACGTAGTGTGTATATTTTCTTCTGATGCATTTCATACAGCAAACAAAGCAACTAATTTATAGGGAGATTTTCACCATACCAATACTATTCCATTATACTATACACTATTATGTTTACAGAAGATATTTCAATCTTCAAACTATTCCTAAGGTCAACTATAATAATTTACAACAGATTTTTTTGTTTTATTAGTTGTCCCCATCTACAATTATTAATAAATATATTTTTAGACATAGTAATGATATTGAAAGAATTAATTTGTTATTTGAGATAAACTGTTAAGGAAAAATAAAATATATTAGCTACTAAATTAAAACTTATAAACCAGATAAATTATTAAGATAAATAATTATCACTCGCAACGCACGTCTCAAACTACTAGTACATAAAAATGGAGAGAGTATGGTCTTTGGAAATAAATAACTTTAGAAAATTATCAACACAACACGAAGTTGGTCAAAATTTTATTGTATTCATTACTTTCACTTGTTCTAGTCTTCCAATAAATTTAATTCTAGGGTACATGTTTACTAAATATTTGTACATTTTAATATGAATGGATACACATATGAAACACTTCCTTTATTTGTTAAGAGTGCATATACTTATGATTGAGCATCGTCTTTGGAAACTTCATTTTTCTTGAATGGTGAGAATCCATTTTGCAGCAAGGCTTCCACCTCATCAAATGGCAATCCTTTAGTCTCTGGCACAAGGAAGAAAATGGCCACTAGACCGAGGAACGAGAACCCGGCAAACAGAAGGAATGTCCCCGACGAGCCAAAGGACTCGATCATTGTCAAGAACGTCATACTGACAATCAGATTTGATGACCAATTGGCCATGGCTGCGATTCCTCCACCGATGCCTCTAAATCGTAGAGGATAGATTTCGGAGTTCACTATCCACGGGCATGATCCCATTCCGGGGGAGTAGAGGATGATGTATAATCCCATAAAGATTACTGCCATGAATCCTATCTTGCTTGGGCACCCTTCTGTATACCATGTCTGTTTCTCTGCGCGGCATATGCCTCTCAATTCATTTGAAGAAGCAACACATGCTCCAGCAGCAGACTAGCCACATAAAACAAACTAAATAAGTAAGGGGACTATTTCGAAACTAGAAACACGAAAAGATTAGTTCAAAATGGTAATTTCATTAGTGGTTAGTTAGGACTTACTCCACCGGAGGAACAGAAAGCACAATCCGGTGCATTCAAACAAGACATGCAACTCCAGGATGATGCATCTGTGGCCTGAGTATAAGCCGGACATGTGGCGTTGGGGCTAAAGTTGGTGGTTGCTACACTGCTAACTGGTGGAGCAGAGGATGCTGCTTGGAAGAAAACGAGTGATAGCAGCACAAGGCATGAAATAATTCCAGCCATGGACAACATCATCAATCTCCTCCTCCCGTACCTATCAACAAAGCAAATACTAACGATTGAACCAATGGCGTTGAGGCCAGAGGTGATTAGGGAGAGTGCCATTGCAGTTGAATTTGACGCAAAACCAGCAAACTGGATGATGGTTGGACTGTAATACATGACGGTGTTAATACCCACAAATTGCTGAGCCACTTGGACAGCAACTCCTGCATACAGTGCTCTTCGTACTGCATCGTTTTTCCATGCTTGTCCAAGCTCACTGAAAACGTTGCCTGATCCAATTGATCCCTCTTGCTCCATTGATTTTTGTAATGCCTCCATTTCCTTATTAACTTCGTCTTCATTTGGATAAATCTTCTCCAAAATCGACTTAGCCTCCTCGGTCTTTCCCTGAAAGGAGCAAAATATTTTATGGTAGGTTAATAAGTTGCATATTTCAAACAACACTAAACCAACCATATGAGAAGGAGACACATATATAATACATTTATGTAAAGCCATCTTGGAGACTCTGGGAGCGATAACATGAGAACGAATTGAATAACTGCTGGAAGTCCTGCAACTCCAAGCATCCATCTCCATGTTCCCGGAACCTGCAACAAGTTAAAACACAAAATCATTAAATAAACATAATTTCCAAGAAAATGATTGAATAATCTTTCTCAATTCTTCGGCTTAAGCAGTGGCAGAACCAAAACATATAAGGCCGATGAATCAATTATTAATGAACTAGAAAATTTTGATGGGAGCGAACCACATACTTTTTAATAAAATGTTCAATAATTTTTTTTAAAGAGTCTCACCCTGGTAAAAGCAAGGTTGATGCAGTATGAAAGAAACTGGCCTCCAGTAATGAGTAAACCATTAGTACTAACAAGTGCACCTCTTATTTTATGAGGCGAGGCCTCGGATATATATAATGGTGCAGTCATGGAAGCCATACCAACCCCTAGTCCAACAAAGACTCTACCAAGGACGATGACCCAAGGCGTAGGGGCGAGAGCCATCACTATTGCACCAATGAAGAAAAGAACATCAGCTGTCATAATTGATATCCTCCTTCCGAACTTGTCATTCATCCACCCGCCAATGGCCGCGCCAATTATGGCGCCTGCAACGGCCATGCTTACTATGAGTTCCTTTAGCCATGTGCTGTTTTCAACTGCCTCGTAATCCTCACGAATATACAGCAGTGCACCGGAAATTACTCCTAAAAAAAGAATAAGAAATGAAATTATATAAACGAGTCGAACAAAGTGGACCTGGGAAACGTGTGGAACCCACAGTCGCTACTTGTTGACTACGCACTGGATAGACCTCAGGCTTACCGGTGTCATATCCAAAAAGAAGGCCACCAATGCCAGCAGACAAGGCAAGCCTCATAATGTAAGGCGTTTTCCATGTTACTTGAAAGCATTCAGTAAATTGGGCTTTATCAGCTTTCACGATTGCCCCATCTACCATTTTCGTTACGTTTGGTATTTAACTTCTTTGTTCTTTGAGATAAACAAGATGTAACAAACTCAAGTAATTCTTATAGTTGTTGGTCCTGCAACACAAAAAATGTTCACATACTTTCGTTGAGACTATATCGGACAAATTGGTTCAAGATAGTGGGACGAAGTTGTACTTTGGCTCAAAATAGTTACAATGTTGCACATTAGTCGTTGAAAGTGGCTCAAGTGTTACGATATATTCCTCATAGTGACAATCGTTGCGTTGCACATTAGTCCCTATTTTTCAGGGACCATGCTGCAACATTTGTTACTTTCAGAGACGATATTACAACACTCGTGCCATTTTCAGAGCCTAATCTGCAATGTTGTAACTGTCTGGGACTAAAATGCAATTACATCGCACTATCTAGGACCAAATCTGCAATTACACATTAATTAAATTCATGTTGAAGAAACGTAAAGCATTTAAATGACAATTAATAACCACAAACTTCACAAAATAATTAGTCATGCAAAGAAAAAACAAATGAAACTAGATGTTTATGATGAACAAGCATGCGTGTGCAAGTATTTATTAGAGTATATATATACTTTTCAATTAGTTTTTAAATGAACTTTCATGATAACTCATTGTTTGTAAATTACAAAAGTACATGTAGATGGTAAGAACGTTGTATAATATAATATAAGATTTTGGTATAGTCATTTAGAAAAAAATGAATTGAAATATGTTTGATGATGCTCGTGAATAGTTATTGCACAATATATTTATAAAATTAATGAACTGGAACATAGGTCAATTGGTTAAGAACTTGAATGATAAGTCTCGCCTCTTCACATCTTGAAAATCCAGGGCAGGATACGACAAATCTCTTAAATAATGTATCATAATTTTCAATAAATGGAAGGTAACCATTGAGTACTAGTAGGTCAAACAATTTTTTATTGGAGGACCAAACTTCACAATTTTTTAAATTACTCTCCAAACCATTATTTTTTCAAATGAAAAACAGCTTTTTCAGTTTTTTCAAGTTGCCTTCTTAATTTTATTTTGTGGTGAGTTAAAGAAACCGGGGGCTATTTGGTGGTGGTTGTTGGTGTTTTCAAGGATGTTAGGCTTGCCAATTTGGTGGAATAGTTGAATGGGAATTAAGGATTATGGGTTGTGTTATGTATGCACTTTTAACTTTTTATTATTATTTTAGTACAATTAAAAACAAGAGCTCTATATATATTCCATATTTAGTTTTATTTTAAATTTTCATTTGTGTTAAATGAATTCGAAATGCTTTTCTGGATAAAAAGGTCCTTCGCAGAAAATAAAAAAATAAGGAAGTATATACAATTCTTTAATAATTGAATATGTTCGGAAAGAGTATACATTCTCAAGCCAAAATTATATGATACAATAAACATATTCAAAACATAGGAGGCCAAGGTGCAAAATGCGATAACTATATATGCTCATCCGTGATAATAAACAAATAAAATTCATTTATTAAAATTTAACCATATCAATCAAGCAATCATTCATACCTATATACAAAAGAGTAATGATGAGAATGTCCTAGATAGAATAATATATAAATTTCTGAACCTATCTATTATTAATATATATATTATAGTGTGAATCGTAAAAAAAATAGAATAATATATAAATTCAAATGAATAAATAAGGTGCATAATAAATAAGAGAAAAAGAAGATTATTGTAGACCTTTTAATTTGTTCCACCAGAATAAAATTTCTGGAGGAACGAATGCTGCTCCTAAACTTGTTTTTTCGTGAACTTCAGATAAGGTTTATGTAATTGTCTACCTTAAAAAATTACCGTTTCATGTATTTATAGCTCTAAATAATCGAAGTCCAAGACTTTAGTTTATTGGATGATACGCCTTTAATGTAGGATGAATATTTTATTGTTGTTTTATTGATTTTATTTCAACAAAACATATTTTTTTCTCTTTTTGATAACTAAGATGGCATAAACTAAAATATTCCTGACACATTTATTGTATTTTGCAAAGACAATAATCTTCATTCACCATTTATCAAGCAATTGACTAGAATATATAGGACATATAATTCTACTAACTAAATATATAATACTAAAAGAGTTCCATCCTAATATAATAATACATGAAATGTGGAAAATAACATTTTTTGACAAGAAAATTGAAACACTAGCGTTCTTGTTCTCTCTCCTCTAGAAATTACTATTCCATCCCTCCCCTTTCACCTTCTTCTTTGTCACATTCCCTATTGGAATAAATGTAAAAAAGGACGTGATTCTATTTTGTCTTTTTTAATACAATGAAAAAATAGTAAAAAACGACAAGTGTCGATTGAAGTCGAATTTCTCAAGGCAAGAAAGATGCAAAACGACTATACGTCTTATATTGACGTTTTGGTATTGTATTTAAACAAAATTAACCTTTTAACAAAATGAAACAGTATCAAATAAGACAAAATAAGAAGTGTGACTTTAAAAGTTCATACTTGTCTTATTTTGTCTTAATGGATGACTTCGTAGCAGTAATTATTTATTTCTAACTAAACTAAGTCATTTTAAGTATTTATGTATGTACAGACTCAAACAAAATGATTCTACATTTTGAAACAAAAATTTCAAATAGTCCAATTTTTTAGTGATTTCTTGTCCCCTAAAATTAAAAGCATATTTGTAATAATCACATTAGATATTTTTAATCAAAATTAAATTTTTTGAAATGGTTGAATTCTACAAATAAGACGAAGTAAGACATGTCTCCTAAAAAACCGAACACGTCTTTCTTTGTCTTAATTGTTGTCTTCCGAAAACTAATTTTCTATTTATATTAAGTACACTTATTTTTTTTAAAATAAAAAATAATGTGACATTTGAACAAATCTGCATCTTGTTCAATTTCATCTTTCCCTAATATGAAAACTTTATTTGTAATATATGAACTAAATATTTTTAAACCAAATTAATAAGTGAAAATGAGGTCAATGATCACTCACGTTGTTAAAAGACCCTGGGCAATCATCTTAGTATGACTTCGTATATATTGGATCACTCATGATCACTATGGTTGTTATTTTTGGTCACTCATACACTTTTTATGCAAAACCACTGATTTTGATGATTTTTTACAGGGACATTTTTGTCAATCTTTAAAATTATTCTCACTAACATCATTAACAAATAACAAAATCTCATCATCTTCATTACACACTTAGAAACTTTTCAACTCTCCATCCCCCCCCCCCTTTTCAACTATTTTCCTACCCAAAATTCAACATCAAAACAATTCGTACACCAAACTTAGATTAACTATCAGTTCTCAACAACTAATTATATTCTTCGGAGGACTACCATCTACAAGTAATACGCGTGAGTATTTGTGCAATTCAACTACAACTGAGGGTTGCCAATTAGATGTAGGAGAAGCCGTCGTCAAAAGATCAAAGTATGAGGCATACAGGAACTAAGTAGGTTTTCCAAACCATTATCATCCCTTCATTTGGCAACTAGAGTAGAGGTGAAGCTCTCTAAATGGCATTTGAGGCCATCAATCATGAGACCCCCCTTAAAATTATTGCTAATTAATCCGTAATAGTTAATTATAATTTAATATCTTCTTTTTTGCCCTAAATTTAATGTCAAAACAATTCATCAAATGGTTTTGATGTTGATGTTTGGGTAGAAAAAGACATGAAAAGTGGGAGGGGATGGAGAGTTGAAAAGTTTCGAAGTGTGTAATGAAGATAGTGAGATTTTGTTATTGGTTAATGACAACAACTTTATAAATGTAAAAAAACACCCTTGTAAAAAATATCAAAATCCCAGGTTTTGCATAAAAAATGTCCAAGTGACAAAAAATATCCACTATAATGAACATGAGTGATCAAAAGTATACAAAGTCATGCTAGAGTGATTGATGGGGTTTTTTAACAAACGTGAGTAACCTTTGATGCCATTTGTCGAAAAGATGATACCGCCGAATGAAGTGACAACTAGATATGAACAACCAAGTCCTTTCTTGTCTTGAAACAAACAAATGAATGCCTCATGTATTTTGCAAGTGTAAATCTAGTAAGTTGGGTATTATGCTGCAACGTCTTAATGACGATAATTCGATAGTATTGTTAAAGAAGTACTTATTGTTTTGCCATGCTAAATGATCATCATATAATAGTAGTATCGAGGAACTTACATTTTTATCTTTAGCATTCAGATGGTAATATCATTGATTTAACTATGATAATTACTTCTTCTGGTGTATTTTGTTGACCTTGAGATGATACATTGGACAATACCTAATGTCGAGATTAAGGCCATATCCATCAAGAACACAAACAAATGGCCTTAACTAAACTTATCTGAAACTTTTCATCTTCATTCAAGAAAAATAATCGTTACTTTCAGCGAAAGAGTAGAGCCACAAATTAGGCTACCACCGTGGTTCGAAATCACGTCCTCTAATTCTCTGAGCTATAGGCCCAACTCCATCTTCACTTGATCTGTTTTAGGGAGTACCCCCCCACCCCAAAAAGGAACATTTCCTCTCCCCAGCCAAAAACATAAATAGAAAACAAAGAGGAACTCCAACCACAAAATACTAACCATGGCTACGCCACTCGACTGTTCAAACAAACATGCACCAATGGTAGAGGCGAAGAATAGAGACATGAGTTGGAAAATATGTGGTTAAGTTGGCCTTCGTTAAGTCAACCACACTTAAATCGACAGGGAGATTGGATTCTTCCACCAACTCTAAATCCACTTCATAAGCATCTTCAACGTAATCCCAAATCCCAAACAATATTATTCTTACCCCAACATCCTTCTTAATCCTCATAAAACAGATAGTTTCGCCACCACTATATGTATCGAGTAAAATACTACCAGATACTACATATGCCTCCTTAACAAATTTATTTCAACCTGTTCGTAACTCCCTTCGCAAGACAATAACAACAAACCTCTTACTACCATACCTTAAAGTAACAGCTCCATCTCTACGCACATCCAAATGACCCGTCAAGATATTAGGAAGTCCAAACAAATGTTAACAAAGATAACGTAAAATAAAATATAATTACAAACAGAAAAACACATACCTATTTGTAACCCTTGACATAAACATCCCAAAGTAGTAAACACCACCTTCATGTTGAAAAAATAAAAAGTAGAATAACCATCCATAATAAAAATAGCTCCAAATTGAACAAAATGAATAAAACTAACAACTTACTTCCGACAATCATTTTGCTAAATGCAAGTATACAACCACTTAAAACTGATGTCAACATCTACCAAAAGACTTCTTTTTATAGATACACAATTAATAAATTCCATACTTCCCCACCAACTCAACGCCCACTCCCCGTAATGCCCCCTACCTCCCTACACCAATACTTTCTCCCATTATCTAGCCATATTTTCCAATTTGTCAATCTTCTCCAATGAATCTGATTTCAATGTTTCATTGTCAATTCAAGAAAACAATCCGTCTCCCCCACCCACACGCACAGAGCCACCATTGGAATCTTCAGTAGACTGATGCCGAAGAAGCTTTGAGCAACAAAAGTTAATCCAATAGGCAAAATTTCTAGAGTAACAAACAAAGATTTAAATTTTACAAGATTGAAGATGATGAATTGCTCATCTTAGTTGTTTTCGCTGACAAAGATAATGTCGTGGAGTTTGGGGTAAGGGAGAGGGTGAAAGTGTAATTGTTAAGAGTCTATGGGGTTCCACTCTAAAATTAATTGGCAATAGAGGGAGTAGCCCAAGATCATCTTCCTCCTCCTCTCAAAAACCTAAACTTAAGTATCAGAATTGTCTTCTTACTCCTCCTCTCAAAACTAAAATTATGGCAAGTTCTCCGGCACCAAAAGCTTCCTCATCCTCTTCTTCTACCCCAGATACTTCCTGTCCCCCTCCTTCTACCGCCATTACCATCACAACAACATCTACTCCTCCAAATCCGACAGAGAGAGAACTCAATGAACCACTTATCCCAAAAGGTTCTACCTCATCTTTTTCTTCTACCCTACCCACTTCGACTGTTCCCTCCTCATCTGCCCTAGCTGATCTTAAAAAGCGCCTTCAGCTTCTTCAAATACCTTCCTCCCCCGCTTCGGTTACTTCGTCTCCTCCTCTAACCACCAATGCCAACATAATAACGACTGTTCCAACCACGTATGTGTTGGAATATCCCGGGGTTGCAAGACACAATGAACTACGATAGTTCATATGTCTAGAAGACCCTAATTCGTTGATCGTTAGAACTTACACAATAAAACTAGCTCATAGAAGTATATGTTTAAAGATAGTGAATATGCTACAAATAACATATAGTAGAGTGGTGCTACAAAGATATACCTTTGAAGCGTGAGCGGAAGCTTTGAAATCTTTAAGCGCTTATCCCCACACCTTGCTCCTTTGCTTTCTCCTTGAAGAAATGTCTATCACCAAGGTGGTATGAAACTACTATGAAATAGTCCACACCAATACCTTAGATAGCAATAAGACACACTTGGACTAGTGTGTGTTATTGAGGAGTATGTAGTCTTTACTACTATAGCAAATAATAGAACTAGTTCTATACTCTACACTTAGAGTTTTGCTAGAGGGTTGAGGTTGAAGATGAAGTGTGTTTGTTTGTGTTGTTGTGTTCTCTAGCAAGAGATGTGCAAGACTAAGATTCATTTCTTCACATTCAATATCATCTTATGATATAGAATGGATGATGAAACATATTGCACACTAAACAAACACATTAACCATCCATATGGTTAATGCCTCTTGGTCCATGGAAGATGCTCTTACAAGAGTTCTTCCCAAGGGATACAAAGCCTTCCCAAGGCATAAAGTAGCCACCAAGATGTCAACTCCTCATAATGATGAGATTAGTTAATTAATCTTAATTAATTAATTAAATCATATCTTGTTTAATTAATTCATTAATTAATTAAATCATTTCAATAAATGATAATATATAAATATATATCTCACATATATATATATACATAAACCCTAAATAGTGCGTCCGGAACTAATTCCGGGCGCACCATCGGTTCGGTCGGGACACGATCTCGATCGAACCGAAATTCCTCAATATGGATCAAATCCCTTATTCACTTTCGGGTCACTACTCGAAAGTATCTTCGGTAATTGTTATGTGTGTGACCTCATAGCCCGAGTAACGAAAGCATCGGGATTCAACGTATAAGACCGTATACTCGAATCCCGAAGATCATCGTGAGAGCCTAGTCTGCCATTCGATGACCCCCGGCATTATCTCGGGTGAGACTACTGATAGTTCAGATAACTATCGGTTGTTGAACCGTATATATAGATGATATAGTTCACGGGCACTAATTGAGGAAATTGACACATCAATTTCCAACACTCCCACTTGCCCTTGGACTATTACCAATGTCTTGGATGTACATTTGCATCCTTGTCACATGATTCCCTTTGTCCTCGGTTTTCGTCATAGGCTAAAGCAAGAAAGCGTGTCGCTAACTCCTATGACATAATTTCTCGGAACACGAGATAGTCTCACTCCCGTTCATAACGGGTGAATTCATTAGTGAGACTCACTCTCCGAGTGGCCAGGAAAAACCTTCCCTGTATGCCAGGGTGGACAAAGATCCTACCAATGCATCACCGATCATCTCACCACTACATTCACATAAGACCCAACATACCCCATTACCACCAGTAACGGATGGGTCCGGAAGTAGTCAAAGCCTCATGCTCACGTAGCATGAGAATGATATGCATGTAGGTCTCAGAACCTCTATCATATGGCTCGTGTGAAACATAGGACACAAGATCTCTTCTATAATTTCACAACGGTCACTGTCCAGTACCATGTCAAGACTCTCTTGACAATGAACCCATGTAATGATTTGGACCATCCTTTTGACTTAAGAAACAAAGTCAAACGAATCATTACACACTAGTTTGGTTGTGTTCGTTCCCAAAACGCTGGGACACACCACTAGGGACAATGTAATCACCATAGTTCTTGTCTTGAAGAAAGGGTTCCTTAGCCAATACACTTATTGGATCCTCTTCAAGAACTCGTGATTACATGGGAACTAAAATATTTATCATACAACTATGATTAAATACACAATTGTTTATTCAAGTGCTATAGAAGAATAGGCAATCAATAAACAAGAAGTAATACTTTTATTCAACAATAAGAGTTTTACAAAAGTATACTTCATACATATAAATCAAATAAACTGAAATAAAGCTCCCACTAAGACTAAGACCACTCGGACCTAAGTCTAAGTCCAATAGCTGAAGTATGGAACTCATGTTTGGTCCGAGGCAATGGTTTAGTCAAGGGATCAGCTGCGTTGTCGTCTGTATCTACTTTGGATACTTTGATGTCACCTCTCTGGAACATTTCACGGACGAGGTGATACATCCTGAGGACATGCTTGGACTTATGATGAGCCCTGGGTTCCTTAGCCTGTGCTATGGCTCCAGTGTTATCACATAACAACTCAATTGGACCATCGGCGCTAGGAACTACCCCAAGCTCAGTCATAAAGTTCTTAAGCCAACATGCCTCCTTGGCTGCTTCAGAAGCTGCAATGTACTCGGCCTCCGTAGTAGAATCTGCAACTGTGTCCTGCTTGGAACTCTTCCAACAGATGGCTCCACCGTTCAGGCAGAATACAAACCCGGTTTGAGAACGAAAATCGTCTCGATCGGTTTTGAAACTGGCATCGGTGAAACCTTTTGCAATCAACTCCTCATCTCCGCCATATACCAGAAACATATCCTTAGTCCTTCTCAAGTACTTAAGGATAGATTTCACAGCGGTCCAATGGCTGTTGCCTGGATTCGCTTGATATCGGCTGGTCAGACTCAGAGCGTATGATACGTCTGGTCTAGTGCACAACATGGCATATATGATAGATCCTATGGCTGAAGCATACGGGACTCTACTCATGTTCTCCTTCTCGACGTCAGTGGTGGGGCACTGACTTTTGCCGAGAATAGTGCCAGTTGTCATAGGCAGTATTCCCTTTTTGGAATCGATCATATCGAATCGTCTCAGAACCTTATCAATATAAGTGTCCTGTCTCAGGCCAATCAACCTATTGGCTCGATCCCGATATATCTTGATTCCAAGGATATACTGCGCCTCTCCTAAGTCCTTCATCGAGAAACACTTACACAACCATCTCTTGACTGACTCAAGGAGTGGTTTGTTGTTTCCAATGATCAGTATGTCATCTACATACAGGACTATAAATGCAATGTGGCTCCCACTTACCTTCTTGTATACACAAGCATCCTCCTCATTCTGAATGAAGCCAAATTCTTTAATTGCTTCATTGAATCGGAGGTTCCAACTGCGAGAAGCTTGCTTGAGTCCATAAATGGATCTCTGAAGCTTACATACCTTCTTAGGTCCTTTTGGACATGTAAAGCCTGGAGGTTGTGTCATGTACACATCCTCCTCAAGGTTTCCATTAAGGAAAGCGGTTTTTACATCCATTTGCCATATCTCATAGTCATAATATGCGGCAATGGCTAAGAGGATCCGAATAGACTTGAACATGACTACCGGTGAGTAGGTTTCATCATAGTCAATACCATGAATTTGTTTGAAACCCTTCGCCACTAGTCTAGCCTTGTAAACATGGATATTTCCATCTTTATCAAGCTTTTTCTTAAAGACCCACTTACACTCGATAGGTCTAGCACCTTCGGGTAAGTGAACCAATGTCCAGACATCATTCTGGTACATAGAGTCTATCTCGGATTTCATGGCTTCAAGCCATGACTCGCTATCTGGCCCTTTCATTGCGGCTCCATAAGTATAAGGCTCGTCGACTTCTATCAAGAAGGATTCCCCATACCATCTATCGGGAACATGACGAGTCCTACTGGATTTCCTAAGGGTCGGTACTTCTTCAGGAGTTTCATCTACCGTGGATCTAGGGTCCAAGATAGGATCCATCATGAATGGAGGATCTACTTCCTGAAGTGAGCCTGCCGAGTTCGTTAACTCGACTTGCTCATTTGATGAGACACTTGGGTTCAATAACCCATCTCTCTCATTCAATGAGTTTCTTGAGTTCGACAACTCAACTTGCTCATTAAACGTGTCGAATGAGTTCATTAACTCATTCGGCTCATCATCTTGAACTTCTTCAAGTTGTACCGTATTTCTGACATTTCCTGATAAGAACTCTTTCTCAAGGAAATGTGCTGTCCTAGCCACGAAAATCTTATTTTCTGGCTTAAGGTAGAAATAATACCCTTTGGTTTCCTTTGGATAACCAATGAAATAGCACAAGTCAGCCTTTGGGCCTAGCTTGTCTACGTTCAATTTCTTGACGTAGGCCAAGCAACCCCAAACCCTGAGGAAGCTAATCTTGGGACGTTTCCCAAACCACATCTCATATGGTACTTTCTCAGCTGACTTGGTTGGACAATTATTTAAGGTAAGTGCGGCAGTTTGCAACGCGTAACCCCAGAAGCTGACATGTAGGTCGGTTCGACTCATCATGGATCGCAAACTGTCTAACAGAGTGCGATTCCTCCTTTCGGACACATCATTATGCTGTGGTGTTCCGGCCGGTGTGAGTTGTGAAACAATTCCACAATCTCTAAGATGAGCGTCAAACTCGTGGCTCATATATTCGCCTCCTCGATCGGATCGAAGAGTCTTAATAGTCTTGCCGAGTTGATTCTCTACTTCATTTTGGAATTCTTTGAACTTTTCAAAGGCTTCACTCTTGTGCTTCATTAGATAGACATAGCCATAACGGCTAAAGTCATCCGTGAAGGTAATGAAGTAGGGAAAACCACCTCTTGCAGGAGTGTTCATTGGACCACATACATCGGTATGTATTATCCCCAATAAATCACTTGCCCTTTCACTCGTTCCAGTGAAAGGTGATTTGGTCATCTTGCCCAAAAGGCATGATTCGCATTGGTCATATGATTCAAAATCAAGTGACTCAATAATTCCACTTTCGTGGAGTTTCTTGATGCGATTTTCATTTATATGACCAAGTCTGCAATGCCATAGGTAGGTAGGATTCAAGTCGTTAGGCTTGTTCCTTTTAATATTTATGTTATATACCTCATGGTCCTCATCTAGTATGAAAAGACCATTTTGGTTTGACGCTTTTGCATAAAGTAAACCATCACGATTAATAGAACATATATTCCTTTCCATAAGGATGGTAAAACCATCATTGTTCAAAACAGATATGGAAATAATATTTCTAGAAATAGTAGGAATACAATATACATTATTTAAAACTAAGACCATCCCGGATGGTAGTTTTAAATCTATCTTGCCCACGGCAACTGCAGCAACCTTTGCTCCATTGCCTACCCGCAAGTCGACCTCTCCCTTCTGAAGGGCTCTACTGTCATGTAGTACCTGCATATTTCGACAAATATGAGAACCACATCCTGAGTCAAGTACCCAAGTAGAGTTATTGGAGGTGATGAAAGCTTCAATAACGAATATACCTGTCGGAAGAGTCCCACTCTTCTTATCTTCGAGGTACTTCTTGCAGTTCCTCTTCCAGTGACCAGGTGTATTACAATAATGACACTGGTCAGTCCCCTTAGGACCTTTAGCCGGAGTTTTGGAAGTCTGGGCCTTGACTGTTCCAGTCTTGGCCTTTCCCTTCCATTTCCCCTTGCCTTTCTTAAAGGCCTTCTTGTTCTGAATCATCAGAACAGATGGAGTAGGGGTAAAGCTCTTCCTACCCTTCAACGCAGTATCAGCCATGCTGATCATGTTATGCAACTCCGACAACGATTTATTGAAGTCATGCATGTTGAAGTTCATGACAAAGTTACCAAACTTGTCAGGAAGGGAACGGAGGATTATGTCAACAGCCAAATCCTTGGAAAACTGAGTTCCCAAAGACTCAAGTCTCTCGATGATCCCAATCATCTTGAGAACATGAGGACTGGCCTGTTGACCATTGGATAGTTTGCAATCCATGAGGGCACAAACAGCTTCGTACCGCTCATTTCTTGCCCGCTTCTGGAACATCTGTTCCAGTCTGCAGTACATGTCATATGCTGCCATATTTTCGAACTGAATCTGAAGATTCGGTTCCATGTTGGCCAGCATGAGACATTGGACATCCAATGCATCGTCCACGTGTACATCATATGCACCACGTTCTAGCTCATCGGCATCCTCATGGGGTGGAGGAGGAAGTTCTTCCTTAAGAACATATTCGACTCTCTCGTGCTTGAGAACGATTCTCAAGTTACGAGACCAGTCGTTGAAGTTATTGCCATTGAGTTTACACTTCTCAAGTGTAGATCGGAGTGAGTTTGAAGTTGATTTCTTAGCAGTTGCCATCTAAAACATGCGAGTATGAAACGACGTTCAGTTTAATTTATATGTAAAACATACGATACAAGTAAAGCATGCTTGAAACAATAATACGAGTACCAACAACCCCTCGAAGTGTACAAGTATACCAAGACCCCACGGACTTGGGTATGAGCGGCACACGCAATCATCCTCATAGTCCAATCCATGGGTAAGTTCTACTAGACTATCATATATCAATCATCCAATGATTATATATGACTCTTGGCGTCTATCACTAGTCGTTTTAAGACACTATAGACTTCCTTTGCCAAACGGGCCGGTTCGATGGGCTAACCTGTAGCCACGTTTTAAGCAACCTTAGTTCACCATAAAGGGATGGATTACATTTGCCGGTTCGATGGGCTAACCTGTAGCGCATGTAATCCCATTGCCTCCTATTCCTATGAATCAAAGTGCCCATCTAGGGATGATCCACCCGAAACGTAGGAAAGTTTGACAACTTTGAACTTAGGTTTGGCAAACACTTAATTATTACGTGGAGGGGTTTAGATTAAACATGTAATCCACATTTCATGCATATCACATAAGGTATACATATACTTCAAGAAAATATATGTAAGCATGAAACATGGCATGAATAATAAACACTTTAAAGGGACGTGATATGGCCTAAAAGACATTAAATAAAACTAGTCTAACTAGTTCTAAACTAAGTCATTGGTCTCCGTCTTCTTGGACATCGCCATGCTCCAAGTCCATCTTTTCATTTCTTGTTACATAATCAACTTTCGCATTAAATGGCACATGCGCCGCGAAAAAGAAATAACAATACAATAATTTAAAACGACACATGCGTCGTATTTCAATATCAAGGACAGTACGCAGACTGTATTTCGAATAAATACTAGGCCATATCAAATCCCCATTCCATTCAGACTACAGTTTATATATGTATAACACATTATACATAAAACACATAAACATGCTAGGAATGGAATAGAACACACAAGCAACACACAACTCACACACATACTCACATCCAAATAATGTGAATCATAGTCATATATGCATATCATAACCTTTAGTTGTCCAACAACTAACATAGCCAATTATCGGAAGTTTTACCATAAGTTCAACATTTTGAACTAATAACCCAATTACATTCAAAGAGACTTAGCATAAGTTTAAGGTTTGAAATTCATAATAACTCAAACCACAAACTTCCTTTCGATACTCAATTAAACAATTTAATTAGTACCGATAGGATAAAATCAACACTTTGACATACATGCTAATTTTAAACTATTTTAAACATCTCAAAGAATGTTTTGGACTTATAAGATTATTTCCAAAACAATCTCTAAATCACCCATAACAAACCGAAAACGTCCATAATCATCAAATGACTTTGGACTTAATCGATTTGTTTTGTTTCGAAATCATCAAATGACTTTGGACGTGCATGGACGCGTCCAGGGGGGCCGAACCAGGCTTCGGGCCAAGGCGTTCCGTATTCAAGGAAAGCCAAGGGTGCGCGTTCCAGTGGAGCCGTGTCATTGGCTTGCCTGGAATCACGCGGAACATGGTTTTGTCGGGGAGGGTTTTCCGAATACGAAAATCGGCTACGGTTCATATATCGACATATATACTATATGGTACTACTTTAAACACTTCTAGAACATGTTAAACGTGTAATATAGCTCATGATACCATGTTGGCCTTTCCCGGGGTTGCAAGACACAATGAACTACGATAGTTCATATGTCTAGAAGACCCTAATTCGTTGATCGTTAGAACTTACACAATAAAACTAGCTCATAGAAGTATATGTTTAAAGATAGTGAATATGCTACAAATAACATATAGTAGAGTGGTGCTACAAAGATATACCTTTGAAGCGTGAGCGGAAGCTTTGAAATCTTTAAGCGCTTATCCCCACACCTTGCTCCTTTGCTTTCTCCTTGAAGAAATGTCTATCACCAAGGTGGTATGAAACTACTATGAAATAGTCCACACCAATACCTTAGATAGCAATAAGACACACTTGGACTAGTGTGTGTTATTGAGGAGTATGTAGTCTTTACTACTATAGCAAATAATAGAACTAGTTCTATACTCTACACTTAGAGTTTTGCTAGAGGGTTGAGGTTGAAGATGAAGTGTGTTTGTTTGTGTTGTTGTGTTCTCTAGCAAGAGATGTGCAAGACTAAGATTCATTTCTTCACATTCAATATCATCTTATGATATAGAATGGATGATGAAACATATTGCACACTAAACAAACACATTAACCATCCATATGGTTAATGCCTCTTGGTCCATGGAAGATGCTCTTACAAGAGTTCTTCCCAAGGGATACAAAGCCTTCCCAAGGCATAAAGTAGCCACCAAGATGTCAACTCCTCATAATGATGAGATTAGTTAATTAATCTTAATTAATTAATTAAATCATATCTTGTTTAATTAATTCATTAATTAATTAAATCATTTCAATAAATGATAATATATAAATATATATCTCACATATATATATATACATAAACCCTAAATAGTGCGTCCGGAACTAATTCCGGGCGCACCATCGGTTCGGTCGGGACACGATCTCGATCGAACCGAAATTCCTCAATATGGATCAAATCCCTTATTCACTTTCGGGTCACTACTCGAAAGTATCTTCGGTAATTGTTATGTGTGTGACCTCATAGCCCGAGTAACGAAAGCATCGGGATTCAACGTATAAGACCGTATACTCGAATCCCGAAGATCATCGTGAGAGCCTAGTCTGCCATTCGATGACCCCCGGCATTATCTCGGGTGAGACTACTGATAGTTCAGATAACTATCGGTTGTTGAACCGTATATATAGATGATATAGTTCACGGGCACTAATTGAGGAAATTGACACATCAATTTCCAACAGTATGTCCAAACTTCTTATTCTGGTGTTTTTAGAGAGCGTTGTCGCCCAATAGCTCCCTCCTCCGCCCCGGTTACTACGTCTCCTCCTCATACCGCCATTGACAACACAAAAACAACTACTTCTTCAAATTTGACAGAGAGACAACTCAAAGAACTACTCATCCCAAAAGATTCCTAAAATTCCCCATATCACTCTTCTTCTTCGTCTCCTCGTCCTATTGCCATCCCCTCTGTCGATGATAGAGAACTCAAACAACTTGATATCTATGAGAAGTTACTAGAGCAGCTTATCATGAATAAAGTGAGCTATGAAAAGAAGTTGCATGGTATTTTTGGAAGCCTTCATAGTCACGTGGATGGAAGGAATGTCAACATTATTGGGGGTAGTGTGGGAACGTTGCTCATTTCTTTGTCGAGCATAGTCGTATGCTTTACCTACGGCAGGTCTAGCTTGTGCTTATCGGTATGTGGCTGTTCAATATGTACACCGTATACTGTTACATATATAGTAAGGAGACAATTTTAAACTTGGAAGCTAAGTTTTTGGATGAAAGCATGGACAAGTTGTTTGAAAATGTTTCTAATTTTCATGAGGTTGTTCGTAGTGGGAGGGCATCACGAGCTGCCTCACAGTTATAGTCCAAGGCTGCGTTCACAGATGATGGAGTTTCTATTGGAGATTTGCCTTATGAGAACATGGGACCACCCCAAATTTTTTGAATAAAATATAGGCTTATTTTTATTTTGCACCCTATACTATCGGCAAAATCTCAAAGTGCACCTTAATACTTTCCTAAGCCTCAATTTGCACCTTATACTTCATTTTTTTCACTTTGCCCCCTAAAATACCAATTTAGACCCTAAACTAATGTAAAAACAAGGGCAAACTTGGAATAATAGGCTTAGTAGTTTGTTGGGAACTTTTTGCTAATATCAAAATTAAAAAATTAACCTCATTCTCTTCTTCTTCCTCAATTCTACCCCTACCTTTCTTACCCAAACTCATCACCACCACCACCACCACCACTACTAAAACCTCAAAGCCCACCACCACAACCCCCCCTCAAAATCGCGACCAACCCCCCTCCCCCCGCCCTACAACCTCGCCACCACCCCTCCCCCTCCTTGCAACGTCGCGACCAGCCGCCTCCCCTTCCCTGCAAATAGTCGCGACTCCCCTCCTCGCTGCAAAATCGCGACCAGACACCCCCCCCCCCCCCCCCGCAAATCGGAGCTGCCTTGAAGCTCGTCGGAATCTTCATCGTTGGTTTTGTATAAAAAAAGAATTGGATCTTTATTGTTGGTTTGATGAATTTATGAAAAAAGTTTATGTAATTGAAAATTGGTTTGATAATTTAGGCTAAAAATTGTATCTTTTGTTGGTTTGATGAGTGTTAGGCTAAAACGTTTATGCATTGTATGGTGAGGATTTATGTTTAGGTTGGCATGTTGGATGAAGAAGATGAAGGGTGGACTGTGGTGGTGGTGGGGGGGGGGGGTGGTCATGTTTGATGTAAAAGATGAAGGTGGGGTTAATTTTCAATTTACAAGTTTGATTGTTTTTCAAAAGGATCTCAAAAGTTGCATATATATGATATCTCAATTTTTCCCTTCTTTTAAAACGGAAATTCATCTAATTTAGGAATTTTAGGGTGTAAAATGAAATAAAATAAAATATAGGGTACAAATTGAGACTTAGAATAGTATTTGGGTGCACTTTGAAATTTTGCAGATAGTAGAGGTTGCAAAATGAATATAAGCCTAAAAGAAACATAACTTACATTTAGGTACAAGAAAGAAACTTATCGATGGTTAGGCATACGTTGTTCACATATTGTTCCTAGGTTTGAAACCAATGGCTCTACCTTCGATTTTTTTATTTTTTATTTTTTGTTTTTTTATTTCTTGGCATCTTTCTGTTCTTTTAATTGTTTTATTCTTTCAATGTCAATTATATTATATATTGTTTAGCTTAATTTGTCATTTAATTTTCTATATATATATATATTAAATCATAATTCTATAACTTTATTGTTTAAAACTTTGCACAATTATTGCTTTCACTTTCACTTGATTAAACTTTTCTTATTATTTTCTTATAATTTTATTATTTAAAGGATTGCACATTTAAATTTTACTTCTTTTTTTTATAGATTTTAACTTAAAGGATTGTACATTTAATCTTTACTTTCAACTAACCTTTATGTGATTTAATTTTAAATATTCTTTTTATACAACCTTATTATTTATATGATTTCACATTCAATATCAGTTATTAATACTTTTTATTATGTGTAGTTTTCAAAAAAAAAAAATTGCCTTCAAAAAATATTTTAGTTTGTAATTGTTGAATGACCTAAATGATATTCAATCGTGTTATTTTAATGACTTAAAATTTATTTTATTTTAGTGACTATTATTTTATATTTTGTATTTCTTCACATTCATTAATATAAATAGTTGAATGGTTAAAGTCCACAATTAATTCTAGAAGATGCATACCTCTATTATGTTTTGAAACAATTCAATTATAATTATATATTTTGCTTATATGTCTAGTTTAACACATTTAAAATATAAATCATTAGATAATAATTTTTTCACTCTCATAAAACTTTATTTATAAAAGATTGGGACCATCCAGAAATGTTTTTTTAGATCCACCCCTGCTTCCACTACTAACAAGAAATAAATAAACAATCATAATTTACAACCAGAATTTGATAACTAACAAGAGTAATCACAATCCAAGATTAGCCAATAATGAGTCCTTGTCCATGCATAGACAACTTTTCACACCGCCAAATTCCACGACAACCATCTCAAATTCCCAGTTTCATTAAAGAAAAAGAATAAGTTTAAATCCAATAGCAAATTCACAAGCTTGAACTAGATGCTCCCAGCTATCACCCCTAAAATGTCCAAGTTCAACACTAAGGGGATGTTTGATAAAAAATTTCAGAACTTAATCTAGGTTTCAGACCTTTTTTTATTATTTTTTTAAGGACTGAATCAAATCAGATCTGGTCAAAATTCTTAATAGAATTTTAAGTTAAAAATCTTAACTTAATTTTATTGTCTGAATCAATTCAGAAGGCATTAATATTAATTTTCAATATCTGTCCTCTCCCAATTTTTTCACGTTATTCTTTTTCTTCTCTTCTATCACGTTTGTTTATCTTCCCCTCAACTTTGTCAATTACTTCTCTATAAATCTTCTTCTTCTCCAAAAAAAAAAATTAAACTTTTATTCATAGATACCAAACAAAAAAACAAGTCACTCAATCAAATAAGGGGAAAATTTAACCCTTTTTATTTATTCTATATAAAGTTGATGTTGTAAAAATATTTAAATATTTATACTTTCCATTTCTTGTATATCTTCAATAAGAATTATTTGATTATAATGTTCATGGTGTAAAATTGATTGGAGCTTGATTCCATAAATTTTTATTATTTGAATGATTTATTTGGGAAAATATTCACTTGTATGCCCAAATAATGATATCGGACTTTTGTTTACTTGTAGTTATGGCAAACAATTTGTTTATACCTTGTAGCAAACAGTGAATTCTTTTTCAAATATGAGATATTCAATTCCCTAGAAACAAACAAAATCATTCATCCATTATTCGTATAGATAATAACCGAATAAATCAAGAAGAATGTTTGGCAATTTTGGAGGTTATGATATTTATTTTAATATTTTTATGTTTATTAAATTTAAATTGTTTATATAACATATTTATCATTTTGAAATAATTTATAAGTCAATTAATATTTATATGTAATTTTTGGGAGGTGAAAGTGAAATTTATAACTAAATTGTCAATGGATTAAGGTTAGGGCAAAATTGTCTAGATTGCTCATATTAAGTCTTATTCTTTTAACCGTTATCAAACAACTAAATAGATTCAGTATTTAGATTCAGCTATAATTCAGTTTTAGCAATTCAGCATTCAGACACTTAGAGCCTGTTTGTTAAAACTGAATGTCTGAATCTGAAGTCTGAAGTCTGACAACAAGTGACTGAATACTGAATGTCTGAATCTGAATTATAACTGAATCTGAATACTGAAAATATTTAGATGTTTGATAACAGTTTAAAAAAAAGGACTTAAATTAAGCTGTATTGACTATTTTGCCCTTATTTTATTATACATGAATCGTACATTAAACAAATACTTCAACAATAGACAGATAAACAATATATATTATTAATAAACTTATAAATAGTAAAATATATATTAATATAAATAAAATCATATCAAAAATAATTAAAATTGTTGGTTTCACTTGTGATTAATATTGACCCGATAATTTCTCAGTTCATTGTAGTTGAGTAAATTCATGTTGCATACGATTTTCACTATGTGAGAGCTTTTTGCTTTTTTTATACTGTTGCTGATGCAAAGCATTTTAACATATCGGGCATTTAGAGCCTTGCTCTCGATTCTCAACTTTTGCATAATCCATATAATTCAAATCATATAAAATTGGTCTTGTAGATAAGATTGCTCTATCTGTAATTGGAAAAAGATGTTTAGCATATATTTTATACTAATATTTATATACAAAGTTAACATTATATATACCTTTATATGCTCTTCACATTGCTCCGAAGACCAGTTTATAGTGTGTGTAATTGGATCATAGTGTGTATTTCCAGTTTTTCCAATTACTTTTGTCCAGGTAGCATATTTTTTCTTAAGGTAGTCCCATTGATTCTTCAACTGTTTCTGAGAAAAATCTAAATTCTTTTCTTTTAAACCCTGCCTTACATTCTCCCAAGATTCCTTCTTCAAACTTGATCCACAAAAACGACTTTGAGCAACTTCCTTTATACATAAATCTAAAAATATTTTTAATGTTCCTGGAGTTTTCCAATCAGATTTTCCAGTTTCTTCGCTCGCCATGCCTACAAATATTACCTAATCTCAAATAAATTACTCAACAACTAATCGAGATGCCTAACTAGTTCTAACCACCGTCCTAACTAATCGAGATACCATAAACATTCTAAACTGCACAAAATCAATGTAGTTGAAATAAATTAAACTTCACCAAATTTCCAAGCAACAATATATATTGGATACTATGAACGTCAACTAACCACTAAAAATACTTTTTTTTTCAACTGAACAACTAACAGAAAAGAAATCACACAAAGAAAAATCTAAAATCCAAAAATCAATTCCTCAATAAACTAAAGACAAATCAAAGCTCAACAACCTTAATCACATAAAACAATTATGAGTCTGATTAGAACATCTTACAATGCACTTAATGATTATTGTCTCTAATATTTGTATACATATGCGCAAGAAATTCAATTAATAATATTTGTGTACATATGCGCAAGAAACATATACAACACATCATCTCTTAATTCAAGCACATATGCGCAAGAAATTCAATTAATAATCATGAAAAACTATACAAAATTATCAAAATACTACTCATACAAGTTAATTGAAATAATCAGAGAATTTTTTTAAAAAAAATTTATATTGGGTTTCAGATTGAAAAAGAATGTAGAGAAAAATAAAGAACAGAAAAAGAAAGGAGAAAATATATAAGTTGGCAAGAGAAAAAAATTACTAACCTATTTAAAGAAAGCACCTCAACAATGGAGATAACAAAGTGGAGAAGAAGAAGAAGGAGGAGGCTCTTATGATGGAGTCAGAAAAAAGAGACGTGTGAGAGGGTATAATGGGGTAGAAGAGGTGTTTAAATAGGATTGTGAAACTATTTGATTAAGAGGTAAAAAATAAGTAGTCTTTTTTGACTTAAAATTTCTTTAAGGATTTCAATCACATCTTAAAATATTCAGGACTTAAATTTTTTGGTTAACAAACAGACTGAATAAAATAAGTACTTAAATAATTAATTTTAAGTGCTGAAAAAGTTTAACAAACAGGCCCTTACAATAAGAGTTCAGACTTCAGATTTCAATTTTTCAGATTTATCAAACAACCCTTACATTTTCAAAAACATGATCCCGTATCGAATATCAATAATTGTCCTACAATTGATAACCATATTTTGAGCTAGATTGATTGGCACTTTCTGCATAACATAACAGCCAAGAGTTATATACTCATGCCAGGGCCGGCCTTGGGGGAGGCCTGGGTGGGAGACCGCTCAGGGCCAGAGATTTTGGGGGCCCCCAAAAGTTCAAAATATATAGATATATCTTAAAAGTATATAATTAGACAAAAAACCATACTTGTCACAGTGGTTGAGTGAAATATAGGAGGCATGAAGGTCAGCGGTTAGAATCCCGGCGATGCTTGATTTTTTACACTCCACAATATCTAATTATCTAATAAGGTGACTAATCTCTATAAGCCTATAACTATACTATCTAATAAGCCCGTTATTGTAACTAATCTCTCTAACTATATCAAATAACACTCCACAATATCTAATTATCTAATAAAGGTATATGATTGTATGTGTACATCCTAATAAAGAGAAAATTGTCAAAATGGTCCCAGTAAATATGTGCAAGTTGCACTTTGGTCCCAGTTAATATTAGGGTTGCAGAAATGGTCCTCGATATTGGTATAAAAGGTGCGTTTTGGTCCCTGGTCGTTACTTTTTAACGGAAAAACGTTTGGTTAGGGCAAAAATGTAAGATTTCTCATAGTTAAGAAGAGAAAACACGGGTATAACTTATAGTGGGGCAAAAATTGAACAACTAATTTACACTTTATGTCTATACCAACACCAATTCCCTCCAATGGTTGATAGTAATTTTCCCTCCAAAAGCTTAGATATTTCTCCATTTAACCCATTTGTCATCTTTAATTCATTTTATCCACATTTTTTTGTCAAGACACTTATTATAATAATCAAATGGCTCAAAGTGATGCTTCTTCAGGCAACATTTTTTTCACAGAATATATGGATAATAAGTTTTAAAACCAACACCAATTAAAACTTATCATCCATATATTCTGTCAAAAAAATGTTGCCTGAAGAAGCATCACTTTGAGCCATTTGATTATTATAGTAAGTGTCTTAACAAAAAAATGTGGATAAAATGAATTAAAGATGACAAATGGGTTAGATGGAGAAAATATCTAAGCTTTTGGAGGGAAAATTAGACTATCAACCATTTGAGGGAACAATTTTGGAGGGAATTGGTGTTAGTATAGACATAAAGTGTAAATTAGTTGTTCAATTTTCTATTTTTGCCCCACTATTAGTTATACCCGTGTTTTTCTCCTTAACTATGAGAAACCTTACATTTTTGCCCCAACCAAACGTTTTTCCGTTAAAAAGTAACGTACAGGGACCAAAACGCACCTTTTATACCAATATCGGGGACCATTTCTGCAACCCCAATATTAACTGGGACCAAAGTGCAACTTGCACATATTTACTGGGACCATTTTAGCAATTTTCTCTCCTAATAAACCCGTAATAATTAATGCATTTAATTTATAGTAATTATTTCACTTTTTTATGTTGTGATCTTCGTTTTATTTTATTTTTTAAATTCACAACCTTTAACCTTTTAATTATAATAATTATTTTGGACAGATTAATTAAACTTCTCAATACTCAATTTATTCTAAGAGTCAACGTAATTATTTTTGAAGACCCACTGATATTTTTTCTTTTACTTAATATTTTACAAGTAACTTTGTTTTAGATTTCACTTTTTACTTATATATTTTATAGTTATCTTATCTTTAACTATTTATTTATTTCATAAAATGTCGTCACTTATCTAAAAAAAGTAAAAATAGAAAAAAGATGGAAGAATTAGTTGGTAAAAACTTAGCTAAGTTTCACAATGTGATAAGAAAGATTGAAGTACTTGACAAGTTGGGAGAGATAGATATGAATTATTTGTGAAACCGTCACACTAAAGGCCCCCACGCACCCTTACCATGGGATATACGAAGGAGATAAAGCGCGAGATGTGCCTCAATTTAAGCAATGCTCAAAGATTTTTTTTATTTGTAATTTGTAATAGGGGCCCATTTTTCAATTTTCGCCCTAGGCCTCGAAAGTGTCAGGACCGGCCCTGACTCATGCCAAAAATGAAAAACATAGAAGAGCTACTAAGAAAAAACAATTTACCATTGTTTTACTACTTGAAGATTCAAACACACACACACACCACTAGCCAAGAAAAAAAGTTCAGACATGTAAGGAGGAAAATACGCAGAGAGATACACATAGATTATGAATTCTTGAATAGTGAGTCTTATAATTCTATTTAAAGAATAATGTAGGCTAGTAATTCTATTCACCGAAGATCATAGTTTGATCAACTCTGTAATTTATTCTTTCCATTATAGTTAATTGTTCGTAGTTTGGAGCCTGTGGAGTAGTACTAACACCTTGTTAGAGAGACCACAATAAATTCTTGGTGTTCTTTATTTTCCTGCACTTTATATAATTCAATGTCTAAGATTCTCGCCCGATATTTGGTTAATTCGATTCTGCTATTATAACAAATTGGTATCAGAGCCTGGGGCTAAATCTGCAAAGAAGATAGTGTGGTGAAGTCACGAGAATCGAAAGACTCACTAAGGGAAATTAGTTTCAGTCTCTAGGTTCTGGATGAGGTTAGTTACGCCCTCCATAGTGTTAGAATTATGAGGTGTTTGACACGTCATAATAAGTGTCCGTTGAACAATTTGATTGTTCGTAGTGATTACTTATTTAAAGCTAAGTTCATACGTATATTATGTTTGACAATAATATACGTGCTGGGAATGAATTCGAAATGCATTAGGGGTCATGATGGTTTTACTAGGGCCCGCTCATGATTTATATGTTAGTAAAATACTTGGTTGATATTTTATTAACATATGGCTAATGTCATTTCGATCCTAGAAGGTCACACACATACAATGCACTTGATTTTCAATATGATTGAAACTTCCGGGTTAAAAGTGTAAATGTCAAAGAATCAAGGGGAATTCAATTGGCTTGTTTGACTTTGAATTCAAACACAATTAATATTGTATTAATTGGTGCTTAATTGTGGAGGCGTTACGTCTTTGGGTTTAATGTGATTAAACCGCAAATTCATCACACACTTATTATTGAAATAAATGATGAATCTTTGGGTTTAATGTGATTAAACCGCAAATTCATCACACACTTATTATTGTAATAAATGGTGAATAATTGAAAGGAAGATTTTTGTTTATAGCACCACTATATAAACACCATTTGATGGTAAACAAAAGATCAACCTTCTCACTATCATCTTTTCACTTGTAAGACAATTGAAAAGAAAATAATACTCCCTATTCCTTCTCTATTCGGCCAAAAACAAGAATAACATCAAGAGAAGAAAATCGTTTCTTTCTTGATTCATTCTTTGTCAAATACACTTAAGCTCTAGTTGCTTCAAGGAAGGAATCAAACTAGCATTGGTGTGGACTAACTAGAGAGAGGAACGCTGGTTGCTCTTCCGCTGTGCAACTCAAACACGCTTCAAGAGGTATACACACAAACTCATAGTTAAATGTGAATTTTTAGAACTTTGTATTCGATCGTTTATACGTTTTTGTATAATTTGATATGCAAAACATGTATAAAATCCCAACAGTGGCATCATGAGCCCGGTACATATGTTCTAATTCACTTTAAATGTCTTGAAATTTGATTTCATGAATTATAATATCATATGTGTATGTTTTGATATCATCAATTAAGGTTGTTGTGCATTATGTGTATTGTGCAATTATGTAATTGTTAAGGCCTGTAAATATTTTTCTAAAATTCTGTAAAAATATGTTTCGAACAGTAGACAAAATTTCGAGACCACTGTAATTTTTCTGGAATTGTTTCGATTTGTTAAGTGCTCGAAATAAATGTTTGAAACAGCCATATGTTCATCCGAACGGATTTGATATACCTTTCGTTTGAACAGTTTTAAGTGCTGTATATATTTTTATAGAATTCTGGAAAAATATTATTCAAACAGTACATTGAATTTCGAGTTTACTGTAATTTTTCTGGAATTGTTTCGATTTGTTAAGTGCTCGAAATAAATGTTTGAAACAGCCATATGTTCATTCGAACGGATTTGATATACCCTTCGTTTGAACAGTTTTAAAGGCTGTATATATTTTTATAAAATTCTGGAAAAATATAAATAAAATATTAGAGTCAATTTCGAGTTTACTGAAAGTTTTCTAGAATTTTTTGGATTTCTTAAGTGCTCGAAATTGACATTTGAACAGTCATATGTTCACCCGAACGGATTTGATATACCATTCGGTTGAACAGTGTTTTAACGGCTGTATATATTTTTCTAAAATTCTGAAAATATATAAATCAAATACTAGAATGATTTTCGAGTCTACTGTAATTTTTCTGGATTTATTTGGATTTATTAAGTGCTCGAAAATGATTTTTGAATAGCCATGTGTTCATCCGAAAAGTTCGGAACACTATTCGGATGAACAGTGTTTTTCGGATGAACAGTGATTCCGATTTCACTGTTCATGAAACACTGTTCACGACTGTTCACATAATTAAAATGGTCCTAAAATTGTTTTGGATTTTGTTTTATTAATTATTGTGAATATTTTGGCAATTCTAGTATTTTGACTTTTGATTGTCAGAAGAAAATTAAATTAAATTATTATAACTTGTATGATAATTTGATTAGATTTTAATGTTACAATATTTTAATTAATAGCACTAATATGATTAGTTGTTAATTTTATTTATATTGGTTATAAATAATATTAAATGCTTATTAATTAAAATTAAAGGCCTTAATTAATTATGTAAAACCTATGAGTTATTGATTTGGTTGTTACATTTGATGTACAATTTATTACATATATGTGTTATAATTGTGTGTACCTTATTTGACATCCTTACATGTTTTAATTGACTTAATTCATGTATTATATATATTTTGATATATTGGATGTTTTATTTTCATTGTGAATGAATGTTGGGATAAGTGATATGATCTGGTTTTTGAAATACAGTCTGCGTACTGTCTTTTATATGACGACTTGTGTCAAAAAGAAATATAGCCTGCGTGCTATTTTATGACGACTTGTGTCACTTTTATTTTATTATTTATTACATTGACCTGCGTGTCAATTATTTATCACCACGTGTGATTGTAATCAATAGAAGACGAAGCCACCGAAGGAACTGAAGGAGGACTGAAGACTTAGTTTAGAATTAAGTCTAGTTTTCTTTTCGGTTTTTAGATCATATCACTAATCCCATTTATTTGCGTTATAATTCTTAATTTTCATGCTCATATGATATATATTCTTGCTTGAGTGAATGTATATATGCATGTATGATCATGATTATATATTTATAACTAATCCTACCTTAAGTCAAGTAATTTGCCATACCTGACCCTAAAGTCGGAATAAGACATACGTATGCATGGACCTGCCAGATTGGCAGACATGACATGTCCTATGACTTGATCCCGATGGAATAATCGAATGATTTCCGATTCAGAATCGGGCTTCGATTGTTCATTCTGACTTTCGTCAGTAGGCTCAGGTTACTTGAACAGTGATTCCCATAATCAGATTTGGGCCTGTTGGCAAAAGTTGTCACCAATGCAATCTTGTAAGATTTTTGGTGACACCGAGAATTATGCCCGGCATAAATGGTGATCATTCACCTATTCACATGATTGGTAGTCGAAATGTTGCGCGCTGCCGTTCGATTATTAATTATCTGAGTTCTCGGATACATTGTGTGTTTTAGTAGGATTGTGAACACATTGTATGAGTTCAAATATTTAGATATTTTGAATTATCGCTATGACATGCTTATCTGAGTTATTCATTTGCATTTTTTCGCCGTAGTTATCATGTCTACAAACGCTAAGAACTCTAAGTCTCTCCGCTCCGCTTTGGAGAAATGCAAACTTAACGGCACCAATTTCCATGACTGGGCTCGCAACTTGAGAATTGTTCTCAAGTCTGAGAGAACAGACTACGTGCTCACCAGCATGCTTCCTAACGTCCCTCCCACTGATGAGGAGGAGTTTTATGTCTATAAACAGCACATGAATGATTCTATAGATGTCCAATGCTTAATGTCGGCCAACATGGAATCGAATCTTCAGATTCAATTCGAAAAGGTCAACGCTTACGATATGTACCGCCGGCTGGAAAACTTGTTCCAGCAGGAGGCACGCAATGAGAGATACGAATCTGTTTGTGCTCTCGTTGACTGTAAGCTAGGCAATGGACAGCCATCAAGTCCCCATGTCATCAAGATGATGGGCTTAGTCGAAAGACTAGGCTCGTTGGGGGCACCCGTCTCTAATGAGATGTCTGTAGATATCATTCTTAGGTCGCTGCCTGATTCGTTCAGTGATTTTGTGTTGAACTACAACATGCATCAATATGACAAGACGTTGTCTGAGCTGCATGGTATAATCAACGATGCTGAACAAAACATCAGGAAGGCTAGAGACACTTCTTCTTCTTCTGTTTTGACTATTCAGAACAAGAAACAGTTCAAGAAGAAGAAAAGTGTCAAAGGCAAGACAAAGGGTTGCCCCTCGTGCAACGGCTCCTACTCAGAAGGCATCCAAGAAGGATGCCAAAAAGGATGACAAGTTTCATTACTATGAGATAGTTGACCATTGGAAGAGAAACTGCAAGAAATACCTGGCAGACGAGAAGAGTGGTTCGACCACTGCTACTCTGCCATCATGTATTAATGCTATAACATTAGCATGACAAGGAACAAGCTTGATGACTTGAACCCGACATACCTATGGCATTACAGACTCGGTCATATAAGTGACAAACGCATTAAAGAGCTCCATGACAATGGAATTCTTACGTCATCTGGTTTTGAATCTTATGACAAATGTGAGTCATGTCTTTTAGGCAAGATGACCAAGTCACCTTTCACTGGTACGAGTGAAAGGGCAAGTAATTTATTGGGAATCATACATACTGATATATGTGGCCCAATGAACACGCCTGCTAGAGGAGGTTTTCTATACTTCATTACCTTCACCGATGACTTCAGCAGATACGGTTACGTATATCTGTTGAAACATAAGAGTGAAGCCTTTGAAAAGTTCAAAGAATTTCAGAAGGAAGAAAACCAACTCGCCAGGACAATCAAGATTCTTTGCTCCGATAGGGGAGGAGAATACTTGAGCCATGACTTCTTGCAACACCTAAAGGAGTGTGATATTGTATTACAGCTCACACCTGCTGGTACACCACAACACAATGGTGTCTCCGAAAGGAGAAATCGAACCTTATTAGATATGGTTCGATCAATTGATGAGCACATCAGAACTCCCATCTAGTTTTGGGGTTACACATTGGAAACTGCCGCTTCCACACTAAACAAATGTCCAACCAATTCAGCACCTAAGACCCACATGAGATGTGGTTTGGGACAGTTCCCAAACTGGGGTACTTAAGGATTTGGGGATCCGAGGCCTATGTTAAGAGAGTTAACAAAGACAAAATTGGACCCAAATCCGACAAGTGTTATTTCATTGGTTACCCTACGGAACCCAAGGGATACTTCTTTTATCTCAATCCCGAAAATAGATTTTCGTGGCTCGTAATGGAACTTTCCTTGAGAAAGAATACATTACAAAGAGATATAAGAATAATGAGACTCTTGAAATTGTTCAAGAGGGTGATGTAGCAGGTACTAGTACTTTAGCTGAATCACCTCAGGAGGTGGACCCCTCTTATGAAGAAGAGGTTCAACTCGATCCACGGGAAACCGTAGACGAGCCTGCTGATACTCAAAACATCCCTCGGATATCCGAAAGGTCCCGTCAGGAACCCGATAGATGATATGGGGAATTTTTCCTGATTGAAAGCGGGGAACCCTCAACTTGTGAGGAAGCCATGAAACAACCTGATGCTGATGAATGGCTCCTAGCCATGCAATCCGAGATGGACTCAATGTACCATAATGAAGTATGGACATTGATTGATTTGCCGAGGGGTGATAGACCCATCGAATGCAAATGGGTATTTAAACGAAAGCTTGATAAAGATGGAAATGTCCATGTTTATAAGGCTCGACTAGTAGCTAAAGGTTTCAAACAAATTCATGGTAGATGAAACTTTTTCTCCAGTCATTAAGTTTAAATCCATTCGGATTATCTTAGCCATTGCCGCATACTATGATTATGAAATTTGGCAAATGGATGTGAAGACAGCTTTCCTTAACGGGAAACTAGAAGAGGATGTGTACATGACACAACCTCCTGGATTCACAAGCTCGAAAGAGCCTAAGAAAGTATGCAAACTTCAAAGATCTATTTATGGTCTGAAGCAAGCATCTAGGAGTTGGAATCTTCGCTTCAATGAATCAATCAAAGAGTTTGGATTCATTCGATGTGAAGAAGATTCTTGTGTATACAAGAAGGTTAGTGGGAGCAACATTGCATTTGTCGTGCTATATGTAGACGACATTCTTCTCATAGGAAACGACATACCCATGCTTGAATCAGTCAAGGCATGGTTGTGCAAATGTTTCTCTATGAAAGACCTAGGAGAGGCTCAGTACATTCTTGGAATTAAGATCCATAGGGAACGATCTAAGAGACTCATTGGACTGAGTCAAAACACTTATATTGATAAGGTATTACTTAGATTCCATATGGAAAATTCCAAGAAAGGTAATCTCCCTATGAGACATGGCATTTCTGTTAGTCGTGCTGACAGTCCCACAGACAGCATCGAAATAGAGAAGATGAACAAGATCCCTTATGCCTCAGCCATAGGATCTATCATGTATGCCATGCTTTGTACACGACCTGACGTTTCTTACGCTTTGAGTGTAACAAGTCGTTATCAATCGTGTCCAGGACAAGAGCACTGGAAGGCCGTAAAGGCCGTTCTTAAGTATTTGAGAAATACTAAAGACATGTGTCTTGTCTATGGGGGAGATAATGAGTTACAGGTTGTAGGCTATACCGATGCGAACTTCCGAACCGACAAAGATGATTCTAGATCTCAGTCTGGTTATGTGTTTCGCATAAATGGTGGCGCAGTGTCTTTGTGCTGTAACAAGAAAGACACTGTGGTAGATACTACAATGGAAGCTAAATATGTTGCAGCATCAGATGCTGCAAAGGAAGCATGCTGGATTAAGAAGTTTGTGAGTGAACTTGGTGTTTTGCCTAGCATTGACAAGCCGGTAGTGTTATATTGTGATAACACTAGTGCAATTGCTCATGCCGAGGAACCAAGGTCACATCACCGCTCCAAGCATGTGCTTAGAAAGTATCACATTATTCGTGATATCACGAAACGAGAAGATGTGAGTATATACAGACAATAACATAGTTGACCCATTGACCAAACCGTTGCCTCACGGCAAACATGATAAGCATGTATCAAGTGTTAGACTTAGATATATGCTTGGATGGTGTTAGGTTTAGTGGGAGCTATATTTTTGTATTTTGTCATAGTGAAGTCCTAATAAGACTATGTTGAATAATTGATTCAAATATATGTATGTTTATAGTTTGACTATCTTTTCATACATATATCTTTATTTTGATTCCATTGTTGTCCATGTCTTCTAGAGAGGTCTTTGGGGTTGAGGATCCCAAATGAGAGACCCTCTACTAAGCCTAGAAGCAAGGGGATAACTTGTCCCTGTTCAAATGTTCACTGATTGGAATCGAACATTGTAATGATCAGTATGTACATGATTGTCTTGGTCACGTTTCTTAGACAAGAAAGGGAGTAAATGTACTCTAGTCATGCACATGGGTATATATCTTGGAACTAGTCCAAGCTATGATACTGGATTCGACCGCCATGAGAAAACTTAGAAGATAACATATCTGTGTCCTAAGTACTTCTCATCGAACTTATGTTAAATGTTGATTCTTAGACCTGTATGGCGGGAATGCATTAGCATGAGACTTGCGTGCTTTGACTGTGTCAAACGTCTCCTGTAGAAGGGAGGCTATAAAGGCATATGTTGGGCATACTTGGAACATGTTGGTACATTGTTGTACATCAGAGGGGATTCGCACAAATCGGTTATGTCGATTGATTCATAAAATCTCGGTAGATTAATGGTGATTAAGATGGCCATCTCCAGTAGCAGTACTGGGTATCACATTAATTCTATGTATCCGAGACAGTACAGGTGCAAGAGTATGGTGACACATATCTTACCATAGCTTGACTGTGAGAATCACGATGCGAAAGAATCATTTTACAAGTAATCGTCCAAGGGCAAGTGGGAGTGTTAGAATTATGAGGTGTTTGACACGTCATAATAAGTGCCCGTTGAACAATTTGATTGTTCGTAGTGATTACTTATTTAAAGTTAAGTTCATACGTATATTATGTTTGACAATAATATACGTGCTGGGAATGAATTCGAAATGCATTAGGGGTCATGATGGTTTTACTAGGGCCCGCTCATGATTTATATGTTAGTAAAATACTTGGTTGATATTTTATTAACATATGGCTAATGTCATTTCGATCCTAGAAGGTCACACACATACAATGCACTTGATTTTCAATATGATTGAAACTTCCGGGTTAAAAGTGTAAATGTCAAAGAATCAAGGGGAATTCAATTGGCTTGTTTGACTTTGAATTCAAACACAATTAATATTGTATTAATTGGTGCTTAATTGTGGAGGCGTTACGTCTTTGGGTTTAATGTGATTAAACCGCAAATTCATCACACACTTATTATTGAAATAAATGATGAATCTTTGGGTTTAATGTGATTAAACCGCAAATTCATCACACACTTATTATTGTAATAAATGGTGAATAATTGAAAGGAAGATTTTTGTTTATAGCGCCACTATATAAACACCATTTGATGGTAAACAAAAGATCAACCTTCTCACTATCATCTTTTCACTTGTAAGACAATTGAAAAGAAAATAATACTCCCTATTCCTTCTCTATTCGGCCAAAAACAAGAATAACATCAAGAGAAAAAAATCGTTTCTTTCTTGATTCATTCTTTGTCAAATACACTTAAGCTCTAGTTGCTTCAAGGAAGGAATCAAACTAGCATTGGTGTGGACTAACTAGAGAGAGGAACGCTGGTTGCTCTTCCCCTGTGCAACTCAAACACGCTTCAAGAGGTATACACACAAACTCATAGTTAAATGTGAATTTTTAGAACTTTGTATTCGATCGTTTATACGTTTTTGTATAATTTGATATGCAAAACATGTATAAAATCCCAACACATAGTAGGTAATTCTGACATAGTCTTTTGGTTGGACGTTCATGATGCACTGGTTGATACTAGTGAAGATTGTGATACATCGGAGAAGAAGTTCTTCAGTAGGCCGATGATGGGTCCGAGTGCGACTAGTGTGTGCTACTGCGGTATGGAGTTGGGTCGGGTATGTCCCAAGAAGAGGCAGCAGCAGAAAAGGGTATCGGGTGGTACTGTCGCGATTGCCAACGGTAGTATGCATCACTAAAGAGACATGACCCTAGTTACAGTGGATAAGACATTTTACACCGATATGTGGATCATTGATTCCGGAGCAGTCTTTACATTGAAAGAGTTAAGACAAGTAACTCTCTTGACGATGAATTTGTTACAGTTTCAGCGAAGAAGGTGGAGTATTAATTGTCTATATAGGTTCGAATGTAAGTTTGAGAGGTGTAGTTTGTGGAACCTTGTATTTCCAAGGTAGGGCGATTTTGTATGTAGTTCGTGGAACCTTGTATGTCTTTCAAGGTAGGACGTTCTTTGTGTCACGTTGCTTTGGTGTTGGAAAACGGGTGGAGTAAAGGGATTATGAAGTCAATAGTGAGATAGAGAGGTAGTTATCTTTCACTTTTAGGTGGCAACAACTTCAGTGGCGCCAATAGTTTCATAGGAGCATTGACAAATAATGCGCAGGTTCAACAACGTTTGAACATTACTTACTATCCACTCTAATTAGAGAAAGACAGCCCGCTGACAGGGCGGTATAGATGGAGATGCAGGGCATCGTCTATTTTGTTGGTGTTTAGGGCACGTTTGTCACAGATATGTAGAATAGTTTTTCTGGTTACTATTTATCTGGTGTTGTGATCAACACGTATGAATTTGTTCTTTGAGTTGCTGAGCAACATCTGAGTTCACTATTTGAGCACATCTAGTACTAGTAGTACATCTGGTGCATTGAGAGGTTTCCGTGTAGCTGATATTTGAAGAGGATTCAAGTTAATGTGGAGATTGTTGGAATATGCCTTTAATCACGTTTTCCATCAGATCTGGTACCGTTAAGATATGAAGCCATATTTGCTGAGCTAAGCCCTAGGGGCAGAACTAGCGCAACTCTTGTTAGTATGAGCCCCTGGGCAGACCTATGGCAGCTCTTGTCAGTGAGAGCCCATGAGGGCAGGATTAGGGCAGCTGGCGAAAATAGGATTTCTAGTGGGCTTCAGGCTTTCTCTCATAGTTTCCTTAGGTTTTTCTAATTACCTATTAATATGAGAAGACTTGTTCATACAATCTAGTATGAGACTAACACATAGATTATGAATTCTTGAATAGTGAGTTCTATAATCGTATTGTAGGAATAGTGTAGCCTAGTAATTCTATTCATCGGACATCATAGTTTGATCAACTCTGTAATCTGTTCTTCCCATTATAGTGAATTGTTCGTGGCTTGGAGCCCGTGGAGTAGTAATAACACATTGTTGCGAAGACCACGTTAAATTTTTGGTGTTCTTTGTTTTCGTGCACTTTACATAATTCGTTGTCTAAGATTAACATCCGATATTTGGTTAATTCGATTCTAGCGTTATAACATATCTTGCTGAACTACTTCTTATTCGTATAATATCGAGGTAATTGCTGAAATGGTCCCAGTAAGTGGGTGACCGTTGCAGTTTGGTCCCCTTAAGCTGGACCGATGCCAAATGGTCCCTGAAAAGTTGTAGCGGTGCGCATTTGGTCCCTAAAGTTAACAAATCCGTTAACTCTAAATGTTTTTGTGGTTTTACATAAATAAATGCTAAAATTGGGCAAAAAATGTACTAAGGACCCGGCGCATGCCAGCATTTGGGCAGCACTATATATACCAAAACAATGTTTTTTGAGTGTGAAAATACAATTTCGCCCCCAACTATTTTTCCTCGTCTACTACTAGTGCTAGAAAGGAGTCGGGTAACCGGTGACCGCCCGAGCACCCGACTCGACTCGTTAGGGTGCTCGATAGTTAAGGAGTAGGGTAGGAGTCGAAGGTGGTGCTTGTTTGAGATACCGGCTCGCTCGGTAATTACCCGGTCCCTTAACAAATTACCGGATACTTACACTACCCGACTCGTTATCATAAGGAGCCGAACAAAAAACTAAGTTTATGCTCGCTAAACCCGACTCGTTACTACGCGACTCATTATTTTTAAGGAACAGGGGCAAAATCATCATTTCACGTCAAGACTCTACTGTTCTGGTGGGTAGATCAGTCTAAGAGCATGTACATCAGCTCCCCTAAATTTTCCTCTATAATTCACTCTCAATTGTCACTTTTCTATTTTTGGGACTAGTTCCTCTTTAGCAGATCCCCTATTATTCACAACTAATTGAATCATAGTAATTATAACTAGACGATAGGGAGAGTACAAATTTGGGGATGAGTGAATAATTTATAGGGAGTCAAACTATAACTAGAGGATAGGGAGAGTACAAATTTGAGGATGAGTGAATAATTTATAGGGAGTCAAACTATTTTAGGGGAGCTGAAAAAATGTCAGTTTTAATAAGTTGAACCCCTATTATAACCTATAGAGAGCTGATGTACATGTTCTAACGACTATACTAATAATATAAGGACATCCTCGGATAGTGAGAACAATAAATATTAAATAGTAGTATAAATTTTGACTCATGTGATGATCTATCTGACAGTTTACAATAATCTTAAGGCATCTTTGTTGACTAATACCAATTTCATCAAGAATCATTTCTACCATCGTACCATATCATCTTCACTCCCAGGTAACAACAATTTCAAGATTTCATAATAAAAAAATATTGCAATGTTGAATTGGCCAATTTTTAGTTCCACTTTTAATTTTGTTTTATTATTTCCAATACCCATTCAACATATTTCTGCAGATGTGATTGAATTAGTATTTTATTGTGTTGAGTGTAAAAATGTATGCTTTATAGTGTTGTAGCATCATATGTTGAATTATTATTATGACCATCATAAGTTAAATGCTTTTGTGGTATCAAAATTTTAGTGTGTTAGTGTAAAAATGTATGCTTTATAATGTTATAGCATCAAATGTTGGATTATATTATGACCCATCAAAAGCTTAATGGTTTATGGTACAAAGTGTTGGACGCTTTAATTAATGTTACAACGGGTACAGATTCCTAACACAAAGATCGTTCTTTTTGGATCAATTAATAGTGCTTGTGTTTATGTGAATTAGAATGTGTGATTGGAAAGCAGAGATGGACAGTACAGTAGTTCTGGACCTCTTTTCGAATTTCGAATGAGGAAAATCAATTTAAGTTTGATGTAAATGCAGACTTGGTAAGTGTTTGAAGTGTTAACTTAGTTGTGCATGTTAAATACTTGAAGCTTAAAAACGAGTGCAAAATTTGGAGTGATTTGGGATATGGTCCGTAAATTATTCTACTCCTAATTCATTTTTGGTGTAGTTTGATTGTCTTTCTTTGGTTGTTTAGTTGCGGGAAGTTACTTAAGGCCTTGGTTAGGTAACTACTCTTTCCTCTGCGTCTAGAGAGAAAGAAGAGATAACACATTAAGAGATTCATGTTTTGTGGTGTATGAGTAAAATGTTTCATTTGTTTTGTTGGATATCACTTTAGTGTCGTATCGACAATATAATGTAGAATACTCACTCTGGCAAACTATTTAATCATTGATTTTCTTCTCGTTTTGATTGTTATAGATTATTTTCAGACTTTCGAGAGCTAAAATTCTTATTTCGCAATGTCTGAATATCCTAATGTTGCTCTTGGCAACTACAATATCTAACTTGATACTGCGAACTGTCAAGTTGCGTAAGTCTCCTTGGCTGTAAAGCTTACTGATATAATGTTTTTCTAAACATCAATACAATAGCTTATGTCCATGTTGGATATACCTGAACTTGTTTAGTCTACTCAATCTATTGGACATATGAAGATTGTTTTTTTACTATATTGTATTATTCTTCCTCGCAGTTTCTCTGGGTAACATCCACGAGATGGTTGACAATAGTTGCAAGTCTCCCACTCGTGTACTTTTCTGTGGGCCTTATTTTCCTGCTTCTCATAATTATACAAGGGAGTATTTGCAAAATCATTCATTTATCCAGGTAATTTTTCTTATTTTGCCGATCTTTTTCCCTCAAACATCTGTTCTGTTCACCTTTGTCAGTTACACAGTTAAACCAACAAATATTTGATTTTTATTTTGGTGCAAGTGTAATTGAACTTGTTTTTGGTGTGTTACACAAGAGTTATCTTGCCTAGCATAGATCTGACACTATTTTCTCAAATTACTTTTCTTGAAACTATTGAAAACCTCGCTCCTTCACCCATAGTTGTAGAAGGCACTCGCCACGGGGCCATGAAGATGTGGCTAGTGAACACCGTGTGCCACAAAGAATATGTGAAAATAGGTCTAAAAGCTAGCCACCATATCACTCCTTTGTTGGATCTTTTCCTGTGGCAAGGCCAGCACCAAAGCATGCTTTTTGGAGTCTGGCTATCTCTTTTTAGTTTTAATGTTTTCTTGATTGCTCCAAAATTTGAGTTTGTTCACCGATATTACAGAATCCGTTAATGAAGCATTAGATATAGAATACTACTACTGGAGAAAGTGCAAACATGAGTTCTTACTATGACATTTAATTGTAAGAGAGGAAACAACGAAGAGATTGTATATCATTCTAACTAAAATATACTTCAGTAACTATTATCTTAGTGTGGCGTTAGGACCTTCTAGCTCAATGGGCACTGCCTGCCACTAATAACCCACTCCCTCTCTCATTTTGTTCCTATGTTTGATCTCTCAGAGCAAGTCACTGTTTCAGCAATTCCATTGGTAATTACAGGTTGATGATGTTCCACTTGAGGATGTGCCTAATTCCATTGGTAATTACGACATTTGTGTGGTAAAAAACATGCGCTTAAACTCGGATATCATTTCTCATGCAAAGCGTATGAAGCTTATACTACAATTTGGAGTTGGCCTGGAAGGTTTTCTTTTTTATAATTCCAGAATCTTGAGATCTTCAGTTGCATGTTCGTTTTAAGTTCAACATTTGCACCCTGTTGTGCCTTACTCGTTTTCTGTTTGCTACACCAAGGTGTTGATGTTGCTTCTGCTACAAATCATGGAATAAAAGTTGCAAGAATCCCCAGTGGCACTACTGGAAATGCTATATCATGTGCTGAAATGGCCATTTATTTGATGTTGGGTCTTCTCCGCAAGCAAGTTCGTTTGATTGATCACTTCTTATTATTCTAATTATTTGGGTCTTCCCCATCTATCTGATACTATAGAGAAACCTTATTCAAATACAATCGTGGTATTTATGTTAATACGAATAACATCACTTAATTTGTCATATACTCTCGGGAAATGATTACTCCTAATCTGCAAAACTTCCATTAACTACATTGAATATTTTTTAGTTTTATGAAAATAATAATACAATGCTCAGTCCTCTCATGTCTTGTTCCTATTCCCCTTACTTTCCTTTCCCATTTAATTGCTGTTTAAGTAGAGAAGGAAGAAGTTTGAAATCATCAATCTTGTTGTTTAATATCATCTAATCTTTTGTTAGTCTCTCATGAATGGCTATTTGGTTTGTTAACACTTCTGGTGTTCCTAAGATACAAAAGTTGTCTGACTTCTGCTTCTAATTTTGTAGAGTGAACTGCAAGTTTCTGTAAGTCAGAAAAAACTTGGAGAACCAGCTGGTGACACCATTTTTGGTAAAACAGTAAGCTTCCATTGCTTTTGATTTCCATAAATGATGTCTTCTGATTTTCACAGCAGTCTGGAATATGGATGATTACCAGATAAAAATGTTACCGAGTATGGGTGTGATTTAATGTGAACATATTGCCTATTGCAAGTATTCTTTCGTGCTTGACAGCACTTGATACTTTTCGTTTCTCTAGGTATTCATTATGGGCTTTGGAAATATTGGCATCCACTTAGCCAAGCGTCTGCGTCCATTTGGTGTGAAAATACTCGCTACAAAGCGGAGTTGGTCTACTGAGAACTCATGCCAACTTGATGGTATATCTCGTAGCTGCTTTTAGAAAACTTCATTCATCTCTTAGGTCTCTGTATTAGATGTGTGTCTCCTTATATGCAGCATCATACACTGAAAATGGTATAAGTGATGATCTGGTGGACGAGAAGGGTACTCATGCTGACAGACTCAAATTTGCAACTCAAGCTGACATTGTTGTTTGTTGCTTGTTAATGAACAGCGAAACGGTTAAGTCTTTCCCCTGAATACATATCGATTTTTTTACTATTTAGTTGCTAATCGCATTGGCACCAAGCCGAGTTGTTTTAAATTTTTTTGTTTATAGGCAGGTGTCGTGAACAAGGAATTTCTCTCCTCTATGAAAAAGGTCCAATGCTTCTCCATCTTTTCTATTCGTCCCCAATATGCTATTTGCTTGTCACATCTACTTCTTGGATGCACAAAGTGTCTTCTCCGTATCATTCGAATTCAAGATATCGTCCCACGTGAATTCATTATTGCAAGGGTAAAACTAAGAGATGATAGAAAAGAGAATCTTAATTCTGTGTAAAATTGAGTCTCCGCATTCTCAAGATGAACAATTTTACACAAAATAATGGTAGGAGAGATCATACGAGATGACAGAATCCTATGATGTACACTTGTCTAAAAGATCTTGCATACTCAATTCTCAACCAATAGGTTTACCACATTGAATGGAATCTAGGATTCTATCTCAAACAGTATGTCTTTTACCAATGTGCGATATAATGCCTATCTGATTGACCAACTAACTGTCCTGAGACAGTGTTGAGATGTCATAATACGGGATTATAGAAACATATGATTAACATCCTCGACTTCGGCCAAGTAGCCAATGTAAATAAAGAAAACTAGATAACAAAAAGGGACTCGCGTCTCATTTCTGAAACTGCTTAGTGTACATATAAAATCAAAAGTTTAAAGCGAGGTATTAATTGAATGAAAAAGGGTCTCGTTGCTCTAGTTTGACAGAAGTTACCTGATTAACATCGTATGGCCTTTCTAATAGTTACATTCCTACAGACTTTCTCAGTGTTTGCTTTCGTTTCTTAATTCCACCATAACTATCAACATTTTATCCTTCCACTTTTTCTGCGTCAAGTATGTAGAACTAATACGAGACTCATGATTCAATATAGGGAGCACTCTTGGTTAACATATCTCGAGGTGGACTCTTGGACTATGATGCGGTTTTCCATCATCTCAAATCAGGCTATTTAGGAGGTCTGGGAATTGATGTTGCCTGGGCTGAACCGTTTGACCCCCATGATGGTGTTCTACAGTTTCCGAATGTCATTCTTACTCCTCATGTTGCTGGGGTTACAGAATATTCTTATCGCTGCATGGCTAAGGTATGTTAGACTGCACCGCTAGAACTCCATAGTACAGTTTCGATGTAGCATGATTCATACGAGTTGTGTTAATGTATTGTTTTACGCTCTTGTTATCCGTTCACCGACAGGTTGTTGGAGATGTAGCACTTCAACTCCATGCAGGAACACCTCTATCTGGGATAGAATTCGTTAATTAAACCAATTCATTGAACAAATTCATATTAGGCCAAGAACATCAGCACATCTTGATGTAATGCAGCCTCGTTATCAACTTGGAACTCCGATTTAGATATTTGATACGGGCTCACCATTTCATTCAATCGAGCAGGGGATGGTATTTTTCACTATATTCTCTCGACTTGTGTTATTTTGCGAGTTTTCTCGAGCTAGCATTGTGAGCTCAAGTTACTTATCCTATATTATTGAATTATGAATAATTCAATCTCCCGTTTTCGTTTTCTAAATAACACTTTGATTAGAATACCATGTAATTATTTCAAGGAATGTCAAGCAAATACACACTATTACATAAATATTTGTAAAAGATAAATTTAATAATATAACTAAAGAAAACTTCGCTATAATGCGGCACAAAACTAAAGAGTAAATAATTTAAATTTTTAAGAGTAGAAATCAATTAAGTTGAAGGCAGTATCTATGTGACTTTGCAATTCAAATGTGGTCATGTCTGTTAGAAAACTAGTGTAAACAAGAAGCCACTACAAACAAGTGAACAACCAAATAACAGGTTCCTCAAGCACGCAGGTCGACATGGCAAACGACGGCCCGGTTAGGCCGGCTCGCGCCCGCATCTTTGAGGGGCCGAATACGGGCCTATGGGTTAGACCCCTAAGTCCGGCCCCGCCCGGCCCGCTATACACGGTGTTTTTGTTAAAAAATAAAGTAATGCTAGTGGGGTTTGAATCTTGGTTGCCAAAGAGAACATATACTTACTATTGTGCCAACATGATTACTTATTATGTTTTATGTTATAATTAATAATATTATCTACTATCTAAATAAAATCATAAGATTCATCAACATATTATTCTTTAAAATAATAAACGTAGATTAGTGTTACATTACATATTATTTAATAGTATAACACATTATTTTTTTATATGCTTATAAATATTATTTAATGTTAGATATTATTAAAAATACAAGATGTGTTACTATATACTAATGCATTTGGTATACACTTAAATAATAGTATACAATACTTGTGATTTAAATCGAATTACACTATGTATTACTTTATGAACACATTATAAATTAAACTATGTATATTAACGAATATTTATTTTCTTTTGTAATATAATTAACATTAAACAGTATCATGTAAAAAAAAATTTAATATTAAACAACTTTTATAATATAATGAAAAAAATATATTTGTCTAACTAATTTGTAATATAATGATGAATATAGTTCTTTATTAATACTAAAACTTAATTAATTTTAATTGAAGTTGTAGTATAGTGATATATATTGCATAATATAATGATATTAATACCAATGGACAAACAACACAAATGAAGTATTGGCACAATGATTAAGGTGTTCCTTATGTTTGCAAAAGGTCTATGGTTCAAATCCCTCAAACAACACTTTATTTTTTATGGTACAAATTCAAACAAAACAAAAATAGTTGGACTATTTGGCCTAAACGGAATACCCTGTGGGCCGATACGGTATACCGTTTGGGCCCGCCAGGCCCGCATTCTAAAGGGGCCGGGGCCGGATAGGGGCCTGGGAATTCTTAAGGGGCCGGCCCAGTAAGGACAGACGGGCCTTTGCGGGCTTCGGGCGGGGCCGGGCCCTTCCTTAACGGGCCCAAGCCGTCCGACCCGGTTCGTTTGACACGCCTACACGCTGGGAATGGATATTTCAGAGATACTAAGAATCTAATCTATTGTTATTGTACTTGATAATCAATAAAGCCTTTGTATCAAGAGTTAAAGAGAATGTATTGTGTTCTTGAGAAGATGAGAATGAATAATAGAAGTTACCCTCTCAAAATCCGTATTCAATTTAGGGGTGTGCAGAAATTACCCAACCCGCCCAACCCAAACCAACCCAACCCGACCCGAAAATACGGGTTATTTGGGTTGATGGGTCGGGTTTGGGTTAAGTGGTCAAAAACCCGATAAAATTGGGTTGGGTTTGGGTTTACACTGTTGAAACCCGAAGAAACCCGACCCAACCCGAATATTATACATATTAATATAAATTTATAATTTTACGCTTAAAATCTTAGACTTATTATAAAAATACATATGCAAAATTCAATAGCCAATATAATTAGATACTACAATAAGTCCACTTTAAGTTTCTAACGTAATAAACTAGTATTTATATATATAAATAGCCATAGAGGCGGCACTACATGTGCATAATGTAGGAATTTATGCCTTATTAAGTTTTCAAGATTTTCTACAATGTCACTCTCAAATATTCTGATTTGTTTTTCACCACTTCAAATCATTTTTTCAAGGAATGGGCAGGTATAGTTAGAGAAATAAATAAGATGTGTTCAAGTTCAGATTTTGAACGAAAGTAAAATGATCTCAATAATATCAAGATTGAGTGATTAATTATTGATCAGTTAATTCTTGTTACATGTAATTAATATTATTATATGTTATCTAAGTTAAATATATATTAGTCTAACTTATCTTTATTAATTGTGTACATGTCCTAGATCGAAAACATGATACAACCATAATAATTTTGTAATAATTTTTAGTTTTTGATACTTATTTTGTGGATTTTGAATTTTGAATGAGTTACTAATGGTCTTACATGATTATACAATTATTATGATTTTCGTTATTGTAATTTCTAAGTTATTTTATTTATAATTGTAATTGTTAAAATTAATGAAGTCTAACCCGAACGACCCGCCCAACCCAACCCAACCCCAAAATCGGAGGACCCGAAGGAGCGGGTCAAATAATTCTTGGGTTTGGGTTTAGCCAAAACCCACCCAACCCATGCTCACCCCTCGTATTCCTACATATCAAGGTATGAAAAAACGCTCAGAATAAGTCATCATTGTGACCTCCAGGTCGCGATGGAACAATGGAACACCTCGAAAAGTCTCTGTTGTGCTCGAAAACCACGATGAAAAAATTCGTCCGCCATCGTGACCTGGAATCACATGACCGAGTGCAAGAAATGTCAACCAAGCAAAAAAAATGTCAACAAGCCCCCACCATTTCCGAGCAAAACCAACACACACCAACCTCGTGCATAAATAAAAGTATCTCGCGATTGAACCTTTATCTTAGTGAACACTTCTTTTAAATAGTCAGCATAGCATGGTTGGCAGAGTATTAAACCATCTCTCCTCTCGGACTACTTAATTACATGACTCACACAAGATTCTTTACCCTTGATACAATAGATAAACCGACACTACTAGTATGGCCATGTGTCCTGTATCCATTCATGAGTGTTGAGAAGTCAGGCCTAACTGACTCCATAAAGCGGCCTCACTTTAAACTCATATAGGTAAACCTTTAACAATACCTACAATAAGTATCAAAACAAGTATGTATGAAAACATGTGACACTTTATTCGAAGCAATATTCACAATACAAACACCCATTGGCAAACATCATACATATACTACTACAGGTTCATTAAGAATATAAAACTCATCCTAACTTTACATTATGGTAACCAAGCACTAACCGGAGGATGATATAAGAGTGTACTTGCCATCATAAAGAAATGTACTAGCTCTCATTTGAGCTCAAGATTCTATCAAGCGTTGAGTTAAGGTTCCATCACTTGTAACTCTTCATATAGGATTTAATCCCGTCCCTCTGGTCATCTTTTCCACAAGATCACAAGAAAGGCCTTTAGTCAAGGGATCCCCTAAATTCTCATGCGTACATACAAAACTCACAGTTATAACACCATCTTGAATGAGTTGTTCCACATAACTGTGCCGTAAATCAATATGCATTGATTTATCATTATATACCATGTGCCCTTGCTAAGGTCGCATCACTATCACAATGGAGTGAAATAGGTGACATTGGTTTTGGCCACAAAGGTAACTCATACAACAAGTTCCGAGGTCACTCAGCTTCCTTGCACGCTGATGTTAATGCAATAAATTCAGATGCCATGGATGAATCGACAATATATGTTTGATTCTTTAAACCCCAAGAAACAGTGCCCCCACCAACTATGAAGATCCACCCGGATGTGGATGAATGATTACAGTTAGAAATCCAACTTGCATCCGAATACCCTTCAAGTACCGCAGGAAAACCAGAATAATTAAGACCAAATTCAATGGTCTTCTTGAGGTATTTCAGTACCCTCCTTATAGCATGCCAATATGTATAACTTGGGATATGAGTATATCTACTTAGCTTCCCAACAACAACCCATAACCTTGAATATTCAAGTTGTTTGACAAGTTGACTAGTGTTCTTTGTCATATTGACACTATAATCAAAAGGAGTGGCAACACCTTTACAATCATAACTATTGAACAACATTAAAACTTTCTCTATGTAATGAGATTGAGACAAAGTCAATCCATTACTAGACCTTGTGATCTTAATGATGTAACCCTAAATAAAAGTGTCACCTGGGCCTCGTCCGTACTACATGAGGCTCGGCCCAGGAGCTCACTTAGGATGATCCGTGAAGAGAGCTAGACCAGATGTTGCGGTCCCTGAGACCGATTCAGCCCAGAACTGGCCAGTCCCCTTTGTTAAAAGGCCTCTCCAGACCGGGCCCATCCGTACATATGGGCACGATCGATTGAGGACACGTGTCTCACATCCAACCATTCAGGTATGACCTTTCTCTCTCTTATGCCTATATAAAGAGTACAAGGTCATTGATGAAGAGGTACGTTTTACTTACGCTTTAAATCCTACTGTACTTAGACACTCGCCGGATCACTTACTGACTTAAGCATCGGAGTGTCTGTGGCCGGAAACGGTCACGCTTTCAGGTGTAGCCGTAACCCCAGGAAGGATCTCTGGCTCCCAAGGCGCGTCCTTCAGTTAAGCGAACCATATCAACAAGAAGGTTTAAGGCTTCTCCTGATTCAGCAGCATCGACTGGACGAGCACCCATCCTCAGCCCAATACAAGGGGCTCGGATACCAAGCAGTCCATCATTGGCGCCGTCTGTGGGCTCGATACAGAAAGCCATGGAACACAATTTACCAGAAAATGAGCTATCTACGAGTCTACCACCTCAGCCTCCAGCTCCGGAGACTCACCAGTGGTGTTTCCCCAGGAAATGGAAGCCGAGATACAACGAATGGTTCAGTTAGCTGTACAACAAGAATTGGCTAACTTACCTGCACTTATACACCAAGAGGTTCATTCTAGATTACATCACCAAGATGATGTTGGGGAAGCCTCTCATCATCCGCAAGAGGATAACCCACGGATTGAGAGGTCTCGGAGATATGCACCACTGTCGAGACTCGAGAGTAGTGCCTGCACCTCAACCCCAAAACCAGTACAGTCGCCATGGAGACTCTGAGAGGCTAAACATGCCCGCACCACCTCCACATGAGGTGCCTGCAACTCAGGAGCCGAATCTCCTACAAACAATTCAGGCAGAAATGGAAAAATTTAAAGCCACAATGTTGGCAACATTTAAACCCCAGGTTCCGTCTTACATGATACCTCAGGCGAGAATGCCATTCTCGGCACGATTGGAAATGAAAGAGGTACCTATGGGATACGTCTTGCCGCGACTCAACCAGTATAATGGGACAGGCGATCCCTAAAAACATTTACGGGGTTATACTGCCCGCGCTTCCATCCACCAATCGAGCTAGGCAGGGTAGTGGGTAAAAGTCTTTTGGGCACGCCTTGTTAAGGCTAGTAAAATCCGTGCACATTCGCCAAGTATTGATGAGCGAAGAAGAGGCCAAAAAAGTAGCATTTATCACGGAATATGGCTTATATTACTAGAAGGTAATGCCATTTGGATTAAAGAATGTAGGCCCGACATACCAAATGATGGTCAATAACAAGTTTAAGGAACAACATGAAAATATACGTTGATGATATGCTTGTTAAAAGTAAGCGGCGAGAGGACCACCTTCGGAATTTGACAGAGACATTGCTCATTTGGGGTCACGTCGGGAAAGTTTCTAGGTTACATGATAAGTAAAAAGGGAATAGAACCTAATATAGACAAGATAAAGGTTATAGTAGACATGCACGCCCCCACAAGCTACAAGGAGCTCATGAAGTTAAATGGATGTTTGGCAGCATTAAGCAGATTTATATCAAAATCAGGAGAGCATAACTTACCATTCTTCAAGAATTTAAGGCGAGCCCCTGAAAAAGTTTCATTGGGACAAAGAATGTCAGAAGGCCTTTGAAGAATTGAAAAGTTATTTAACTAGTCCTAGACTACGCACTCATCCGGAACAGGGCGAGACTTTGCAGTTATATCTAGCCGTAGCCGAAGGAGCAGTAAGTGCGGTATTGATCAGACAAGACGAGGGAATATAGAGACCTATATCCTATGTTAGTCACGTCTTACGAGGATCAGAATTGAATTATCCACTAATTGATAAGTTCACTTTATGCACTCATAGTGGCAGCTCGGAGACTAAAAATTTACTTCGAGTCACATCGGATTGAAGTAGTTACAGATCAGCCATTGAAGAGAGTTATTTCCAGCCCTGTCCTGTCAGGAAGGTTAACAACTTGGGCAATTGAATTAAGTAAATTTCAGATAACCTTCATTCATAGAACGAGCATTAAGGCTCAAGCATTGGCAGACATTATCAATGAGTGCACGGACAAATCAGCGAGGCTAGAGTTAACAATACCAACTGAAATTGGCTGCCCCGTGTGGACATTAAATGTAGATGGAGCTAAAAATAGCAAAGGATCAGGGGCAGGAATTGTCATTCAAGGCCCGGGTAAGATCAAATCAGCTATGCCCTCAGGTTCACTTTTTATACCACAAACAATGAAGCAGAATACGAGGCACTGATTGCGGGTCTTCAATTGGTAAGAAGCCTTGGAGTAAAGGATATATTGGTAAAAGGTGATTCCAAGCTGATAATGGACCAAGTTAATGATACTTGTGAGGTGAAAAATGAATCTTTAATGATGACCAGGCGAGAGCGAGAATGGAGGCTAAGAAGTTGCGCCAAATAATATTTCAGCATGCACCCCGCACAGAGAATCAAGACGCGGATTATTTGTCACAATTAGCAACCGTCTGGTATGAGGAATTGCCGCCTGAAGTGCTAATAGAGGTCAGAGACATCCCCGCGCATCAGATCAATTGTGTATCAGTGGTGTTAGATGAAGAAGAAGATTGGAGAACACCAATAGCAAAATATTTACTCCAAGGAGAGCTGCCACAAACTGAAAGTAAGGCTTCCACCCTGAAGACGAGGGCTTATAGGTTTCATATGATCGATGGAGAGCTATATAAGAAGTCTTAGGACGGACCATTACTATATTGTGTGGCCAATAAGGACACAGATAAGATCCTAGCTGAAATACACAATGGATGGTGCGGAAGTCACATTGGGGGAGGAGCTTTGGCATTAAAGATCACCAGAACTAGATATTTTTTGCCAACAATGAGGAAGGACTCAGCTGAGTATGTCCGAAAGTGCAACGCCTGTCAGAGGCAAGGGGTCGTGTCATACTTACCAGCAACGTCTATGATACCAGTTGTGACTCCGATCCCATTTGCTATGTGGGGAATTGACTTAGTAGGGAAACTACCAAAGGCAAAAGGAAATGTGGAATATGTCATAGTTGCGGTAGATTATTTCACAAAATGGGTAGAGGCGGCGCCCCTAGCAAAGACGAAAGGTGACGATGTGGTAAAGTTCATATGGAAGCACATAGTCACAAGGTATGACATACATCAAATCTTAGTCTGGAAAATGGCCCACAATTTGAAGGTAAGACACTAAGGGACTTTTGTGAAAAGTACGCAATAAAACATCGCTTTCCCCCAGTGTATTACCCTCAAGCAAATGGGCAAGTCGAGATGATGAATAGAGTTATATTCAATGGGATTAAGAGGAATCTCATCCAAAGCGAGGCTGCCCAGGGTTCATGAATAGAGTGTTGGGATTTTATACAAGTTTTACATATCAAATTATGTAAAATCGTATGAAGGATCAAATACATAGTTCTAAAAATTCACATTTAACTATGAGTTTGTGTGTATACCTCTTGAAGCGTGTTTGAGTTGCGCAGCGGAAGAGCAACCAGCGTTCCTCTCTCTAGTTAGTCCACACCAACGCTAGCTTGATTCCTTCCTTGAAGCAACTAGAGCTTAAGTGTATTTGACAAAGAATGAATCAAGAAAGAAACGATTTTCTTCTCTTGATGTTATTCTTGTTTTGGCCGAATAGAGAAGGAAGAGGGAGTATTATTTCTTTTCAATTGTCTTACAAGTGAAAAGATGATAATGAGAAGGTTGATTTTTTGTTTACCATCAAATGGTGTTTATATAGTGGTACTATGAACAAAAGTCTTTCTTTCAATTATTCACCATTTATTACAATAATAAGTGTGTGATGAATTTGCGGTTTAATCACATTAAACCCAAAGATTTATTACAATAATAACTGTGTGATGAATTTGCGGTTTAATCACATTAAACCCAAAGACGTAACGCCTCCACAATTAAGCACCAATTAATACAATATTAATTGTGTTTGAATTCAAAGTCAAACAAGCCAATTGAATTCCCCTTGATTCTTTGACATTTACACTTTTAACCCGGAAGTTTCAATCATATTGAAAATCAAGTGCATTGTATGTGTGTGACCTTCTAGGATCGAAATGACATTAGCCATATGTTAATAAAATATCAACCAAGTATTTTACTAACATATAAATCATGAGCGGGCCCTAGTAAAACCATCATGACCCCTAATGCATTTCGAATTCATTCCCAGCACGTATATTATTGTCAAACATAATATACGTATGAACTTAACTTTAAATAAGTAATCACTACGAACAATCAAATTGTTCAACGGGCACTTATTATGACGTGTCAAACACCTCATAATTCTAACATAGAGGAGTTATAGTAGTGCTTTGTTCCATGCGTAGCACACCATCTAAAGCCACGGGGGAGACACCGTACAATTTAGTGTTCGGAGTGGAGGCATTGTTACCAGCAGAGGTGGGACTCCCGACATTTAGACAGCGCGGCTTCGACGAGAGGATGAACGAGACTAGGTTAGACAACAGATGGATTTCCTGGATGAATTCAGAGACGAGGCCTTGTACAAAACACAACAATACAAGAACCTCATGGCCGGCCTTACAACAGACGCGTCCAGCGCAACCGTCAGTTTAGTGTGGGAGACCTTGTCCTCAGACTTTACTCGACAGCCAACCCAAGAGACATCAACAAACTAATTCCTAATTGGGAAGGTCCATACAGGGTCACGGCTATACTAGGACCAGGAACTTACAAACTGGAGGAAATGAATGGTGAACCAATACCGAGGAAGTGGCATGTTACTAAGTTGACAAAATACTATCGTTAAATGATCCACTTACAAACTCATTCTAGTAAGTCTGCAAAACCATGTATTATACAATCAAGGTTATATCAATTTTTCTCCGTGCTTTGTTAAACAGGTCATCATGTTTAGCGGACAATAAACCTCCAACATGTGACTTACATCAATAAGTCACTAGAGGTCTCAGACAATAAACCTCCAACATCTGATTTACAAGCCACTAGAGGTCTCGGTCACCAACAAACCTCCAATATGTGACTTACATCTACAAGTCACTAGAGGTCTCGATCACCAACAAACCTCCAACATGTGACTTACATCAACAAGTCACTAAAGGTCTCGATCACCAACAAACCTCCAACATGTGACTTACATTAATAAGTCATTAGAGGTCTCGGACAAACCTCCAACATGTGACTTATATCAACAAGTCACTAGAGGTCTTGATCACCAACAAACCTCCAACATGTGACTTACATTAATAAGTCACTAGAGGTCTTGGACAAACCTCCAACATGTGACTTATATCAATAAGTCACTAGAGGTCTTGGACAAAACCTCCAACATGTGACCTATGTCAAACAAGTCACTAGAGGTCTCGACCACCTCGAAACCTTCAACAGATGACGTACATTAACAAGTCAAAGGAAGTCTCGACTAACCACAACCTAGTATGGACTAATCGCGATAGATGTCTTTAGTTCATACTTGGTCAATATACTTGTTCATTGCAAAACATATCATCAGGGTTATTCAGCTATATTTTGCAAAGGGGCAGAAAGTATATATGCAACAGTAATTGAAGACATGAATTCATAATGGAAACGAAAAACACATATTCATAAAAGCAATAATTACAAAGTATTTAAACATTGTCCTCAAAAGGGGGACGTACAGGGGGATCAATGGGAACGGGGAGAGCCTTCAGTTTCCTAAACTCCTCTATGAGCTCAGACAGACCCGGACACTTCTCAGAGTTCACCGAGGCAAACTCGGAGAGAATACATGCCTGAGCCTTATGAACGTGATGACGAAGAGCGGGGCTCTTCATGAAAGCTTGGACTTGGTCCTGGACTTTAGAAGGGATGGAGTTCTTCAAGTCCATGGCTGACTTGGCTAGTGAGCCTACCCTCTTCTTCCAAGTTTGGCTATCTTTCTCCATGACAGCAACCTTAGCCTCGGCCGCAGCAATCTTGTCATTTTTATCCTTCGCAAGCAATACAGTTCGTTCTTCTGTTGGGCTAGCTTGGACTGAAGATGGCAGTTTTCTTCTTTTCAGCATGAAGTTTCATCTCCATCTCATGAGATGCGTCTTTCCAAGACTAAGCCAGGGTCTCCTTAGATTCAACTTGAGCCTCGGCTTTCTTCAGCTTTTCCTCCAGACCATCACACACGAGTTCCAGTTGAAGAGCTCTCCTCCCCAGGACGAAGACCCCATTTATGTTCTGAAAAATGATAAAACTTAGCATGTAAACAGACATCGGGAAAAGTTGGTTAGAGGAATAAAGACAAATTCAAATGGTGGTGTAAGACCTCGGCACTGAGATAAGTTACATTATCGATCTTTTCATACTACTCACACTCCCCTTTCAGCATGAAGGGTTTGAGAGCCTTCAGACTATCGTGAGGGTGTCCCCACTACGAGTCCTTTTCCACTACTAAAGCAGCCCCCGGAAGGATGTAGGATGTAGGCCCACGGGATCAAAGAGGGAGTCTCGGATCCCACCTTCAGTGATCCGAACAGTAGTACTCCAATCTCCCCCGTCTATGGGACCTTCTTTGTTGGAGGAACCAAGCCCGGCTCCTTTGAATTCTTTGGCTTACGAGCCCTCTTTGTTAGCAGTGGCCTTCTTTCTTTTAGGAGCTGGCTTTGCAAGGGCCGGGGAAAAAACCTCCTTTCCTTTATTGGTCGCAGGGTTGACCGGGGGTGTAGATGCAGGGGCAGTAGAGGAAGGATGTACCGTTTGTAGTGGCACGGGAGAAGGCGCGCCAGGTATGGCGGCAGGATCCTAAACAAGCACAGATAGGGAAGGTAACTTCTCCCCAAACATGGCCTTGAAATCATGGCTCAAGTGAGAAAGGGTCTCGAGGGTGGCATCGATGACATTATCTGCAAAGGAAAACATAAGAGGTTAAGAGTCGGGAAAAGTCACATCAAAAAATGCGAGGAAAGTAAGAACAAAACGAAGGCTATACCCCAAGTGATGGTCCGAGTAAAACGTTTATTTACAATCCCGGCCAGCATTAAGCAACCCTCGTCACAAAAAGCGTTCCATGGTAATGGGTTCTTAAAAGCTTTGCGGAGGACCTCCAGGTTATGCCTATCCTCATCCGTGCTCTTATACTTCTTTATCCCATGATTCAGTCTCCGGGGTTTCCATTCCCTAGAGACACCCATGCCAAAATTTCCCTTCACCAAACACCAGACATGGTGGTAGAAATTTTCCCTAACCTTACTAGGGCGGGGGGTGCTGAGGAATGTACACCCCCGGTTGGCCGAGAAGTAGTATTGGCCTTTATGCGTGGCCGAGTACATAAGACGGAAGAGACCTACAGAGGGAACTACCCCATCCCTCGCGCACGCTACTTGGAAAATGGTTAATATTTCATGGCCCATTACCGTGATTTGCGCGGGTGCTGAAGGAAGAAACCTAAGTAACTCTTGTACGAATGGGGTTAGGGGAAGCCTAAAGCGTACATTCAGGGAGACAATATACAAAGGAGTAAAACCCTCCTCGTGTTTAATTAGGGTCTCATCCTCAGTGGGTAATCGCAATATAAAAGAAGGGGGGATCTCATAATATGACCTAATGTGTTATAGATTTACATGAGGGCATGTGAGAAGCGAGTCCGATATGAAGGAGGCACCTTACCATCGGTAAACAGTAAGTTCAGGAGGTCGTCCCCAGTGACCTCATCATCCTCCTCTGTAGCCTCGGAAGCCTCGGCCTCTCTGGTCCCAGACGTGTTAGCAGAATACACAGTCTGGGAAGCATTCACCACCCTCGGTGGGTTTAGCTCCGTGGACAAGGGAGATAAGAGATAAGGGGGATTGTTAAGCATGTCATGAAACTTCTGGTGGGATGAGGACACTTAGAAACATATAGAGCGCCGATTAGAAGCACAAGTATTCCAAAAACAAGGAAATTGGCCGAGAAAGCCCACACAGAAGATCAAATGCAAGAATTTGAAAGGGTTTTCGAGAGGGAAAATTGAAAGACATTTAAAGGTCGTAGGGCGGTTCATATTCATCTTCAACCCCAGATTCCCAGAAAGTCTAGAATTAACAGTTCACATATACACACATGATGAATTAAGGAGGAAAACGCCTAAACAAACCCCACCAAGGAGTCACCCTACCGTGTAATCGGAAAAGAGGGAGGTTTCCGGCGACAAAAACGAGGAAGACGGGGAAAAGTTCTTGAACTTGCAGAGAAACACGAAAGTTTGTAAAGGTGTTCTTGAACTTGTGGAGAAACACGAAAATTTGTAGAGGTGTCTTTGAATTTGCAAAGAAAAGTGAAGAATTGTAGAAGAAGATGAGAAAGATGTAGATGTTTCTTGAGTTCAGAAATGTTAAGAATGTGAAAGTACAAAATGAAGCAAGTACTCACCTTTTATAAATCCCAAGTGCAATTGTTCAACTTCTGAATTCATCCTGTATGGACACGTGGAACGTTGGCGCAAATCCCAATAGGAAGTATCAAACTGACGAAGAAGACCTGAGTTTATCTCCTCGTCTTCATCCATCACCCATGGTGTTGGTTAAGACGGCTTCAGAACGACTAGATAAAAGGGGCAATGATGTAACCCTAAATAAAAGTGTCAGCTGGGCCTCGTCCGTACTACATGAGGCTCGGCCCAGGAGCTCACTTAGGATGATCCGTGAAGAGAGCTAGACCAGAGGTTGCGGTCCCTGAGACCGATTCAGCCCAGATTGGGCAGTCCCCTTTGTTAAAAGGCCTCTCCAGACTGGGCCCATCCGTACATACGGGCACGACCGATTAAGGACACGTGTCTCACATCCAACCATTCAGGTTTGGCCTTTCTCTGTGTTATGCCTATATAAAGAGTACAGGGTCATTCAAGAAGAGGTACGTTTTACTTACGCTTTAAATCCTACTGTACTTAGACACTCTCCGGATCACTTACTGACTTAAGCATCGGAGTGTCTGTGGCCGGAAACGGTCACGCTTTCAGGTGTAGCCGTAACCCCAGGAAGGATCTCTGGCTCCCAAGGCGCGTCCTTCAGTTAAGCGAACCATATCAACAAGAAGGTTTAAGGCTTGTCCTTGATTCAGCAGCATCGACTGGACGGGCACCCATCCTCAGCCCAATACAAGGGGCTCGGATACCAAGCAGTCCATCACTTAATTCCAAAAATCACATCCGCCATACCCATATCTTTCATGAAAAATTTACTGGACAAGAAGTTCTTTGTTTCCTCCACTTGTTGGAGATCCGTGCCAAATATCAACATGTCATCGACATATAGACAAATGACAATACCTTTGTTTCCATTAAATTTGTAATATACACATTTATCTGCATCATTAATGTGAAGCCCATTGTCTAAAACAATCTCATCAAACTTTTGATCCCACTGTCTGGGAGCTTGCTTAAGCCTATATAAAGACTTAATAAGATTGCAAATATTGTGTTCTTGCCCATGAACAATGAACCCTTTGGGTTGTTCCATATACACCTTCTCATCTAACTCGCCATTTAGAAAGGCGGTATTCACATTCATTTGGTGTATCACCAAATTATACGTAGAGGTCAGGGCATTTAAGACCCTAATGGTTGTTGTTCTTGCAACCAGAGCGTATGTATCGAAATAACCGATACCCTCCCTCTAAGAATATCTTTTGGCTACCAACCGAGCCTTGAACTTGTCTATTGGACCATCGACTTTTATTTTCTTCTTCAAAATCCACTTACATCTTACAAGTTTACACCTAAGACGCGTCTGCTTCACAAAAAGAAATTCAAACTTGATTCATGCTTCACAAAAAGATTTCCACATAAAACGTGACAATCAATTCAAAGAAGAAAACGAACTTGATTTATACTTCACAAAATGGGATGCTGCTACAAATCGGTACTAATTTATTCAGCATTAATGATACCAATTAGCATCAAAACGAATCAGCAAATTAAAAAATTCGAAAATGCCTAGAGTGAAATGTGGAAGCTTTAATTTTCTTACCATAATAAAATGTTAGTAAATCGGACAAAAATGCCCATGAATCATGCCAACCGCAGGATCAACAATGTTGCATAAATCATCAATCTAATGGCTGATAAAATATTTAAGGAGCTTGCTTAAACATTTTTCTAAGAATGTAAGTCAATTCTCAAGTTATATATAAGATAGTGAATTAGTGACAATATACAAGTTATAATGCATGAGAAGAGTATAACGTGGTTATACCAAATTATAAGGAATAATGACGAGGTGGTCAACATGTTTTTTAAATGTATCGACGATATGAGTATGCCCTTTCATCACATTGGGTAATGTGAACGAGTATTTATTTGAGATTGTTTTAAGAGTCTATGGGGTTCCACTCTAAAATCAATTGACAATAGAGGGAGTAACCCAAGATCTTATATATTGACCCGGGAGGACACCGACTTCCGATGTGGGATGTGTATCTTAACACTCCTCCTCAAGTGTAACCCAATCATCGGCAGAATTTTCCTTGCCCGTTGTATTTGCCGGAACAACATTGGAGGGGTTACACGTGCCTCATTAACTCGGTTTTGGCTCATGATACCATGTTAAGAGTCTATGGGGTTCCACTCTAAAACCAATTGGCAATAAAGGGAGTAGCCCAATATCTTACATATTGACCTGGGAGGACACCGACTTTCGATGTGCATCTTAACATATTGTATCAACAAAGCATCACACAAGTATCTTCAATAAAATGTTAGAAGTCAAAAAACTATATTATATAAAATATGATTGACTTGATAATAAGATTAAATGTATCATTTCCTTGGTTCAAAGTTTCTCTTTCGAACATAGTTTTGAAATTATATATTAAGAAACATTTCATAAACATTATAGAAACATTTTAGAAATGATGTAAAAATTAAAAAATCAAAATAAGTTATATATGTTAAAATTAATGCTATATATGTTACCAAATGATTAAAATTTTATGGAGAATATTTACATCATTTAATATTATTTGTAAAAATTATAAAAGTTAGATCTAAAAAACGAATAGACAATTATAATTATCTAACACGTAAAAAAGTATGAACTATATATTATATATGTATATTGTCAACAAGTTATGAATTAATTATATTAAACCAACATATGAACTTTTTTTAAAAAAAATTCGTTAGTTTCTATATTTTTAAGAAAAGTTGAAAACTTAAACTTATTTCTACGAAAAAATTAATTTCGGAATTACTCTTCTTATCATGCTCGTTGGTGTAGAATAAATGCCCATTGTGTAAACAATTGGAGGAATTGATCTCCTCAAAGGAGATTGGTGTATATTTATAATGTGATAGTTACAACTGCTTTACACTTTCTAAGGAATAAAACTCTATCTTTCTACGATTTTAAAAATTTACAAAAAACTCTCTTTTCCTGCTCGCTAACGGTATGGGCAGCAGGTACACCACATTGTTTTGGTCCCGTCTTTCACAGGTTTTAACTCGTGTCCTATTCCTAATTAAACCAAGTCTAACCACAATGCAGTATATATTTTGTTTTACCTTTTACACCCAACAACGTACCAAGAAAACATTTAGTTACATTTTCTATTGATGCATCACATCTATCAAGTGTCTCACACATAAATCATTCCAATAAGTCGACTCCCAAAAAATTGAACACTTTTTCCAACCTTTTGAAGGAACTAACTTAGAGTTTTCCTTGCCAAATATATTTTGCAAATCCCTTATTTTCTTAAACACATATTAGTCGGTCAAAACTGGAGGCGGTTCGACGAGTTACATTATCCATCAAACACTAAAGCTGCTTCCCTAAATTCATGTTCATCTGGAAAATATCGACGATACCTATATAGACTTCTTTCTTACTATGTTGCAATTGCAAAAACTCGGTATGGTCTATACATTTTGGGCATGAATATTGGCCTTTTACACTATACTCAGGTAAATTCTCATAAGCTGGAAACTTATTGGCCGTTCCAAACAACATGACCCTTCAATTAAATTTTTTTTTCTCAACCGATCATATACGTGTACACCATCCTCCAACAATAACTTCAAATCTTCAATCAAAGGTGATACGTGACATCAATATCATTGCCTGGTTGTTTGGGCCCTGATATTTATTTAGTAAGCATCATGTACTTGTGTTTCATGCAAAGCTCCGGTGGTAAATGATACACTGCTATAACAAATGGTCAAGTACTATATGAGGTACTCTGGAGTCCATGAGGATTCATTCCACCAGTTGTTGATAATACTAACCGTGAATTTCTTGGTTCTACACAAATTCGGGATACATATCATTGAACTTCTGCCACTGACGTGCATCGGCTGGATGTCTGAGTTTTCCATTTTTCATTCTCTCATCTGCATGGCACGTCAAATGTTTGGCATAGTCTGTGCTTCTGTACTTACGTCTAAGTCTGGGAATAAGGGGGAAATAATACATCACCTTGGGCGGTACAGATCCCCCTCATTTAATGATGTATACTCCTCTCTAAATAAGATGTAATCATTTACACAAGCATGTATCTTTTATTTTTTAGACCAATGGAAATAAAGATTTGTTTGGCGTCATACGTTCTCCGAGGTAATACATTACCGTCGGGCAACATATCATTGAAACCATTGGAATATTTTCAAGTCATGTCTCTATTAATATTATCTTTATGCCCAAAATTAGTCTCGTTACAAACTGACAAAACACTGCTCTCACCATGATTAGACCAACATGTATACTTTTGATTTATTCCTATACACATCAAATGATCCTCTAATACAAATTGGTTCACATTTCAAACAAGGACAAGGAATGCAGTCTTTGACTAGTCTTTGTATTTAGCATATTTAAAAATAATCTCAATAAACGCCCTCACACCAGTTTCATATTCATTATAGGGTTAATGGCCAGAAGCATCACCTATGTTTGGCAAGTTTAGCATAAACACATTCTAAATTGCTAAATTGAAATCTAATGTTAAGAGAATTTTGCAAGTTTAGCACCTTTTTTATTAAAATTTTAACTTCGGGCACCCAAGATTTTTCTTATAAAGGAATAGCACTCCCTCCTTATAATTTGACTATTTTACCCTCAAAATTAAACACAGTACGGTGATACCCTTTTTTCCTTCTTCTTCTCTAGATTTCATCCCTAGACTTCATCTTCTTCCCCAACATCTTCATCTCTAGACTTCTTCTCTAGACTTCATCCCTAGACTTCTTCTTCTTCTTCTTCTTCTTGAAGGTAAATATTTTCTTCTTGTTGAAGGTAAATATGTAAAAGGTGAGTTGAAAAGTATATTGAATTCCTAAACAATCAAACATAATGAAAAGTAAACATTTTCTAAATAATCAAACATTATGAAACGGAGGGAATATAAATTTAATACTAGGCTTAATTTTATATAGGCACTTGAACTCTATTAATCTTTTCAAATAGGCATATGTTGTATATTTTTTATCATCTAGGCACCTAAAGTCACTTGTTACACCTGAACTTTTTGGTTTTAAAAATTTTCAGACATTTTCAGCGATTTAATTTTTTAAAAGTCATTAACCTAGGGGCAAGTTAGTCATATTGAAAATATAACTTTTTGGAGGGAAAAATTGGACAATAGTTCAGGCGCCACTAAAAAAAAAGATTGCGCCAATAGTAGAGAAAACGTTCAGGTGCCAGACGAAAGATCATTCTTTCTTAACATTTTAAATTCGATATTCGCGAATATATTTTCGATTAATTACTTTTATTAGGTTGATATTTAATATTTGGTTCGCTACTCGCTTTTGATAATTGACATTTGTATTAGAAAATCGCACTCCTTTTCATATTTTAATTTGATAGTCAAATCGTATTCGACATTTCAATTCGATTTTTTAAATTAGAAATATATTTAAACTTTAAAAAAAGTAAATATAATTATTAAAAGAAAAAACTAAAACTATGCAATAGAATGTGTTTGAACTTTAATTTGCAGGTAAGGATGACATTTGCATGAACACTTATTAGAACATCAACAATTTTAATACTTCCTTCGTCCCTAAATGAATTAGAAAATATCCACAAGCTGACTTTGTTGAGTAGCATTTAAAGACCGAATGAACCCAAACAGATATGGTTGATATGGTTGATAGCCTCGGGTTAGGAATTATCGATGCTACCACCACAGTTGCACATGTTGCGAAAAACGTAATCATGGCCAGTTGTGGCTATGGCAATGTCATAACTTATATTGTGAATGAGATTGCACGAAGCCAATTCACTTGATTAGCGTTTATACTTTATACAACATATGAGATCAGTAGCGGACCTAGGTGTTTCAAATTAAAGTGCCTGTTCAAAGTCGATATAATTTTGAAATATGTATTCAAAACACTTAAAAATATTCAAATTTAAATTTAAATGCCAATTTTTACATTAGTTTTTCTTTATATATACATAGTAACATAACTTTTTTTCCCAAGACCAAAGGCTATTTATTATTGCTTTATACAACATATGAGATCATGTTTTTATTTGCTGAATGACTCGATTATAGCCTCTGTGGCTAAATTAGAATTTGCGGAAGGAATTCTGACAGTACATTCAAGCTTCATTTACGATAAGAAGAAGGGATATAGGAAAGAGGAGTGTCGTAATTTTGTTTATGAGAACACTTTCTTGATAACAATAACAACATTTATTTGATCTATTTTATGATAGATGCTCCAATGCAAACAATAACAACATTTATTCGATCTATTATATGGTATTTATGATTTATTAAAAACCATATATAAATATTTTCTTCAATTAGTTGATATGATAGAGTTTATTAGGAAGGAGGTGCTTCTCCATCCCATAAGCAAATTCCCTCAACTGTCCAATCATAAAATGGTTGACACCAACATCCAGGATTGCAATCTTCTTGCTCATCAGTTCTGCAATCATTAAAACATTGATACCTTGGCTCCGGATATGGCGGAACGTAACGGTTACGGTTCCGTATAAATATTTATCCGTATTAATCCGTATATGTATAATTTTTACACCCCTAATCCCTTAAAAAGATACGGCACCTTATATAAACCCCGTACGGAAATTTGTACGGATGATGTTTATACGGCACCTTAACTTTCTACCGGATATGGTGGTGCTTGATTGGTCAATTCCTTCGAGAAAGTTTTGATCTACAATTTCAAAAAGGGTTATAAAATGTAGATTGAATAAATTAAGGCTATGAGCTTGATAGTGAAACATTAATGTAGTGTAGTTGATAGAGAGAGTAGTGGTAAAAATATTTTGATTGGTTAGATGATGAAAATGTGAGGGTTTAAAACGAAGGTGCTATGGTTTAGGTTTTAAGAAAAATTGAATAAACATTTGGATTCTTTTCTGAAAAAGTTTATAATATGCATCTCGAAATGAGATTCTTAAAAGAATGCAATGCATAAAATAGAACATGACGTTTATCGCATAATGAGATAAGTATAAACATACGTAAAGCGACGAGTAATATAACAAGCAAGACAATGAGATTCCTCATATTTGTATGCAATGTGAGATGCACAAATATGAAGGATTGCTTGTATTAGGGGTGTGCACGGTTCGGTTTTGGACAAAAAAAAGAATCGAACCGATATCATCGGTTCCACGGCAGACATAACCGAAATTGGTTTGGTTCTAAACGGTTCGGTTCTTATCGGTTTCAGGTCGGTTCCGGTTCGGTTTCGGTTCTGGGCCGGTTCTGGGCCTCGTGTTTTGGACCTAAATTTGAGCTCACTTTCGGCTTTGAAATTTTAGGTCTGTTCGTTCCTAGCTAATATTATTATTCATTTTGGACTCAAAACTAAATGTGTTTATTAGTATTGTCTTATATTAAATGTAACTCATAATTAAGTTCCAAACATATATCTACCTTATATATGTTTAACGAGCTCTTTTTAAAATTAATTTCGAAATTCGTATACACATTCGTCACACGGTACCACTTTTTAAATATATATATATGTATCCATATCTTATTAGCTTAAAACATATTCACTTATCTATTATTATATCATACTAACAATTAACAATGTTGAATAGTCTCGCCAATTATCCTTTGCTAAACTTAATTTTTTATACTTAAAAATTAGTCGTCGGTTAGGTTCGGTTTTCATCGGTTCTCCAATAAGCCGAACCGCATCGGTTCGGTTCCCTCAAAGGCGGAACCGAAATCGGTTCGGTTTCAATCGGTTCCAACAAAATCGGTTCTTTTCGATTCGGTTCCGATTCGGTTCGGATCAGTTTCGCTTTTCCTCCACACCCCTAGCTTGTATGATGTTTGTTGAGTGTTGTCAAACAAGCTGAAACAACTAACTAATTTATAGGCAAATAATTAGATGATCATCTTTGTGATAAACGAATCAAACAATATTGTAATTTTTATTTTAAAAATTAGTAAAATATGTCAAGTTATAAAATGAAAAAAGAGTTTGAATTATACCATCTTCATTGGATGAGTTGTGTTCTATCTTTCAAATAATATTTTCGGAATATGCCTAGTTTGGTTTTCATGGTCAGTTTTTACATCTATTTTTTTTGTTTTTGGTGAACATTTTCGGCTGATAATTGAATTGGTTGTGTACGAGGTTGTTTTTGGTATATACTCAAACATATTATGCCAGACGGCAATTCTCGTATTGATTGTGTACGAGGTTGTTGTGAAGTCTAAGAAACATTAAACTGCCGGAGTTACTCGGATAGCTTAGTAGAAAATATTCTCGTTAATGATCAGTAGGTCCTGGGTTCAAATTTTACATCAACGCTAATGTATTGCTGAAAGCTTCCATCTAGGCGATATATTTCACTGACCGAGTGGAGGAAATAAATTTAATTCACTCAACTGAGGTCGACAGAATAAGGAGTCAATGGAATAGCCTAATAAAAAAGACTCTCGTTAATGACCAGAATGTCTTGAGCTTGAAACTCATTTCATTACTAATTTACAAAAAAAGAAAAAGAAAAGGTCGAACGAATAAGAGTACAAATCAATTTACTATATAGGCGTTTAGTTTGTGCTTCGAGGTAGGGGCAATACGAAAATAAGCCAAAATTTAATTACAATGTTTTTGCATCTTCTAAGAACAAAGAGAATATGCATGCATTTGTTAGAGAATATGCATCCATCTACGCATAATATTTTCAGTTAGTGGCGGATCTAGGTATATGAAAGTGTTTGTTCGAAATTGTTATAATTTTAAAATTGTTTGTTCAAAACACTTTAATATATTCAAAAATATTTTAAATGCTAATTTTTACATTACTTTTTTCTTTATATATATAATTTTTTTAAAAAAAAACAAAAGTGGCTGTTTGAGTGAACTGTGGTGTCCTATTAAGGTCTACAACTATTTTCAGTCTAGCCACACGAGAGTAAGCTGCAAAAGCAACCAGGCTCAACACATATTTAAGTTCAAGTCAAGTAAGTCAAACACTATAATTCAGCATACGTAGGAGATAAATAGATTGATAGTCGAACCTCAGTCGTTTGATAAAAATTTATTTGTACTTTATTTGCTTTAAGAGGTTATTTATAATAAAAAATTTTCTGACGCTAGAAATTTTAACACACCTGGTGGGACTATCTCTACTCCTCATCCTTGCTAACTTTCCGAAGATCCCTTCGGAAATCGATGCTGCCGAGGTCTCCAGCTCCAACATACTACCCGACTCCTTAAATTACATGAGTCACAACAACGTAGTTTATCAGATAGATAAGCTAGCTCCACGAGCCTTATCTACAACGTCGACCAGATTCCACTAGGCTTGGCGATTCAGAACCTAATCACCCGGAAGATGCAACCTCGAGTTGTGGTCTTATACACAACTCTTTTGCCGAAAGGGTGCAACCAGGGTATAAGTAGTACCATGACTCTTTACACTCTCACCTACCGGTCATGATGACGGGTACCATAATCAGAAGAGAATAGCTAGATGCTATGTCAAAACTAATGGAGGATATGGCCAAACATATGAGACAACAAGATGAGTCACCTGCTCGAATGAGGGGCAAAATATACGACCATGCAGTTCCGGGAGCGAATGGTCAAGAAAATGTTCTCGCAGCAAACGAGTAGAAAAAATATGGTTCATGTCGATAGGGGCCGAAAAAATATCCCGAAAATATGGTACTTGGTAGAAAAGGGCCAAACAATTTTGTTGGTCGAAACGGGCCGACAATATGTTCTGGGCGAAAGGAGTCGTCAATATATTCCCTGGTCGAAACGGGCAAAAAATAGAGTCCCAGGGACAAACAAGCGAAAAATATGGTCACGGGACTTAACGGGCCAAAAATATGTTTTGGGGTTGAAAGGGCCTAAACATATTCTCGGGTTGAAACCGGATTCCAAAGAGGTCGAAAATATTTTACCAGGTCAATACATTAACATATTCATATATTCTTAAAATAACTAAATTTTTGAGATTGAAGTTATTTTGGGAAAATGGTACTAAAAATTAATCAAATGTGACAACTTTAAGGATATGAAATTCTAAAATGTGACAATCTTTTACTGACGGAGGAAGTATTTATTTGGTTAGTATTCATGGTAGTCCAATGTCAACTCCTTATGATTTTCTCCCTACCCATTTAGCGAGATTTGGACTTGTAAATCACATACCATACATGCGTTAGGTACCAGGTAACAAGTGCCCCTCAGGCTTAATCACTCGAGTGAAGTAGCCCACGAGGTTAACTCATGACGATTAAAGGGACAAAAAATCATAGCTCCCAAGTACTCGTCATAAACAACACAATACAATGCTGCCTCCTTTAGGATTTTCTTCCCACCCATATAGCGAGTTTTAGGTCGGTAGATCTTAGACCATGAAGGCATTAGGTACGAGATCACAAGTACCTCTAGACTTAATCACCCGAGTGAGTGAGTCCTCGAAGCCTAGCAAAAGAGAAGGGGGAATACTTTAATGTCTCGCCACCAATCGGAATGCAATGTCAGCTTCCATTCGATTATCTCATAACCATAAACAAGTTGTATGATTCAAGCTCGGGTAAGGAGGTCCAAGAAATCGCCTGCAACCAAAGATCACACAACCCATTATCCTCTTAGAAAATATTAGACTAGTACATAAGAAGCCATGATCAGGTGGCTTAAACGTCCAGACTAGACTAGGTAGCCAAATAACTATAACAAAACCATTCCTCAACCTGCTCAAATTAACAACATGGATAATGTAAGGATTAAAGCTAGAAAAAAGAGACCCCAATCCAACAGTCTGAACCACACAACATTAGACAAACACTCAAGAACACAAAAAAAAAGAGTAAAAAGAAATATATTAATAAGAGGGGCATACTAAAACAGGAAAACTCAAAGCAGTATCATAGCCTCAGAAGACAAACTAGCGATGTGTGAATATCCTATGAAAACAGGATAAGTAGATAACTTCCCTTTCATGATGGATGCTGAAGTAGTCTTTGTCCCATCAAAATCCAAGCATTACGAGCCAGCCAAATCATATACACCGTGTAGGCGAAAGCCTACCTCCCCGACATACAGGTTGGCCACCTCAATGTTCCTTGATGATCCACTTGATAAAGATGTCGATAGTGGACATTTACCGCTCGAACACATAGCCAGTCATGATCCCCCTTCCAAAGCTCCCTCATAAAGGGGCAAGCAAAGAAGAGATATTGTTGTGACTCCTCTGAAATCTTGCAAAAAACACTATCTTCCAAGAACAACAAATGAAGCTTATCCTTCGTAGCCAGCAAGATAACAAACAATGAAAGAGTATTTGGGAGGGATAAAGCCCTTCCTAATACAAGAAATCCAAGGGCACTTAATCTGCTTTGTTCGAAGCTTATCATATACCAAAGAGTTGACAAGAGACCATGTCCTATGGAGTTCACAATTAATAGAGAAGCAGTAAGAGGCAGTGGATGTAACTCTCCGCCCCTCAACCGGGTCGGAACATTATTTGATTTGATGGACTGGCCTCACAAACCACCACGGATCTCTCCAACACGTTTTGTCCTCACTCACGTGCTCACCAGGACACTTCCCAGTGGGTCACCCATCCCAGAATTACCCCAGGTCAAGCACACTTAACATTGAAGTTCTTATGGGTTGGGCTACCGAAAAGAAGATGCATCTTGATGGTATGAGTAGTACCAATAAAATCATATCAAACATATCACATCGCCCACTCTGGGCCGGGTATTACAGTGGTAACACAATCCATCACCCACCCAATAAAGACATCTGGAAAGCGAAGCCCTCTCAAAATAGCATTAACTAACTCCCAAGAGACAGTGTCTAAAGCCTTCGAAGGTCAACCATGAGCATGCAAGTAGAAGCCGCCCGAGCCCGAGTAGACCCTTACCAATTGAGGTTTCGGGATAGAGAATTGTGGTGTGGATCGGGCCTTTTATGTCCCGATGTAGCAGTTTTGATTTGGCTCGAATATTAATTTCAAACTTGATTTTAAAATCGAGAATAATATTTAAACCACAATCAGTCTAACACTAAGTTAAATTGATACAATTGAAAGTCATTCACAACACAAATCAAGAAAGAAATTACAATTCAAAACTCGAACAAACATTTTACAAGGTAAAAATTGCTTTCTATAAAATCATTTGAAAATCATACTCGAGATCTAAAAATCCCATTCAATGAGAGATAAAACTTGCCTACACTTTATGCATCTAAACGCAAAACTTAATCTAAGCGCTCCACGCGAGATATTCATACATGTTATGTTCAAACTCGTTCAGTCATGATTAATTTGAGATGTAATTTGTTATCTTAAAAATGTGGAAGCCGTAAAATCGTTCGATCAACATAGGCGCCAACCTTCATCTGTTTTAAATTTTCATCATCATAAACATGATTGCCCAGTTAACTTGTTGGATCTCCTATTGAATGTGCTAAATGATGGGTTTGATGTTGGAAACAATGAGTTGTTATGTTGTGTTGCAAGCTTGAGTCCTTCCTTTTTATTTGCTTCTTTTAATGATCAATTATTGGAGAAGATGCAATTGAGTTATATCTAAATAATCTAAAAAATGTCGATGAAGTTGAGATGTACTTTCAATATTATATTCTTGATGTCCGAGTACAACTTGCTTACTCAACATTTAATGAAATTCCTGATCTTTGTGGGAAACCTGTGGCATCGGAGATGCACAAGACCTTCTTTTTGGTTCATACACTTATTAAGTTAGGTTTGATATTGCATATTACAGCTATAATCGTTGAACGAGTCTTTCCAACTATGAATTATTTTAAAAGTGAGTTAGAAGTAGCTTAGTTGATCAATAGTTAAATAATTGTCTTGTTAGTTTTATTGAGAGCGATATATATATTTAGAACCGTAATATGCAGATGATGATGATATATTAGTTCATTTTCATAGTTTGAAGCCTAGGCGAGACAAACTGAAATCTAGTATACATACATAACTTAGATAGTATCTAATTACATTATGTAAGAAAATATATCTCATTTTGTAATGTTTTTCATATATTCTTAAAATAACTAAATTTTTATGATTGAAGTTATTTTGGGAAAATGGTACTAATACTTAATCAAATGTGACAACTTTAAGGATATGAAATTCTAAAATGTGACAATCTTTTACGGAAGGAGGAAGTATTTATTTGGTTAGTATTCATGGTAGTCTAATGTCAACTCCTTATGATTTTCTCCCTACCCATTTAGCGAGATTTGGACTTGTAAATCACATACCATACAGGCGTTAGGTACCAGGTAACAAGTGCCCCTCAGGCTTAATCACTTGAGTGAAGTAGTCCACGAGGTTAACTCATGACGCTTAAAGGGACAAAATATCATAGCTCCCAAGTACTCGTCATAAACAACACAATACAATGCTGCCTCCTTTAGGATTTTCTTCCCACCCATATAGCGAGTTTTAGGTCGGTAGATTTTAGACCATGAAGGCATTAGGTACGAGATCACAAGTACCTCTAGACTTAATCACCCGAGTGAGTGAGTCCTCGAAGCCTAGCAAAAGAGAAGGGGCAATACTTTAATGTCTCGCCACCAATCGGAATGCAACGTCAGCTTCCATTCGATTATCTCACAACCATCAACAAGTTGTATGATTCAAGCTCGGGTAAGGAGGTCCAACAAATCGCCTGCAACCAAAGATCGCACAACCCATTATCCTCTTACAAAAAATTAGACTAGTACATAAGAAGCCATGACCAGGTGACCTTACACGTCCAGACTAGACTAGGTAGCCAAATAACTATAACAAAACCATTCCTCAACCTGCTCAAATTAACAACATGGATAATGCAAGGATTAAAGCTAGAAAAAAGAGACCCCAATCCAACAGTCCGAACCACACAACATTAGACAAACACTCAAGAACACAAAAAAAAAGTAAAAAGGAATACATTAATAAGAGGGGCATACGCCAACAAGAAAAGTCAAAGCAGTATCACAGCCTCAGAAGACAAACTGGCGATGTGTGAATGTTCTATGGAAAACACGATAAGTAGATAACTTCCCTTTCATGATGGATGTTGAAGTAGTCTTTGTCTCATCAAAATCTAAGCATTACGAGCCAGCCAAATCATATACATTGTGTCGGCGAAAGCCTACCTCCCTGACATACAGGTTGGCCACCTCAATGTTCCTTGATGATCCACTTGATAAAGATGTCGATAGTGGACATCTATCGTTGAACACATAGCTAGTCATGATCCCCCTTCTAAAACTCCCTCATAAAGGGGCAAGCAAGAAGAGATATTGTTGTGACTCCTCTGAAATCTTGCAAAAAACACTATCTACAAAGAACAACAACTGAAGCTTATCCTTCGTAGCCAACAAGATAACAAACAATGAAAGAGTATTTGGGAGGGATAAAGCCCTTCCTAATACAAGAAATTCAAGGGCACTTAATCTGCTTTGTTCAAAGCTTATCATATACCAAAAAGTTGACAAGAGACCATGTCCTATGGAGTTCACAATTAATAGAGAAGGAGTAAGAGGCAGTGATTGTAATGCCCCGCCCCTCAACCGGGTCGGAACGCTATTTGATTTGATGGGCTGGCCTCACAAACCACCACGGGTCTCACCAACACATTTTGTCCTCACTCACGTGCTCATTAGGACACTTCCAGTGGGTCACCCATCCCAGAATTACCCAGGTCAAGCACGCTTAACATTGAAGTTCTTATGAGTTGGGCTACCAAAAAGAAGATGCATCTTGATGGTATGAGTAGTACCAATCAAATCATATCAAACATATCACATCGCCCACTCTGGGCCGGGTATTACAATCTCCCCCACTTAAACACTCAACGTCCTCGTTGAGCCCATCCACATCCACACCCACGTCCACATCCAGGACCGTACCATCCGTTTGAGACTCATCTCACAATTCCGGACGGCTCCTCTCTAATACCATTTGTAACGTCCCGCCCCTCAACCGGGTCGGAACATTATTTGATTTGATGGACTGGCCTCACAAACCACCACGGGTCTCTCCAACACGGTTTGTCCTCACTCACGTGCTCACCGGGACACTTCCTAGTGGGTCACGCATCCCATAATTACCCCAGGTCAAGCACGCTTAACATTGAATTTCTTATGCGTTGGACTACCGAAAAGAAGATGCATCTTGATGGTTTGAGTAGTACCAATCAAATCATATCAAACATATCACATCGCCCACTCTGGGCCGGGTATTACAGTGGTAACACAATCCATCACCCACCCAATAAAGACATCTGGAAAGCCAAGCCCTCTCAAATTAGCATTAAGGAACTCCCAAGAGACAGTGTCTAAAGCCTTCGAAGGTCAACCATGAGCATGCAAGTAGAAGCCGCCCGAGCCCGAGTAGACCCTTACCAACTGAGGTTTCGGGATAGAGAATCGTGGTGTGGATTGGGCCTTTTATGTCTCGATGTAGCAGTTTTGATTTGGCTCGAATACTAATTTCAAACTTGATTTTAAAATCGAGAATAATATTTAAACCACAATCAGTCTAACACTAAGTTAAATTGATACAATTGAAAGTCATTCTCAACACAAATCAAGAAAGAAATTACAATTCAAAACTCGAACAAACATTTTACAAGGTAAAAATTGCTTTCTATAAAATCATTTAAAAATCATACTCGAGATCTAAAAATCCCGTTCAATGAGAGATAAAACTTGCCTACACTTTATGCATCTAAACGCAAAACTTAATCTAAGCGCTCCACGCGAGATATTCATACATGTTATGTTCGAACTCGTTCAATCAAGATTAATTTGCGATGTAATTTGTTATCTTAAAAATGTGGAAGCCGTAAAATCGTTCGATCAACATAGGCGCCAACCTTCATTTGGTTTAAATTTTCATCATCATAAACATGATTGCCCAGTTAACTTGTTGGATCTCCTATTGAATGTGCTAAATGATGGGTTTGGTGTGGAAAACAATGAGTTGTTATGTTGTGTTGCAAGCTTGAGTCCTTCCTCTTTATTTGCTTCTTTTAGTGATCAATTATTGGAGAAGATGCAATTGAGTTATATCTAAATAATCTCGAAAATGTCAATGAAGTTGAGATGTACTTTCAATATTATATTCTTGATGTCCGAGAAGAACTTGCTTACTCAACATTTAATGAAATTCCTGATCTTTGTGGGACACCTATGGCATCGGAGAAGCACAAGACCTACTTTTTGGTTCATACACTTATTAAGTTAGGTTTGATATTGCATATTACAACTATAATCGTTGAACGAGTCTTTCCAACTATGAATTATGTTAAAAGTGAGTTAGAAGTAGGAAAGTTGATCAATAGTTAAATAATTGTCTTGTTAGTTTTATAGAGAGCGATATATATATTTAGAACCGTAATATGTAGATGATGATGATATATTAGTTCATTTTCGTAGTTTGAAGCCTAGACGAGACAAACTGAAATCTAGTATACATACATAACTTAGATATTATCTAATTACATTTTGTAAGAAAATATATCTCATTTTGTAATATTTTGTATACAAATTAGTTAATGAGAATTTTTTTGAGGAATTTTGCTAAATAACCAAAGTCAACTAAGTATTAACCAAAATAACCACTTCTATTTTTTCTTTGAATAAATAACCACTTTCCCCATTGACATTACTAAAATATCCTTATTTAATTTATTTAATGTTTTTGTTTACCTAAGTCAAAAAGCTCTATTAAACTAAAACAAGTCTCATCTCCCTTCCTCACTAACCCTCGAGTGTGACTTATGGTACCAAACATTTTTTTGGTATTAGTAATATCAAATGGCAATTTAGTCAATTTGCCACAAGGTTAATACTAATTATTATTTTATAAATTATTTAGTTAATAAATCAGCTATTAGGCATTAGTTAAGGGATTGATTGGTGATAGTTCTCCACAAATTGATTCAGTCAAACAACCCCTTCTATTGTTGCGAATTGTTTGGCTTCCAGAACCTAAGGCTAATAGTTCTTCATAAATACGGGGTTACCCATATGCTAATAGTTCTCCTGTCGGCCTAATCTTCATCACAAGGTAGCTCTTTTCACTAAACCTAACGACTACAACCCAAAGGTGAGATCAAATCTGGCGATTTTTTTTTGGGTGTGATGTTTTTTTTTGTTTAAAAAATTAGATTTTTATATAAATTGTTGTTTGTCACACTTACAAAATTAGTTGGGACTGTATAATATGTTATTTGATGTTAATATTCACATTAATTCTATAAAAATCCAATCTTGATTGGAGTTGTGATTGTTGCTCAAATAGTCGACTGTTCTTTTTGTTTAATAAATTTGTGTAATCTCAATGTTTTGGTTTAAGTTCAACAAGTAATTTCCAATCTTTTAGTAATTGTTTCTATTGACCAATTTATATATTTTCTGTACCCTAGTTGAATTTGGAATCGGTCTTAGGTAAACACTGGACCATTTTTTATTGTTTGCTTATAATTTTATACTTCAGTTACATTGACAATTGTATATTGCTGATAATTTAGATTTGACATTGTATAATTGAAACGTTGCAAAATTAAATTTGCCAACCCAATCTATATATTTTGGAATCGCTCTTAGGTGAACTCTGAACCACTTTCAAATCTTTTACATCTACTATGCTTAAATTTCCCGACCAAATTATATTATTCTGTGTTGTTGAAGTTTTAATTTGGGTTATACTTGAGTGTAGTTGAAGTTCTAATTATGAGCAATATACAATTACAACGTCAAATCTATATTATCAGCCATATACAATTGTCAATAAAAAGTGATGCAAAATGATTTGGGTTATACTTCAGTGTAGTTGAAGTTCTAATTTGGTGACTAAATTATATTATTCTGTTGTTTATGAAGGATTGCAAAGAAAAATAAAAAGGATGTTGACCAGACCAAAGATTGGAAAAATTGTCGCTTCAGAAACATGTGTAAGCCGCATGCTATTTACAAAATGGTCAATTCGCTTGAGGCAGATCAACCTGAGATAAAAGACAGCAAGAAAGAGGTGTTGAGGTCTACTGGTTTTGGTTATTTGTTGCAAATATGCAATTGGACTAAAATTCCTTCCGAATTCACTAAGTTTGTGGTACAAAACTTCGAACCAGAAGAATCTCAACTCAGACTAAGCAAATTCGAAGTCTTACCCGTTAGGGTGTATTGTGTGCCGCGGGAGGGCATTGAAGTTGACCTTAGTAGTTGTCACGAGAAGAATATCACGGACTTGAGGTTAGAGTTCGGATTGGAGGTAACTGTAGCAGACATAAAACATGTGTCTGTAAAGGATATGGAAGTTGTGATTCTAAAAAGTGGAAGGCCGGAAACATGGTGCAAAGCTATTCTGATCTACATTCTTGGCTGCCTTCTATGCCCGGATAGGTTACCAGCCTAATAGGTTACTAGTTTGAGTTGTTGTTTCTAAGTTTTTTAGATTTCAGTACTAGCTTAACTATCCTTTTGGTGCCATTCTGGGACATAAACTATTTAGTTTGAATTTGAATTCATTTTGATAATTTCTGTTTCCTCACACCCATTTGCCAATTACACATGTGAAATCGTTAATTTCAATTAGCAATGATACTTTAATACGATGGAGAATTAACTCGATCCTATGTATTTGTCAAGTAACCCAGTTTTATGGTTAATTTACATTTGCCAATGTCACGTGTAAAATGGTGAATTTAAATTTGTCAATTACCAGAGAGGAAAGGTTAATTTAAATTTGTCAATTACCACAGTGAAAGGTTAATTTAAATTTGCCAATTACGACAAAGGAAAGGTTAATTTAAATTAGCAATGATACTTTAATACAATGGAGAAATAACTCGATCCTGTATATTTGTCGTGTAACCCAGTTTTATGGTTAATTTACATTTTCCAATGTCACATGTAAAATGGTGAATTCAAATTTGCCAATTACCACAGAGGAAAGGTTAATTTAAAGGGTTAATGGCAAGGATGATCACCTATGTTTGCCATATGTTACCAGCCGATCACCTATGATTTAAAATGTTTCAGTCGATCACCTATGATTTAAAGAGTATCTCAGTTGGTCACCCCATTAAAATTTCCGTTTAACTCCGTTAAATATTGGTCATGTGACATTTGTGGGGGTATTTTAGGAAATTCACACTAACATTTGGGTGTGAAATTACGAATATGCCCCCCGAAATTTATGTGAAATTAATGTATTTCAAACAATCTAGCGTGTGAAATTACAAAAATGCCCCCGAAATTTATGTGAACTTCCAAAAATGCCCCCAAAAACATCACATGCAACTCACATGACAAATATTTAACGGAAGTTAACGGATTGGCGATTAACACAGTGGAGTGGTTAAAGCCGGGTCGTCGGTATCAAAGGGACAAGAGCAAGATTAGGTTGATGTCTGCATCAGCAAAAATACATTTAATTATGAACATCAGAAACAATTCGCCAATTAGAATGTTTTCTGAATTTTTGTTCTACCATCTAGAGGATGGTTTAGTTGGTTTCCTTTATTTGAATAGTTGATTGACAATGTTTTATTGAGTTGAGTTGAGAAAAGTATTTTATAAATTTATGTTTATATTAGTCATTGTACTTCAGATTTGAGGCCGCATAAGTAATTGGTAAATGTAAATTAACCATAAAATTCGTTTGAATGGCAAATACGGAGGGGCATGTTATTTTCACCATCTCGGTGTAGTGCAATCGCTAATATAAATTAACCAGTCCACTGTGGTAATTTGTAAATAAAAATTAACCATAGAGTTTGATTTAATGACAAATACAAAGGGGCATGTTATTTTCACCATCTCACTGTAATGCAATCGCTAATATAAATTAACCATTCCACTGTGTTAATTCCCAAATTTAAATTAACCATACAATTCCATTAAATGGCAAATGCAAAGGCTCCAGTTATTTTCCCAACATATTAAAGTGTCATGGCTAATTTTAAGTTCACCATTGGACATGTGTGATTGGGAAATATAAAATATCCGTAATATTGAATTAAATCACAAATACTAAGGCTCGACTTATTTTCCCATAATATTATAGTGTCATTGCTAATATAAATTATTTATTTCATTGGTGTAATTGGTAAATTGGTGTGAGAAAGCAGAAATTATCGATCTAAGTAGATAATCTAATAAATTAACCATAAAATTCTCTTTAGAAATTTAAATTAACCATAGAATTCAATTTAATGGCAAATACAAATGGGCGTGTTATTTTCACCATCTCACTATAGTGCAGTCGCTAATATAAATTAACCATTCCACTGTGGTAATTGGCAAATTTAAATTAACCTTTCCTCTGTGGTAATTGGCAAATTTGAATAAACTGGAAAATTCGAACCAAAATATTTAAAAAAAAACTGGAAAATTTCAAATAAAATCTAAAATTCGACAAACAAAATTAAACAAACACCAATTAAACTCACCTTGTGGATAGGTTTAGGCGAAATAGGAGGTTTCCGTCTTTGGTTCGGTTGATTTAGGCGATAGAGAGGAGAAAGCAAAAACTTTATTTGGTGTGGTTTAAGGCTGAGAGAGCAAAAAAATTCCGTTGATTTTGTTGATGCAATTTGGTCAATGGGTTTAATAACGATAGTAAAGATGTTTTTAATGAAAGACTTAATTGTAGCCTACATTTTAGTTGACAGCAGTTAAGTTTAACAATATAAGAAAAGTGTAAAATAATCTAATTAGTACGTAATGATGGCTAATTGACTAAAATGCCATTTAGTATTAGTAGTACTAAAAAAATGTTTAGTACCCTAAATTACACTCACCTTAACCATACCTTTGTAATAAATAAACACATAATAGTTAATAAAATCATACTTGATTATATCGGTATCTATAAGTATATGGATGTATGCATAATATACTTCTGGTGTTTATGAGTATAATATACTTCTTGTTATGAATATAGATGTCTTTTGGTTTAGAGATATTGATTATGTAATAAGTATATCCATTAGTTATGTGACCATTACCATTTTATGAAGAAGCCTATAAATAGGACTTCAACACATTGTATTTGTACTCTTGAAGAATGCAATAAGATAATACTTTCTCCCTCTATCTTGTTTATATCTTATTTTATTATCTGTATTGTACTTTATTTATAACACGTTATCAGCACGAATCTCTAATCAACTGAGGTATACTCTACTTTAAAAAAATCTATTTTTATATACGTAGTAATACATTATTGTTATATTTAGACTTGTAAGGCCACAGATTATTGGCTTCGTAAATGTATATTATACCATATGTAAATATATTATTTGCTTTGCAAATTTCAACCAGAAGTTCTGAACCTAATGTGGGTTGACTTACAATACAGACATAACAAAGTAATAATACAGCACCGAAATCGTTTTTATTCATCTATATTGAGGGTTTCTCCAATGTTGTAATATATCATATATTATGGTTTGTATAGTTGTTTATATTATAGTGTCTTCCATATTCGATTTTTATTACTACATAAAATTGGAGAAATTTTTTTTATATGTTGTACCTATTTAATTTATTGAAGGTACTTTATCATGAAGAAAATTTATACTTGTCCAGAATACAATTTGTATGTATTTATTATATTTATTCGGAGGATAATTCATTTTTATTTCTCCAGAAGACAATTCATTTTTCTTTGTCCAAATTTATATTATTTGTCGTAATGAAGTTTTATTATATTTATCTAGAGGACAATGTATATTTGTTCGGAAGATAATTTGCTCAGAAGACAATTTTATGTTGTAATTGAAATTTGTTTATATTTGTCCAGGAGACAATTTGTTTTTATTTGTCCAGATGACAATTTATATTTGTCCATATATTACATTTGTATGTTCTATAACAATGTCAAATTTGTTATAATTAATCGGTCTAGAAGACGATTATCAAACACCTAAATCTCCAAGATTTATTGGTATTATTAATGTGATAATTATATTCCGTCCGGAAGACGATTATCAAATACCTAAATCTTGAAGGTTCATAGGTAAATTAATGTGATACCTAAATCTGGGAGATTTATCGATAAATTAATTAGTTACATATGTGCCAATTATATATGTTGCCGTACATGTAATTCTCATACTATATTACATGGTATCCAATTTCATATTATGTATAATCTAAATATATCAGTTCGATTTATTATACATAGTCTCTATGCAAATTAATCGGTCCCGAAGACGATTATCGAATACCTAAATTTCGGAGATTTATCAGTAAATAAACTTGATTTAGAGGTACAAAAGAATATTCTAGAAAATAATTGTTCAAAAATAAATATTTCATCTCTGAAAAGATGAAAGTATCTTTAAATTATTTACACTCACAATAAATCTAGATGATTTGTGAAAATATTTACTCCATACTTTCTACTATTTCATCCTTGAAGTGATGATATATTACGCAACTATTGGTGCTATGTTTCTCGTGTAATTCATATTAATTCGTCTAGAAGACGATTATTAAGTATCTACACTCGGAAATTTATGAGTAAATTAATGTGATTTTTATATCGAGGTCCGGAAGAAAATTCTATAACATAATTATTAAAACAATTATTTCATCCCTGGAGTGATGAAAATGTCTCTAGATTATTTGATATTCACAATTAGTCCAGGAGACTTGCGAAAATATTTATTTTCGAGTGTTGACACTAGCAATCAGTCTAGAAGACTTGGCCATGTATCAAAATACGAAGAAAAATTTGTGATTACTAGAAAGAATACTAGTCCTTATTGGATCACTTAAGACACTAAATGACTCATATAAGTTGAATAATACACTTCAATATACATGCTTTGTTTTTGCAATGCATACGACCAATTAATGGTCTAGAAGTACCTTACATATTGAATAACATTGTTACTATTGAAATTGTGGTGATTGTTGTCATATAAATTTTATATGTACAAATTATTTATTGATCTCGGTTAACTTAATTGAATAAATTTATGGTTATACATACGACAAAACCAAAAATACAAGTATATTATTGAAGGCTCCGGAAGAGCTAGTATTTTCTAATATTATAACAAAATTATTGAAGGCCCCAGCAGAGCTAATGTTTTCAATAATATAAACAAAATTGATTTGAAGGCTCTCGAAGAGCTAGCATTTCTCAATAATATAACAAATGTATTAAAGGCTCCAGAAGAGCTAATATTTGACAATAATGTAACAATGTCAATTCAAGGCTCTCGAAGAGCTAATGTATTATTACTTGAAATATATACCTATTTGTATCAAACCTGGAGTTTGAGATTTACGATAACTTTGTTATTTTGTATGACCGGTTAGACCATCCCGGATCATGTACGATGCGAAGAGTAGTAATATGAAACTCAATTGAATGCTAACTAGAGAGTCAATTTACTTATCAAGTTTAAAGAGTTTTGTGAGCTACATGTTGTAAACTCCCAGTTGATTGTTAGGGGGCATGTTGTTGTACATGCATACACCCTTAATTGGTTGTTGGGAAATGTTATACTACGTGCAGTTACACATGTTCCGCATCAAGCCGAAAAGTTATCATACAACTCCCCTTATATAGTTGGTTTGGTCAGAAACCAAATGTAATACCCTTGAAATTTGACCGTGCATCGTATAATTTCAACAATATGCACGATGGATGAGTGATTCGAATTTTCATCATACCTATAAGGTATACACATTTATATACTCGGAAACAGTAATTTCCCGTTGTAATGTATCAATGTTTTCAACATTGAGGGGGAGAGAATATACAACTGGAAAATTATACTGAAATATCTTTATATTATATGATCCTCAAAATGAGTAAATATGAACTGGAAGTTCAAGAGATAAATATGAACCAGAAGTTCAAAGGATAAATATGAACAACAAGTTCAAATGACATTTATGAACCACAAGTTCACTACCAAACAAATTTCTGACTTCAGAATAAAGTTGTAAAGCTCAATTTAGAGTGAAGGATCATGAAGAACCATTATATATCGAATAGTTCCACCATTTGAAAGCTAAAATAATAAATATTTGATGATGGTCTAGAAGATGAACACTTCCAGAAGAGGTTGATGACTAATATATCTCATGAATAAGTTAAAGAGATTAGCTGGAAAAGCGCTATTAAACCCTTTGGGAACATCCAGACATTTATTCTGATGGTCATACATACTTGTTTAGCAGATCTTCTGCTGAGAAAGCCTTCAAAAGACTCTTCCAGTCGCTTACCTACCTCGAAGAGTTACTCTTTTTCTGGTGTGCCAGTATCAACATGGTTTTCCCAGCTTAGAAAAAGGGTGCTCCTAAGTAAAAAGAAGAAAGAGCTTCTCTTGAGGCGTTAGACTTTTCCAATTATCCTGCTTGTGCGGATTAGCCGAGCGATTGATCGTCCTAGGCTATCTGGTTGTATTATAGCTCGGGTAGTCTAAATTTGTGATATTTTATTCATGAGTGTGTTAACACGAGAAGGGAAGTGGGCGGAGTATCGATCCAAAGCTCGAGTACGTGGTCAAGTTCGTTCGGCTGAGATCTTGCTTCAATAGACTAAGGTCGGTCTTCTCTTTATAAGAGATCTTGTCTTTGTCCGATCGCTTTCGTTCATCAGAGGTAGTGGACAAGGAGAACACTCGGCATCGTGCAATTCGATCGATCTGGTCAATTCATTTCCGCGAGACGCTGCTCTACTCTTTCTTTTGCTTTGGCATTGCCATACGAGGTTTTTCGGTGACATGTCAAATGATATGGAATTTCCGACCAGATTGAAATACGGGAATTGAGACCTAAGAATATCCATGTCAGTTAATGATTTCTCTTTCTTGCGTGATAGGAACAGAGCAACGGGCAAGTAGATTAGCCAAGGCAGCTGCCTTGTAGTTCTTCCACGGCATGCTCCAAGAAAGACTTCCTCCACGGCATAGCTCCGTTATCCAATCATGGTAGGGTCAGTCAGACAGGATTCTGCTCCTAAGCGCAGGTGTAGCTCCCCATGGAGCTCATTCCAGTTCTCATCCATCCCGGTACACTTTGTCTTGGTAAACAACTATTTAGTACGTGGAAGTCTTTCCCTCGTTCATGGGAGATGTAGCATAGATAGAAAGAGAGCATTCGGTAGGGCTCGATTCAGACTTGGTACGCTCATGTCACACTCTCTTTGTCTGTTGCTGCTAAGATTTGACTCCTTTTTATGGGACCTGGGGCCGTAACTGTCTAACTCTCCTTACTAGATCAAATAAGGCAGGGAAGTTCTTGACCGGAGAATGCGGGGATGAACCTGATTCATATGACTCTAGATCTATAAATTACTAATAAGACATCTGAGATTCATTTTGAAAAGAATGCCACACCTGACTCATTAGGAAGGGTTGAGAATCCTGTTGTAAGACCAGCAAAAAATTAACCATTCGCGGGTGGAGGCGAAGAACCGCGGAAGAGGAGCCATCTGCTCGTTTCCTATCGGATAAAATCCCAAGCCTTAAGAGCCCATTAACCTATTTCTGTTCCGCTAGCCAGCTAAGCTAAAGCTTGCCATCGACCGGTTCGTTCGGAAGTAACCGCATGCGCTCACCTATCCTCAACCAAGAAAGAAGGGAATGGCCAACCTCGCAAACCTTTCATCTCCGCTGTCTAGCTCTCTCATAGTCCAAATCGAGTTGGACATTTGAGGAACCCTCCTCTCCTGCACCTTATTTCATGAATGGGCAATCCGAGAGGCCTCGAAAGCGATTCGCTTATGAATCTCCTATTTCAGAGTTAGACTATGATCGCTCTGTGGTCTCCATGGAGAAGCCTCTCAGAAAGATAGAGATTGAGGCAATGATACAAGCTGCAGTAGAACAGACCAATACGGGAGGAAACTCAGATGAAAGGATTTTTCCGACATCCAGATGTAGCTCTGCCGGAAGGGTTCAAGATAGCGAAGTTTAGTAGGGTCGGCGACCCCTATCATCACTTGCTGTCCTTCTGTGGGGATTTCTGAGGCATTGATTCCCAGTCTGGGTTATTTTTCCACCTTTATCAGAAGTCATTAGAAGGGAAAGCACTCAAGTGGAACTAACCTCTCCCCCTTGATGCTCTACGTAGTTTTGACGATGTGATTGACAGATCGTAGTTGCACTAGGTGAAACATCCCCCGATCTCTGCGATCTGGTGAATTCAAAAATGCGGTTAAAAAAGAATTCCCTTTGTTAACCGATGGAGTAATTTAGCAGCTAAAGCGAAATGGAACATAAAAGAGGAAGATGTTGTACAAATGGTTATCGATAAGCAGCATGGGCCCATCAAGAAAGCAATGTGATAAGAGATGATTTCCGAACATTCCCAAAACCGTTTTGTTTGAATGAATCCGCCCTAAAAGAAGTAGTTTTCTTATATACGATAGCACCAGACGTGCTCCTGACGCAACCACCTTCGAATCTGCATTCGCATCTCCTTCGGCTTTTGCTATAGTCTGTTCCTTAGAGCAGGGGATTTGTTTCCATCTTCTTCAATAGAAGGGGATTCAATAAGAGCAGATTCGTGCAAAAGAGCTAACATCCTATTTGTGAACAGACCGGCTCGTGACAAGGCCTTTTTGGTCATGTCCGTTGGTCTTGCTGTTCCGGTTTAGAGTGCTCTGGCTAAGATGACTATGTTCCCTCCCTTTACTGGTTATCATACCAATTAGCAGAGCGAGTACCCGAAACGAACAGAGAACAAAGTAGAAAGAAATCCAATTCGGAGTTCCGATACAAAGCGTAAAAGCATGAGCGGTTGACAAACGAAATCGTTTGAATAGTGAAAGATTACTAAACCGAAAGCAGATCGGGATAGAACCTGTTGATGTACAGTGTTACTGCTGCTACTACCTCTGCTTCCTAATCCGGTAAAGAGACTGACTGTACTAGTAGGGGTCTACTGGAACTCGTGCTTTTACTCGACCAACCGCTTTGATTTTGCTTTAGTTAGGTATTGTTAGTCAAAGGTGCTGCTAACTAGCGGATATCGATATAAACAAGAGAAGAACCCGCTCAAGCAACTGCTTGCCGGAATATATGGAACTTCTTGTGCTACTTCACAAGGTTCCATCTGGCTCTTCCTCTGGAATAGATGGGGAAGGAACGGATCCTTTTGTCCGAAGGCTTGGAATTGGAAAATGGCATTTCACTGAACTCCGAATGACTTTCAAACGATTAGCATCTAAGATCAAATAGAAGACGGTCCATCTTTCTTGAATTGCGCCTTAACAGATAAGATCGGACAAGAAAGGAAGTAAAGAGACCCACGAGCAGAGAGAGGTAGGGAAGGTGATTGATCGTTGACCTGCTTTCTCTCCTGATCCTTAGAGCTGTCTTTTGGTTTGGACCTGTACTAGTCCGAGAAGTGAGAGCACCAGGAAGAATGGTAGGAAAAAAAGGACAATATAAGCTAGTTTGCTAGGTTGTAGATCTTTTCTCTTATTCAAATTCATCCCCTAGTGGGATAGATGTAACTATTGGAAAAAGGGCTTCTTCTTCTGCTGGGACGCTCGTTTGCTTATCTATCGCTCGGACACAAATCGACAGGATTACGTGATGACAGTTGTTGGTTGGGGTTAAGTAGAGCAGCTTTTTCTTTTATCTTCTAGCTAGTGTTTCAATAAGCGCTGCACTAATGGCAAGCTCCGGTATTCTAATTCTCTAAGGGCACTCTCTTCCTTCCTCACCTGCCTTCCAGCCCAACCCTGTCTTCGTCTTCACGATTCGAACCATTGCTAGATGCGAGAGAGAGCACTGCAGACTTTTCATACTTGACTCCTGAGTCTGATGGATGTGCACCTTCCTTGACTTCTACATTGCGAACAGGTGCTTACAACACAAAACATCCGGAAATAGACTACTATGAGGACAAAGATAGAGACTCAACCTGGTGATGACAATCCTTGATAACAAGAACACACGAGCACATGAATAAGAGAAGAGGGAAAAGGGACTTAAACAGAGAAAAGGAAATAATGCACTAGCAGGGAAATAGAGAAGTTCGACCTACCCACCTACATGAGGGGGATAGCTCTATCCGTTCCGCCTCCAATTTACAACTAACTTAAGAGCTGCTTTGCCAAAAGCCCTTATTATTGTCCCAGTGTTTTGGCACTTGCCTCTTGATTTGAACAGAGGAGCTAACTCCGTTCGTGCCCGACGCAGAGCTGGTCACTCACTCCCCATCACTGTCTTAGAACGGTGAGCTACCTATTTCCAGTTCCATTTTCATGTTGTTCCTGGGCCAAGTTTCATGCTTAGAAAACGCATTGAATGGACCTCGAAGACCTGACACAAACTAACTCGTTATAAAATGAGAAACGACGCTTATCACGTTGCCGTATAATCTGAATTGGGTGGTGAGGTGAGGACAGTACCGCTTGTAAGTTCAACTGACCCTGGTAAAGTAAGCAAGGCTTCAAGGAGGCCTATTAGCAGCCGTTATATTATATAAGAGACCTACCTGCAAGAAGAAAGAGATCTCATTCTGACTTTAGGTGCTATCCCTCAATGGAAGAGATCGAATTAGTCATTCATCCCTTCCCCTTTCTTCTTCTTCCGTGCCCGTCGGATTCGGTGCTGTCTTCCCACTAAGCCCAATCAAGAAATAGATGAATTCCTCCTGTAAAGGAGAAAGAGCGAAAGAAATGTGATTAGCACTAGGAAAGGTCTCCCTTGATGCTTTGTTAATGCCACAGTTCGTTCATAAAAAGAGAAAGACCAGGGGAAATCGTAGTATCAATCCTAACCTCATAGCTTTTAGAAGGAGGTATCTCACTCTATGGGTCAGGAAGAAAACCTCAGTTCCAAGAAATCATATCTTCTACTAAGACATTTACTGAGGAAGCAGAAGCCCTTTTGAAAGAAGCTATTCAGGAACAAATGGACCGTTTTATACTTAAGGAACAGCATAAAAAAATGGATCACACTTTTATCTTAAAAAAAAGTCATCTAAGTAATCAAAGGTCTTGGATTCAGGAGCGGTCAAGCCCGGGAGTTAGGGGAAAGGGTGAATAATGTGATAACTCATCCATGTAGGTAGTCCCTATTTGCTGTCATGCCCCTCTAAAGGCTGTTTCAACTCCCGAAAGCCCAATATCGTAGACCAAGAGAGAAAGCCAATTCACAGCTTATTCGGATTGGACTTGCGCCTCAGCTTGATAAAGGTAAATACATGGGCAAGGTCCTCTTGCTCTTCTCTCGTAGCTATGTCCTCAACTACGACGGCTACTGGAGTTAGGTTGCGTATATAATAGAGTGGCAGTTGCCTATTGACAGAAGTCATCTCTACGCACACTCATCTTTGAAATGGAGTGGGCCCATAGATAGAGTCATCCCATCCAATTTTCCTTAGCTTCTGCTTTCTGGAAGAGAGGTGCCAGGTTCATCAGGGTCTAAATCAAACCTGATAGAAGATTCATCAACGTTGGGCACAGTGCTTGCAGAGTGAGGGCTTTCCCGACCGATGATAGGACAGACTTGAGCTTTTCTTCTACATTGGAAACTGCCGTACCAGAAAGATCTTATCATTGCGTATAGAATGCATCTGTTCATGAATCGGGGTAGCTAATTTGGACACGTCTTTGTGAGCTCTTCCGATTGTTTTCCTTTTTATTTCGCTCCAAGCTTCAAGTTTAGTGTTGGGACTGGGACTAATGGAACTCAGGCTGACTCGGAAATTGGGCCTTCCCCCTCTCTTTCTCTTCGTCCCGGGGTGGGATAGAGCCTTGTACCCTTTCACTAAAGGGACGGTTCCCGAGCTTGGCCGCATCAAATTATGGAAGTGGCACCGCTTTGGCGATTGGCAAGACATACCCGAGGAGCGCTGCCTGAACGAAGAGTGGGCGTAAAGCATCAAGTGGAGGCGCCGAATCCTTGTAAGAGGGGGGTACTAAGCGGGATCGACCGGTCAAAGCCAAGTCCAGACGAGCTGTCTAAAGCTACGGTAAAAAAAAAATCCTGAAAATAAACCACTAATACGCCTTAGGTACTCTTTGAAGTCCGTGTAAGGCGGAGGGAATAACGGGACCTGCAGGACGCTGAAAAGCCGTAGTGCGCTAGCGCTAGTGAGTTAGCGCAACAACTTAGTGTCTTGTTTTCTTCTTCGCTGCTTCTTTTTCTTTTTTATTTCGATTTTGCGGTTGCTAATGCTTGTAGCTTGCTTCTGTCCTTAGTCAATTTTGGACTGAAGCAGTTCCTGCCATATTTCTTTTAAACCGAATACCTTCCTCTGTCATCTCTGGTCTGTCTCTTTTTGAGATAATATTTGATATCCCGACTGACTATGAAGAGTTTCGAGTCTATCGGGAAAAGATGTGATGGTAACCCGCGCTGCTTTTGTCTAGAACCGAGCGTCCAGCCGTGTAGGAAGACTCACCCTAGCCACTATAGCGACCCACCCCAACTCTAGCTGAGAAGCCCCCTCCACCCACTTCCCCCTTTCCGTGTGTCCAAAAGCCCGCCCGCCCGGTTTAGGAGCCCCTTTCCGATTCCCTCACCCAATCTCATGAGAAGCAAGCCCAGTAGGCCCTGCCTTAACCTGTCCTCAGACAGCCAGCCTTCACCAGGCTGCTGGCATTGCTAAATGCTCCGCCGCGAAGCAAGCTTTCCCGAATACTACAGATGCCGAAGTGGCTAAAGAAGTCGGAGGAAGAAAGTAGTTGGACAACTGTATACACGAGGGTACATTAGTCTTATGGGAATTGGCAACATTGACAGAAAGGGGAAGAGGTAGGAAAAACCTTTTTAGGTGTAGCTCTACTAAAGTAGTCGGCCTAACCTTCTACTTTTAACTAAACGCGAACAGCCGGCATTGCAAGCAATAGAGAGCTCCCGCCCGTTGAGCGTTGCGAGCCGGAAAGCGTACCGGCAATTTGAGTCGCGAAAGGGCCGCTTGCAACAATTAGATTATTTTATAATATATAATATATTATATATTATATATTATAAACAATAATAAAAAAAAATTGATAAAAAAAGATTTTCCTTATTTTTTTTATTTGTTCATTCCTGGGAAGAAGAAGAAGCAGATAGAGCAAAGGCCTCCTCTTTCCGTCCGCTCTTCCGAAGTGAGCGAATTGCATGTAGAGTAGCGGCTTATAGTTTAATTGGTTGAAACGTACCGCTCATAACGGTGATATTGTAGGTTCGAGCCCTACTAAGCCTACCTTTTCACCTCCGGTGGCTTTACCTGATACAAGGCCGTCGAAGTTCCCCGCCACCCTGCAGATCTCAATCTAGCGACGGCACCTGGAATCACACTGCTGGCCGCTTCCCTTCGGGCACGCCTCCTACGCTTATCACTCACCTACGCTCTTGCAGTATGCCCCTACGGTGTAATACGCGAAGCAGCTGAGCCATAGCTCAAAGATCGCTATATTCTTGCAATAGCGACGGATCGAAGAGCGAAGTTACGTCTTTAGGCGAAGAACGATAGCGAAACCCTTAAGTCTTATTGTTTTGTTCCCGAACAACGATCATTCATTACGGCCGGCCCGACCAAAGACTGAAAGCCCGGTCCGGGCAAGCTATATTATGGAACTGATCTGACCGAACTGGGTCTAATGGAACAAGATCTCGATCTTAATAAGGAATTAAAATCTTGAAGGGCCGGCAAGAATCAATGCGATAGCGAGGTTGAGCAGTAGCGAAGGCCTGGTTCATACTCTAAGAGAGAGTAGATGCGAAGGTTCGGATCGAAGATCTTCGCGAGACGGCCCCAGAGCACCATAGCATGTCGGGACTAAGGGAGAACATACTGAACGTAACCACTCCCTTGGTTGGGGGCTGTGCCGCCCCTATCCTTTCAATTTATGGATTCCCATGTTTTTATTCTCACTGTTGGAAGACGACCTGATCAAGGCGGTTCACCATTTCTTTGCTGAAGGCGCTGTTAAGCCCTAAGTTTGAATTCCAATTGAATTGCCCTTATTCCGATTCCCAAAGTCTAAAGTCCTTCACACTTTCACCAATTCCGACTTACCTTTATTTATGGGATATATGAAGGAGAGCTTTGTCACTTTTTCTAAAAAAATAGGATCTAGCTCGAAGAATGAGTTTGATTCTCCCTAAAATCATTTTGTTGAAAAAAAAGGAGCTTTTGTTGTTATTTGTTAAAGGACTCACTATTGTAGATAAGATCTCCTTGGCTCACGAGGTGGCAACAAGTGATAGGGGATTTTTGCCTAAAGGCTTAATAGGAGGGGGGGGGGGTAAAAAGAAAGTCAGGATATGGCAAAAGCATCTTTTTGGATCGAATGGGCTTTTGTGAGAAATGGCGTAATTTTTTAAATGGATGTTTATGTAACGAACACTTTGGAGTGCTTGTGGATGGTGTGCCACATGGGTACTTTCCAAGTGATCGAGGGTTGTGACAAGGGTTCAAAATAGAGAATGTTTATTTTAGCTGAAGAAGTGCTAAGCCGAGGCCTACAGGAGTTGGTATCATTGAAAATGATAAGACCTTTCCATGCTTCGAGATCGTGCCCTCTCCCACTTTCTCTTTGCGAACGATGTTATAATATTATCTAATAGCCAGAAACTGAATCTTAAGAAGCTTCAAATCTTTCTGGAAACAAGTAAGAAGCTGATTGTAATCTTGTAATGGCCAAAACAAAAGGTCAATTTTTCGATAAGAGCCAGTGCTTCCTCTCTAACAGAGCTCCTCGCAGAAATCCCTGATCATTGAAGAGGAATCAAAAAAGGTAGTTTTCCTATTTAGTACCTGGATGTTTTCTTGTCCCTCAATAGAATAAAGAGAGAACCTTCCTCTACTGAAGAAAATGAAAAATAGAATCTTTGGTTGGACAAAATTGTTGTCCTCCGAAGGTCGACTAAGGCTTATTAAACATGTTAAAGTTTTTTCCAACATTATCCGGCTTACACTTCGGCTACTAATAAGGGGATAAGACCTTACAACTAGATTGGATATGATCCCTTCTCTCCAGTGAGTGCAGTGAAGGACTCTCGCCTCACCCGCCAGTTTTACTTATGGCATCATCGACTTGCTTTTCAATCTAAGCTCATAACCAGAAAAAAACCTCTCTTTCAGGATCAGTCCCGTCCCTCGATGTAATAGTCAATCAGCAGGACATTCAAAGAAGCTATGCACCTTCACTGAATGTTAATGAAGGAAAGCCCTTTCATCCTAATCTCATCTACTGAAAAGGGGGAATTTTAGTTTGTTTTTCCTTGAACGTATTCTCAGTCAACTTAGAAGCACGAAGGTTACCTTCATGCCAGTCTGACTAAGGTAAGGGGAGAAGACCTAATTCCTAGATTCATATCTATTCGTCTTAGCCCTTCTTCCTTCTTCGGCGATTCAATCCGACATTGACCCCTTTTCCCTATTTTATTTGCCGCATCTAATACCTGATCTTGCAAAAGGAAGGACAGCAAGAAGCGGATCTGGAAGACTGGGGATTTCTGATTATAGATACTAGAAATAAAGACGAACTAGATTCAAAATAAGTCCTTACCTAAATGGCTTTGATATCAGTAGTGTGAATTCTTCTTCAACACTTGGTACTTGACTTGACGGCTTGAAGCCTAAGACTAAGGAAATCTGGTTTAAACGGATTAGAGAGTCGCTTCTGTCCTGACTAATTGTTCTTTGTCTAAGTTTGCCTTTTACTTGTCTAATGAAAGAAAGAGTACTTGAAAGAATCGAAGGAAGCCATGGGATTAAGTAAATGCATTCAGCATCAGGATCGGCTGTAGCAACCCCCTATTTTTGTTTAGTATTTGATCCTCAACCTATAGTCCTTTGATAATACGAGTGTAGGAAAGCTTTTAGAGCAAATCCTCATGTCTCTCTCAAACGCTCTCTCTGGGGGAGCTCATGCCTCCTCACTAGTTGTAGTTGACTGTATCAAGAGTTTTCTCCCTAAGAAAAACTTATTACTCTTTCCTTTCAATTATGTTTTGTTTGATACCTCTACCTCTTTCTTTTCCTATATTAGATGACTTAGTCTTACGTTTAGCCTTATAGTGAATGCCTAAGAAGGGAGGCTCTCGTGCTTCACTGGATAGAAGCACCAGTCTACCGCTTTCCATGCAGCGACACAGAGCCAATTGAGAATATACTTTTAATAGATAGTAAGAAGAAGGCATTTTCCTTTTTTGAACTTTGGGCTTGGAAGGAAGCAGAATATCCTTAGGTTTACCAGATGGTTAGTGGGCGGTGTACATTAATTTTTAGTTCCAGCCAGGGTATAGGAATCATATTAAACAGAAGCAAAGTCCCTTTCATGGGTATTCAGTAGGCTTAAAGACATTCAAGGAGGGGAAGTGGGTATCAAACTCGAATATAGAGAAGGTGGTTTGACCACTTCGTTCAGTTAAGTTAACAGGTCTAGCTCAAATCTATAAGCCTCCTTTTCCTTATCCCATGGGATAACTCTACAGCACTAAGAAATGGCGAACCCTCACAAGAGCTATGTGAAGTCTCACTGGTTAACTTCCAGGTTTTCAAGAATAGATCTTATTGTTAAGCATACCGGCGTCTGCACGGGAGCAGATTTTCCGATGGATGGAAGGCTGCTGCTCTGTCTGCCATCGAGTTATCGGTTTCAAAATAGCATTTCTTTTTTTAAGGTCATTCCATATCTGGTTCGAAAGGGTTGATGTAATTAAACGACTAAGAGTAGCCCTTTCACCTTTATTCGGGTATATATTTTTGAACAGCGGAAACATAAAAAGGAAGATGCGCGTCATCGTCTTCAGTTGTCTACCGTATTTGATCAGTCAAGGTTGATTCCTCCGGCATTCATTCGAAACTGAAGTATAGAG